>JAJKFI010000001.1:26763167-26775560 GCA_029204185.1 Lerista edwardsae | reverse complement strand
TCAAAACCAACAACAGGTTATGGGTTATGGGGTCCATAACTTCAACACATATAAACACCCGAGCGAAGCCGGGTACATAACAGCTAGTATTATATAAAAGCACTTGACTAAAAACAAATTTTTAAAAACCCTCACTTGACAATTCACATTGTTAACATTCACGAAGAATATAACAAGAGTAAGGTCTGCTTCCAAGATGGCAAGCTTTCTGCGACCCACCTGACATCAGGTCATGACCCACCAAGTGGGTCCCGACCCACAGTTTGAGAAACACTTTAGACAATGAGTTAACTCCTGGTGTTCAGGTAGAAGGTACACAGTCAAATGCTTCTGGGAAAACTTCAGGAATACTGTACAGTTTGAAGAACTGTCAAATGTACCCTTTCAGATGACACGGTTGGGTTTTGTATTTTATTTCATTTGCCAGTTCTTGACAGAGTAACTAAGGAGCGTTGTCTAGAAAGAAAACTGTTCTTGTGAGTGTCAATTGGCTTAGCCCGAGATGAGAGAACTTTTTGATTTGAAAACTAACGTCATTTGCTCGATATTATTGTGGGAGTGACAGGAATACTGTAGAAACTGAGGAGAGACTCTTGTCCAAAGCACAGTGAAGAAGAGCAAGGTGCACAGTTTGCTGTTCTTGCTTTTATTATTAAAGTCACACTTCCCTTAGAGTCTTCCCTTAGGTGGGTGTGAATATTCTTACGCCAAACATGGCATGTGATGGAACATTCTCATACCTTCAGTGGGTCAGATTATTTACGAGGGACAACAATTATTTTCAGAAAATATTACACTGGGTTTATATATATCTTTTCCAGACAAAGACCATAGGTAAGGCTTTGCAAGCATTGCAAGTTGCAAGACATTGCAACTTATCCTTGCATATTTCATGTGTACTCTGTAATGGCCCATGTGTGTGTGTAACATTAGCACACCAGCAATTATGGACGTGAGCAGATGTTCAGACATGCCCCAGTATCTGCTGCAGTTTCATTCTGGACACAAACACAAAACACACACAAACACACACACACCTCGTGGGTACCTGAAACTGTGGATACTGGGGACACCTTCTAAAAGATAAGAGAACATCAGTAGTATTGCTTCAACATGGTAAAAAAAGAGATTTGTTTAATGTTCCCCAATCTTTTTAATAGGTGTCCCAGTATCCATGGTATCCATAGCTGAAACTGTGGGTACCGAATCAGTGGATACTGGGGCACACCTGTACTACTAGCATGCAAAAGGTTTACATGCTACTTAGCCTGCACAAATGAAAAACTCACCCGTAACAAGATGTATTTGGAATGTTTGTACAGGTAAGGAATTTGCCCATGGTACATGTCTTATAAAGGATGCCTACCCCTTATCCGGACTGCTTAGGATGGAAAGGTGTCTGAATTTTGGGTTTGTATGGATTTTGGAATAAAATACATAAACATAATGAGAAATGCTTCCTATTGCTCTGTCCTCTATTACTCATATAGGGGTCTGCTGGCCTCTGACATTTTTCAACAATGTCTGTACACATAAACAACACAGAGCAGAGACAGTCCAGATTTCGCATGGCCGAGTAAGAGGTAATTACCTTTATAAATGACTCCTTACTCTCTGTTTCTCGTAGGTTTTCTTATCATGCCGCCTTCTTATTTGCCCCAGTGTGCAAAACATTCTTCTGAAGGTCAATTGGCACTTCATGAGGTTCCTTCTGTTCTGATATAGATACAGATCCATATGAATGGAAGTGCATTCTCCATTCTTTCATCCATTGTTGACTCAAGATTTAGTAGACCAAAAATTTAAAACTTTATTTTTATATATGACAAGTGTAGCAAGAATACTTTATGCACAATATTGGAAAAATACAGAAATATCCTCAGTTGAAGAATTCTGGATAAAAGTTTTGGACTTTGCAGATGTGGGTAAACTTACAATTTTACTTAAAGAGAAGTCAGTAAATCTTTTTGTGAATAATTGGAAACCACTTATCGACTTCTTGCATGTGAGAGAGAAGAATGACCCAAAGTGCAATCCTAAACTGGAGGTAGGCCAGCATAAGCTAAGCTAGCAAAGTTTGGCCAACACAAGGGCCACCGTAAAACATGTTTGGACTACTCTCAGAGTCAGGGAGGATGGCGCACATCTGTGTGCTGGCCTCTCTGACTCCGAGAATGGTCCAAACATACTTTACGGTGTCCCTTGTGCTGGACAAACTTTGCTGGCTTAGCATATGCCGGCCTAACTTGGTTTAGGATTGTGCTCTTAATGATATGTGGATTTGATGAATAGAATTAATGGAAATAGATTAAAATAGTTGTAATGGCGGAATTAACTGGATAGTATAAGAAGGGCTGTCGGGGATACACTTTGTTGATTTTGACATTTTGACTTGGTAGTAAGAAAACTACAGTATATTTAAGTAGGATATACTGCTTCACTCTTGCATTGCCCTACGAAGTATATATGATTTATATTTTTTTAATTAGTTAAATAAAATTAAAAGTGTGGGAATTTTTTTTTAAGTATTCTGCAGTTCTTTCTGGTCCTACTGCAGGCAGCCGCATCTTCAATCTGAATCAAATATGATCTTGGGGCTGTAAGTTGCTCAGTCCGTTTTGCAGGTCTCCATACTCAATTTTGATGGGCCAGATGTGCCAGTTTCTTCTTGATCTTTATTTCTGATGGTTTGGCAGCTGGTAAATAACAGCATCAGGCCTTCCATTTGAGCACAACATGCCAAGCCAATAGACAGGTTCTCAAGCCCTTTTATGCATTGCTCGGTTCACAAATGACTCTCATGTACAGCATTCAGTATTTCTTTTCTTAGATTTTGTGGTTCTATTATTCTGTCATTCTTTAAATACGAGTCCATCATGTGTGCTTGATTCCTCTCTCATATTTCTCATCTGCTCCACTTGACTCAAATCCTTATTTCCACTTTCTCCAATTCTCTGTATCATTTCCTTTAAACACCAATTTTTCTCAACGCTTTAGCTGGCTCTACATTTGATACCATGTACTGTAATATTTGATACTGCAAACTTCATAAAGTGGGGCCACATGGGACCAAAGCATGGAAGAATCAGGAGAAGCTGGATTGGGAGAGGGAAATGACTTTCTTCTGTCGTCCTGCCACACCACCAACTCAGCATCAAGAATGAGATGGAATTTTTTTTCTTAGAAATGTCTAAGAAACACTCTCATATGTAACTGCTGTAACCCTGTCTACTTTTCAGTTGCTTTTTCCTACATGGCTGTAGTAACAGTTGAAAGGCAGGACCTGTCACATTCCCACCTGACTGGCATCTGGCTTTCAACTGTTATCGCAGCATCACAGCATGACGCCACAGAAAAGCAACTCCTGTGGCATTGCAGTAATCAGGGCTGGCTCCACAATACCAGGAATCAGGACTGAAGGCATGGACCAGCATCCACATCTGTACCTAGCCAACCACAGAGGCAACCAGGGTCCGCTGCTATTCTTCCTCCTGCCCAATAACTATCATGCATTGGGTCACTTACTAGATAATTGTGGAAGAGTGTTGGCAGTGGTGGACCAATGCCTTCTTCTACCAATGGCATTTTACAGTTTCCAGATGTGCTGCCCCCCCTCACAGTGCTGTTCGAAGCCAGAACATCTAGAAATTGTTCAGTGGCAATGGGAAAGAAAGAGGAGGATATAATGAGAATAGCCTGACATCTCACTGCCTCAGAGTTAGCCTCCCCATTGGGTGCCCAGCCAAAAAACCTAGCCAGAAACTGGGCAACAGGTAGACATAACTGCTGTAGCTTCAAGTGATGACACGAAGGAGGACTCCATCTGCTTCTCAGCTTCTGGGCAATGAAAGGGTTAGCTGGCATGTGCATGTGCTTTTCAAAGCATAGAATTGGAGGGGTCACTACAGGAGTTTTTCCCAAAGCCCCCCAAAGCCTGGAGCTGCCACTAGCAGCAAAGTATGGACAAACCCTTCATCAGATCCAAAATATATCTCTTTCATGTTTTTTCCTCAACACCAAGGACAACCTTCTCTGCAATCATTATTTCTGGGAAGTCCTATCAAATTCTGGATCACCAGTGCCAGCCAGAACCCTAAGAAATGTGCAATGCACAATCCATTGATTTCAACGCAAGATATCATTACCACATTCTGCTGCTAGGTAGACTGCATTTGGGGAAAATGCCACCTCCTCTAGTTTCATAATTAGTATGTATGGCTTTCCCCATTGCAATATTTTTCTGGTAAGGATTTCAATAAATCCACAAGCTAGTGAATATTCCTAGAACAAGCAGGGAAACTCCTCATAAATATCACTCTCTGTGAGTAATATTGTCAATGCAGAGTGACTGATCGTGCTAGAAAGATGAAACTTTTGTTTACTCCTTTCTCATCTGCAAGAGGTGGCAAAAACCTCAAACGACTGAAAGTACGATTAGAATCAGAAGAGAGAAAACCGTGTAATAGAACCGGTCGTGGCTGATGGGAAATGGCTGATTTTTTCTTCACCAATTCAGTGTGGTTTAGCATGTAGTATTTTGTTTCCTATATTCATCTATGAGTGCTGCAGAACCGTAGAAGCACAGCCAGATCCTTCCGTCTGCTCTAAAAATGGCTATGTGAGCGGATACATGGGATTGTGAGAATAGTATCCTGGACATCAGTGGAGCACAGTGTTAAAAATTAAATGCAAGTATCAGATTGTGTGATAGTGACATGGGGGACATTTTTGTTAAGCCTTGATTTTTATTTAGGTCACTGGAACTATTCACATGAGTAAAACCCAATATATGCTCATGCAGTGTGTTACTTCAAAGACAACCTCAGACTCTTAGAGTGCAGTCCTAACTCTACTCGGAGTTAGGCTGGCATAGTTAGGCCAGCAAAGCTTGACTGGCACAAGGGCCATCATAAAGTGCGTTTGGACCACCCTCGGAGTCAGGGAGGATGGCTCACACCTGTGCGCTGGCCTCTCTGACTCTGAGAGTGGTCCAAACATATTTTAAGGTGTCCCTTGGGCTGGCCAAATTTTGCTGGCCTAACTCCAGGTTAGGATTGTGCTCTTAAAGAAAATTAGTATCTCTAGCATACACAGTATTACATACTGTGAGAGCATCAGTAGTTATTTGAAGCCAGTATTTTGAATTATACTGGGACCCAGCCCATTTCATTATTAAAAATAAATACCTATATAGGGATCACAGTAAAAAACAGAGAAGGGTTAAGAAAGGCCTAAGGAGAACGTCCTATCCAGATACCAGATATTTTCAATTTCCTGTCCACAAATTGAAAATCCAGCCTGCACACCCTTCTTCCCTTGTGCATGTTACATGATGATGTTGGTGCTGCCTACCCAAATGTCATAACCTCACTTCCAGAATCAGCATCAATGTGTGTGTTTGCAGAAGCAGGATGCATTGACACATTGGCTGAACATGCTGGGACACGTGTACAGAGGCAGATCTACAGGGAGGGCAGAGCTCTAAGTGTTGCAAGAAGCCTTACCCTGTCATGTAAATCCCTCCTCTCCCTTGCTCCTGTAGCCAGTAAGCCACGCCAAGATGTTGCTTTTCCCTGTGAGGATTGGCTAAAACGGTGCAGGAGAGGAGTGATTTCCACTGCAAGGTAAGGCTTCTTGCAAAACTTAGAGCTTTGCCCTCCCTTAGATCTGCCTTTGCACGTGTAATCAAGCATGTGGCCTGTCTGGAAAGCAGGACAGTCCCAAATTCCCTTCCCAAAACTCCTCCAAGAATAACTGCAATATCATCAACATCATTATCATTATCATTATCATTATCATTATCATTATCATCATCAACAACAACAACAACAAGAAAAGTGAACTCTGTCAAGTTTTTTTTTAAAAAAAATTGAATGCTGCATTTTGTTTCATTTCGTTACAGAGCTGGAATCAATATTAGGCTGGTAATTATTACAGCATGCATACAATATGGCCCTCCTATAATTTTTATATAGGTTGAGTATCCCTTATCCATACTGCTTGGAACAGGAAGGTGCCTGGATTTCAAATTTGTCTGGATTTTTGAATAATTGCATAAATATAATGAGAAATGCTTCCTATTTTCACTATTACCCATTTGGGTATCTGCTGGCCTCTTTGATATTTTTCAACATACAGGCACATGCCACAGAGCAGAGCAGAGCAGAGCAGAGACTAGAACTTACAGCATGTAACTGGCAATAAGCACAAGAACTTCTAGTGCTCACATTACAGAAAACAAGTCTTGGACAAAAATGTCTAGATTTTGGAATAGTCTGGATTTTGGATGTCCAGAGAAGAGGTAATATCTCTCTCTCTCTCTCTCTCTCTCTCTCTCTCTCTCTCTCTCCAAAAAAGAAATGGCAAACATTTCCCATTTGTTTGTGGTTGCCTGGTAACGCGTCCCAACGCAAAGCAGGTCTAAGCAAACAAAAGGAAGTATCAGTCATGTTGGCACCAGTTGAATGACGGAGGGCCAGAGACTGCCTGCATGCTGGGTGCCATGCAGTTCTGTATACATCAGTGCGATTGAGCAATGCCAGACACTTGACTGCTTACAGGTCAAGGTGCGTGTTATGCTCAGTGAGTAATATGGCTCAACCATTTGTTTTTAATTTCAACGGAAGACTTTTTTTCTTTTTAAAATGGTATGCAGGGGACAGAACCAGGAGCAAAGCCCACAGTGGGAGTCAAATCTTGTACCTCCACCAAACCTTCAGCCATGTTTCCACTCTGTTTGCAGTCTCCCTCCTCTGGACCACTATGGGCCTTGGAGAATCTATAGTCTATTTTTGGATGGGAGATGGAATGCCAAGCTGTGACAGGCAGAACGGAGCAGGTGTAGTGCCATGCGAGGGGTCCGGGGGGGTCACAGGGGCCGGAGCAGCTGCTGCCACCACTAGCTCAATCACCTGCCCATCTGAGCCGCTGCAAGCGCAAAGGTGAGGAGAGTTTGGCCCACCTGTCCGCCCTTGCACTCCAAACATTCCAAAATGGAATATGGTGTCATGGTGTGTGTGGTGGGGGCGGCACTGGGAGCAGGAAGTTAGCACTGGGGGGGGCAAGCGTTGGCCCAGCCAGGGTGACGCCTCAGCTGGGTTCATCACTGGAAGGAAGTAGCTGTGGAGCTGACTAGCCAGTGTGGGAATGTGTGAGAAGGTCAACCGGCAAAAGAAAAGAGTACAACCTTGAGAACCTGTCCAGGGTTGCCTTACAATCATTTGTAGAAGCTCGATGGTTTGCAGCCAGAGGAAAGAACCACACTGCAAAGGCTACATCTGGGTCTGATGATTCAGTGAATCATAGAATACTGTATTTTTGCAAAAAAAAAAAAAAAACATTGAAAAGTGGTGGTTTAGACTAGCCTGCCCATGTAAGCCACCTTGGGCATTTGCTTCAGCAATGGAAAAGCAGGGTATAAATTCTTCAAATAAATACATAAATGTTTAAGGAAAGTCTGGTGTCTAAACACAACCCACCTGGGCCATATTATGTATTTTTAGTGTAATCGGTAATTTGGCCCTAAAATTTACAGTGAACGGCACTAAGAGGTGATGAAAGAAAGGGACACCCTCCCTTTTGGAGTCAGATGCAAGTGAAGAATGTAAATGTAAATAATTGATGTAACTGAAGCACTCGAAATAAAAGGCTTGAACACAAACATTTTCCCCTTACAAACAATTTCCAGGCGTGTACCCACTATTTCTGTAATATAGGAAGCATCCTGCAATGTAATAATGACATTTAAAAAAAAAAAAAAAAAAAAAACCTCAGTAGCTGGCCTTTTCAATCTAATAAAATATGCATTATCTCTATCACTAGGCTATGCCGAGTTACCGGAAACATGCAAAAATTGCATCAGCCTCAGCCCTGAGATGTCAGTGTGGGTGGAAAAGTGTACATGTTGTTTTGTTGAAGACCCTAAGGCTGTGTAGCTCACCTCTATACACTGTGCTGCAAAGGAAGTAAAGCTTTAAAAATGCTTTAAAGCCTCATTTGTTCTGCAGCTTGTGTGTTTAGTCGAATTTCTCTCCAGGTTTTCTGTTTATTAGGGCTACAGCTTAGCATGTATTGGAGTCATTTTGTAGCAACATTTTCCTAAAATGTTGTTGTTGTTGTTTGCTAAATTAATTCATGAATACCAAGCATCTTAGAAGGATGCATATACGCATCATGAAATTATCTTCAAGAATCATCCAGATATATTTAAACTAGGGGGCAAATTAGTGTTTTGCATCCAAATACTGTATCATGTATATTATCACTCTTACTAAATTCAGCCCAATTACAGAAAACTTTGCAAAGATAACATCAGACTAACCCCTAAGATAGCAGAGTGGGTGGTGATATATAGAATTGAGAATTTTTCCTTTTTCATTATAAGATTTGTTCATATTTCAGGCACTAAACTGACAATGGTTTAGTACCAGTGGGCTGGGGAGGTGAAATTCTGCTTAAATACCCCTCCCAGCCCTTTGATAGACTGTATCTGCCAGTTTGCTGTTTTCTGCTGATTATTAGTTGTGATCACTGCATTTTTTCCATGGGAAAATTATTTTGTTGTAAATCATGGTTTTAACTTGCATAGCAAATTTTATGAAATTTGTTAGCAGCCTTCTGGATTATATCTGCAACTTTTTTTATGAAGGTTGTGCATAAATCTTTTAATACATAAATTACTCAGGCACTGCAATGCCATGATCATGCCAATGTGTGAAATGACTGTCAGTGATCCAACCATACAGACAGTGGCATTTCATAGCACTTCTTATCAGAGGCATACCGGGGCTTTTCCACGCTCCAGGCATGCCACGTTGCATCTTGACGTCACAGAGGGGAGCTCAGGGGGTTCCAGCAGCAGCACTCCAAATGGCACGTTCCCCTTGCTCCCTGGCTCATTGGAGCAAAGAAAATGCACGGGCACCTTCAGGGACAGCCCAGGCGATTTCGCCCCAGTCGGCTCTGGAGGCACCCAGGCAGGTGGCGTTTCCCATCACTCCCTGGCTCGGGAAGTGAAGGGAAGTGGGCATGCGGCAGGGTGGGCAGGCAGCTGAAAAGCATTCTGTTTTTTCTCACCCACTTCACCCTCCCCCACAATCTGCGCTCATTGACTCACAGCACATATAAACATAAGCATAAGAAGAGCCCTGCTGGATCAGGCCAAAGGTCCATCTAGTCCAGCTTCCTGTATCTCACAGCAGCCCACCAGGTGCCCCAGGGAGGCACGAGACAACAAGATGCTTGCATCCTGTTGCACCTTTTATATGCCTCAGCCTCATTACCTCATATTTTCCAATATACTTTTCAATGGAGGCAAATTACATGTTCAGCTTAGAATTGCAAGCTGACGTATGTGCCCGGGTACCTGCACCCTCAAAGAGAGTAAGGAAGAGGTGGACATTGTAAAGCTTCGAGCAGACACCAATCAGTCATTTCATCCAACGCGCAACTTTTCAATGCTCATTCCACAGCAGAATGTGCACATCTTCATAGAAGTGCCTCAGGACCAAAAATGAAATAAAGCAGAAATCCTGCAAAATGATTGGCTCTCCCATTTTTTTTTTACTTAAAAGCAGCAAAGGACAATCTTATTTTTATCAGAGCAGCAGGGCTAGGATATTTAACCAGTTCCCTGATCAAAATGCCCCCGTACTGGAAGCTGCTATTAACCCTAATGGCAAAAAAATAAAAAAAAATTAAAAAAAAATGCTGGTATTTGTCTTGTGCCTGTCACTTTCCTCCAGCATGGCTTAAAGCTGCTGGGTGGAGGGTGTGTGTGTGAGATAATAACGGGGAAGGGCTGCATACACATTCTCTCAGAGCTGCTGTTCCAATAGAACATGGAAACTTTTTTTTTTTTAATGTTGGGAGATTTGACCCAAGATCTCCTGCATCATGACTGCTTTTCCCTGAGAACTCCAAAACGCAAGTAGCATTGTGACTTCAGAACAATTTTGTCCCATTACCCACCTGCCCCATCTCCCATCACCTGCCCACCATCTTGGCTTCCCTGTGCTCCCACTGGTAGTTGGCATGGCAACCGTGGTGTCTCTACAGGGAGGGCAGAGCTCTAAGTTTTGCAAGAAGCCGTACCTTGCAGTGAAAATCACTTCTTTCCTGCACCGTTTTAGCCAGTCCTCACAGGGAAAAGCAACATCTTGGCATTGCTTACTGGCTACAGCAGCAAGGGAGAGGAGGGATTTACATGACAGGGTAAGGCTTCTTGCAACACTTAGAGCTCTGCCCTCCCTGTAGAGATGCCACTGCATGGCAGCAGACCTTTGACATGGCCACCATTTGCGGCAGGAGTTCCAGAATCACTATCAGCAGCAACTGTGGTGACACATGAGGCCATTTATGAGAGCAGAAACACTGTTCCATTGTCGTAATGCCCAGTTAGGATTTTCCCATTCAGAAACTCTGCAGAAACTACAATGAATATGAAGAAAATATGCAAAGGCCTCCCTGAAATGTCTTCTACACTCATGATTCAATAGCCAGCTAATTCTGATTCAACTGACCAAATGTCTCTCCCTGAAAAAGATACAGTAGGAGTTTTTTTTATTCTGTTTTGTATAATACTGTGCTTTGTAATTATACAGTGCAAAACCACTACATTTTTTGTTTGTCTGAATCATGAGAGTCAAGGTATTTTCTCTTGTTTGAAATATCTGAACACAATTGAAAAGGTTTTAGTAGTATCATTACCACAGTGCAGTACAGTGTGGAGGTTAAAAGCCTGAACGATGTGCATTACACAAAAGTCTCTGATGTGTCAGTGTAGGTGGAATTGAGTAAGAGAGGAATACAGACAGGAGGAATAACTCTTACAGAGGGAAAGCACAGATTGAAGGAACAAGACCCAGGAAGTGACTCAGCAAAGAAACAAAGAGAAAACACAGGTGATAAAGCCGCGATGTTTACCTTTCTTTAAACTTGATTTATGCATATCCAGGCTGAGATTGCTTCCACACTAGATTCTACACCGGACTTAATACATTGTCCAGTAATGGTCTTCCCCGTGGCCACCCTTGTTACTCATAAGTAAAATCCAAGGGGAAGCCTCAAAGGGAGGGAGGAATACCTTTAGAATCTCAATAAAGGCTTGAAAACACTGTGTCAAATACCAGAACATTTTTTTTTAAAGTTTCAAGGTTCCCAGATGCGTACTGCCTGTATTATACTTGTTATCTGATTGCAGTTTACAATCCAATAAAATGCTTTAAATGGAAAGAGGAGCTAGAAGGGGTAACCTTCCAACATAATAGCTGTATAATAACTTTTGGGTGGATCACTTCAGGGCAAGAACTAAAAAAAAAATAGAAGAGAAATCTATATTATATTTCCTGCACAAACAGATACAATATGAACTTTGAATAACATTTAAAGTAACTGTAAAGAACAACCAATGCTGTTTGGAAGGAATTCTCTTGAAATTTGGCCATCCCTTTCTGAAGGAAGAAGAGCACTTAATTGCCTTTTCATTCATTTCCTTCTGACTTAACAGCACATTAGCCTACAGTTATGATTGCCAACTTACTGACATTCCACATCTGGGAAGAAAAAGGTTTGCCAAATTGTAGTAGGATAGAAGTGGGATGCTGGCTGAACATAAATTCCCACACCCTGAAAATGAGAATATTATATACACCATTTAAAATTACTCAAAAATTGCAAATCTTCTGGCTACTGAGCAGATGAAACTCTGGAGTGCTCTGTAATCTACATTGCCTGCTAGTAAACATGTTCACAGCATAACATTTGCTGAAAGGCATGTACATATGCTTGGATTTGGAATACTCAGGTATTCATCTCCCTTTCAGGGGTATGGAACTGGTGAGAAAAACTTGTTTCCTAAGAGTTACTGAACAGAGAAAGGCTAGACTCAGTAGTGTAGTCAAAGGGGGCAAGTACTGCAGGCATCACAATACGTCAGAAGCAGTCCCCCTCAGTCGCCATTGGAGCCATTCGGGGCAGCAAAAACAACATGCAGGAGGCACTGTTGCCTGCACATTGCCATCGCTGTCCCAATTGGCTGCAAAGGTGAGTGGGCCTCTGACTACACCCATGGGTAGAGTCATGTGATCTCTTTTTCCCAATCAAACAGTGATGTCTTCAGCAAGCTCTACTTGGCAAGCTCTATTTATTTATTTATTTTTTGAAGTAGCCCAACTTACGATGGACACAGTGTCCCGGCAGATTCACATGTGATATAGAAAAGTTACAAGTTGATGTGTAATATTGGTTAACTATGCAGGACATACCATACTGAGGTAAGGCAAGAAGTCCATTCTGAGGTGAAGAATGGGGCAAGGAGGAGGGTCGACTGAGGCCGGGAAGTGGCAGTATTGGCAGCTGTGGCACTGCTGCTCTGCTATCCACCTGTCTGGCTTT
>JAJKFI010000001.1:26743111-26762767 GCA_029204185.1 Lerista edwardsae | reverse complement strand
TGCCTACCTAACTCCAGGTTAGGATTGTGGCCTCAATCTTCTCCATCAATTTGTATCCATGCTGGAAAAGTCCCTTCTCTGTTACAGCAATGCATCTGTGTCAAAAAGACTCCCTCCCAAAAGGAAACCCACACTGGCCACACTGGTGTTGTTACCATCATGGTGTTGTTTATCATGTTTGCAGTGTTAACAAACATTATTTGATTCAACTCCTGATTACACACATTGGTGCCTAGAAATTCAATCATATGACATGAAGGCTGCAGCCCCACACACTATTTCACACTTTAAAAAAAAGAGAGAGAAAAGAGTTAGGGCCAAATCCTATCCAATTTTCCAGTGCTGGTGCAGAGATCCCAAAAGGGCATGCACCACATCCTACAGTGGGGGGACAGTCATGGAGGCCTCATCAGTGTAAGGGAATGTTTATTCCCTTACCATGGGGCTGAATTGCAGTTGCATTAGTGCTGGAAAGATGAATGGAATAGGGCAGAGAGGGTGAAGAATAGTGTGGGTACTGGGGCAGAAATGGGGTGTGTGGAGGGCAGGAAGGGGGCAGTTATCCACAGCATAACATAACTCACAGATTGCACAGTGCTTATGCAACAACGTTGTGTTGGTGTTATGTCATTAGCTCCGACGTGGGAGCACCGAGCAGCAACCCTGTGTCAGCGTTACAGCTCCCAGATTGGCGCTAACTCTAGCGCCAGTCTGGGAGCACAGGTGGCGAGCTGCCCGTGCACCAGCCAAACTTGGCAGGCACAGGAGCAGCTCTGGCAGGAAGGGAGGGCGGAACTGGGCGGGGGTGGGTGAACCAGTGGGCTTGCCGGCCTAGGGAGGGGATGGGTTTTGGACGCGGATGTTAAGCTGCATCCACGGTGTCATCCCCAGGCTGCGCGGCCCCAGTTTGGGCCACATGGTCTCTTCGGTTCTGTGCCTACAATTTCACGGGCACAGATCCAAGGAGCACATTGGGGAGCACACTGGCGCCTCCCCAGGTGCAAGGGCATGAACATGCCCATTCCAGCCTCCCTGAACACTGCACAGGATGCACCAGCCTGCCTGTTCCAGCGCAGCATAGGATTGCGCCCTCAGGCACCATTAAAATACAATTACACACACAACATGAGTAAAACAGTCATCAGTCATATTTTCTTTATTCCAAAACTTCAGTCATTTTTTTCTTCAAATGTGGCTATGTAAGGCATTTGAGAACATGAAGGAATCCTATAAAGAAACTGACTAATGAACAATTGCAGCTGAAAGAAAATTGGACTGGACGAGATCATTGTCTCTCTCCAACACTAAAAAGTTTGACCTTGCTTTCCAGGAGCTCCTGTTTTATCATCCCCTCCCCAAGAGAGCTATTTCTCATAAGAAGCCCAGCCCCAGCCTGTAAGTGTCATATATTATTAGGATGACAGTTAAGCACTGTCATCCTAATAATATATGGTATCTCTGCTAATCTATGGTCTCTCTGCTGTTTCTGCTAATGGAAAAGAAACGACCACCTTGTGGTGATGTTGCATTCATGGAACAATCCTGACATGCCCCGCAAATAATAAAAAAGTAATATCAAATTTACGTAAAGTGGTAAAGCCATCATCACATGGAGAAGACTGCAGGGCAGAAGGTCACTCTGGAGCTCACAGTAGCTCTCACTGTGATCTAAATTGCTACTGAACTTTTTCCCACTCCTCTTGCCATGACCTGCAATCCTACAACACAGTGGTTCACATTTTAGCAACAGGACCAACTTTTTAAAATGACACTCTGTTGGGACTCACCTAGTATTACAAGACTTAAGAAAGGGTGATATAGAAAGAAATAATATTTTAATGTATGTATTTACAAGTGGAAGAGGGGCAGAGGAAGCCTTAGGTCCACAGGAATCTCTGCTGCACAGTAACTACGGAAAGCCACGGCAAAATATAATAGTAAAGAATGGAAAGTACTGTAATCATACATTGTTTGAGCCATGTGTCAGCTATCTTGCTTATTAATTTCCTTTATTAACAGTTTTTCATGGTTACTTCACATTGATAAAGTTGTTATCTGTTATCTCCATTACATCTTGGCCAAAACAATGTATTTCTTTTGTCAAAAGAAAAAAAAATAAAATCAGTATTTTAATGTAAAGAAATAATCACATTCAAATTAGTCATTGATTCCATTCGTCTTCATTCATGGAGGGCGCAATCCTAACCAACTTTCCAGCACTGACATAGCTGTGCCAATGGGGCAAGTTCTGCCATCTGCAGTGGAATAATAGTCACTGAGGCTTCCTCAAGGTAAGGGAATGTTTGTTCCCTTACCTCAGAGCTGCATGGCGCTTACCCCGGTGCTGAAAAATGGGTTAGGATTGCCTGCAGCACCAGCCTCGGAGTGAAAGTGTTGACGCGGGGGTGCCAGGTGGCATAGTGCATAGTGTCAACACTACCACATAGCATTGATGCTCCTGGGCATTTAGGATGGTGCCCTCAGAATCAGAGAGGCCAGCGCACAGACATGCACCATCCTGCCTGATTCTGAGAGTGGTCCAAATGCACTTTATGGTGGCCCTTGTGCTGGCTAAAGTATGTCAGCCTAAATCCAGTTTAAGATTATGCCCTGAATTTGTTTTTCTTCACATCAATTCAATGGTATCTGTCTTGTATCATTATTTGGGTTTTTTTAATGCTCCTCTTCACAAGCACTATTTCCCTCACTCTCCCATCACTGCAGTGATTGGTTCCTGACTTTCTCAGCACTGGAGAAACAAGGGAGGGTAAAATCAGATAAAATAATAATCAGACACCCCCTACTAAGTCATCCTCCTGCCTTATCTGTGGCTCATAGAATATTCCCTATGTTTGGCGCAAAACCTGCCCTTGACTCATCTGTGAGGTCGACTTTATAATCAAGTATCTATGGTGCTACCTTGTTTTGCATGTCCTAAATTTCATGCCAATCAGTCCAGAGGCTGATTCCTGGTTCTAGTTCTGTGGGAGAAGAAAAACCTCCCTCTGCCTACTCTCTCCATACCATGAATAATTTTATAAGGTTTTTTTTATGCTTTTGTAATTAGAAATGTGTGAAAGGTATTAAGAAGCAATACATTCCTTTATGCCTTTACTGGTATCCAGTAGAACATCTCTCAAAGTTCTTATTCTGGTTCTTTTTCATCTTATGCAAATCTTACGTGTCACATCCCCAGGGCAGGCCCGGTTCTGGGGTGGCAGGCTCAAGGGTTCCAAAGGGGTTCATACCCCACCAGGTGTGTCAGTACCTGTCGACGAAAGGATGCGGGGAGTTCCAGGAAGATTGAGCTGGTTCAAGCAGGTAAAGTCAGCCTCAGCCCAGGGAAAGGGGGTTGCTTCACCCTTGGCCCTTTACCCTGTACTGGGAATAGGAAGCTGTTGCTCCTTCCCATATACAACTGCCCTCATCACCGGCTGCTGGCTGCTTTTCTGGCTAGGTCCTGCCCCTCGGACTCCACCCAGTGGTGTTATTCTACCAGAATGCTGGGCGGGACATCTGGGTGATCGACAGCCTGCCTGTCACGTTCCACAGCGTTCCACCGTTTGCGTAACATACGCAAGCGGCGTAATTGGTTACGCAAACGGCGTAACACTGCGGAATGCGACGGGTGGGCTGTCTATCACCCGGATGTCCCACCCAGTGTTCCGGTAGAATAACACCACTGACTCCACCCCTTCCTCCCCTCCTGAGACAGGCCTAGCTGCCCAGAAGGGCAGAGGGGGTTGCAGGATCACTCCCAGCCCTACTCTCCATCCCCAGGGTTTTGGTCTGGCTTGCCCTGGCCGATCCTCCTCCTGCTTTCCGAGGCCTTGCTCTGGCCCTAGTGGGAGGGTGGAGGTTGCTGCTGTTCCTCGTTCGTGGAGGCGACCCTCGAGTCTAGGTAAGGCCGGGGTCCGGGGGGACCCCGGACATATGTCATTTGCATTGTAGTATGATTTGCTTTGTAGATCTTGTCCAGAAACTGGATTCTGCCTATACAGAGCTGAAGCTAAAAATACCCTCAGAGGTCCCTCAAGGTCCCCAAATACTTCAGCATGCCCTCAGATATAAGAAATGTTGAGAAGTCAATGGATGGGAAGTTCCTGCAAGTAATAGAAACCCCTAACATCATAAACTCTGGACCACACAAAGCTGTAACGAGAAATCTCTCCCACAGCTCCAAAGCAAGAATGAGCTGTCAGAAACAGGATGTTAATCATTTACTCACAAGAAGTTATGTGTTACTTGTGGCAGGTTCTTCTGATCTGAAATTGCTCTTCTCAGCCCCCAGAGGAAGTGGAAATCGAATGTAATGTAAGTCACCCAGAGGAATGCTTCAAACTTTATAAAGGAACACCAAGAGGAATATGTTCCAAGACTCTTACAGTTGGACACACATGAGAACCAAGTTTTACTATCCTGGCTTTTTAAATCACTACATGTATATGACTTACTGGTATTTGTATTTTTAATTTCTGCCCAGAACTGCTTGCTGGTCAAAAGACATATGAAGGCAATATCAAAATGAAAGGGCTTGTGTAGACATGGTGACATCAGATTTTGTCCACGAGCATAATTTACTTTTGCATGTCGTATTTCAGTTCATCGTGCTTGAAGCATAAACTTGTTATGCCCTAAAACTGAAGTCTTTTTGTTTTAATTCACTGAAGGCCCAATCCTATGCACAAGATACACCAGCATAATACTATGTTTGCTGACATAATGACACCCATATCGCAGAATCCCACACCTCCACCAATGGGTACAGCACAGACGCTACTGCAATGCTGGAGAAGTGTCCTAGGGCATGCTCCCAGGTATGTTTTGGATCCTGGCCCATAGAGCTTTCTCAGGATGCTGGGGCCTGGCTGGCTTTGTTGGGTTGAGCTTATGTGCTTGCCTCTTTGGGGGACCTGGCTTGTCAGGCGTTTTGACTGTCTAGAGGGCAGGTCACAGGCAGTGGTGGGATTCAGGGGGTTCGCCCAGGTTCTATAGAATCAGTTGTTAAATGGTCGGGCTCCGCCCACTCACTTACCTTGGCTGGCTTCAGGTTTTTTTTGGCTCCGGCTATGACGTCATAGAACCGGTTGTTAACCGGTTGTTATTTGAATCCCACCACTGGTCACAGGGTGTCCGTGCAGCATTGCTACAACATTGTTGGATCATTGGGGTGACAGCATTAGGGTGATCACATGTGCTTCCCAGTCATAGGGATGTTTGTGCAGCATTACTGCCACTTATATGCAGTGTGGCTGCATAGCTGTTGTGACACTGACACCACGGCCAGTGATGGCACCTATTGTCATGATTCCTGGATACACCGGAATTTTTACTGGACTAACTGCACCAGCAGGATAACTGCACTCGAGCCTCCCTGGCTCCCCTCCTCCCCTGCCATTTCTGGCTGGGCTAAGGATATGACCAACATCCTTTCCTCTGGATAGGACTGAGCCTTCAAAGATGTCAAACCAATCACAAAGCCAGCACTGGTATACATTAAACCAATCATATAACGTTCCAAGACCATACTGAGTCCCTTATGGTTATGTACTATGATTTGAAAGAAAGCTGCAGGAACCTTCACAGCTTCAAAGATGGGAACTGTAAAGTTGCCAGAAAATTCAAGCAACAGTCATCATTGGTGAGAAAGTCTCAGACAGCATAAAGCCAAATTCCAGGAAGGAGTTTCATCTGGAGAACATTAAAAATTGTGTGTTCTCATTCTTGAACTCGTTTTGCTTTCAGACTGGTTTTTTTTTTCCAGATAACTACTTTGTTGCTGATGTGTGTGCCCAGATTGCCAGTCTTTAAACCAGGCGTGTATCTTACCTGTAGCACCCCATGGCACGAGCCATGGGGTGCGGGGCAGTGGCGGGGCGCCATTGCGCATGGTCCGGGAGAGACCACGTGGTTTCTGGCCTGCCCACGCCTCCCTTACGCTCCAAAATAGAGCGTTTTGGGGGCAAGGGAGGCGTGTCTGCGTGATGCGCGGGGGCAGGGCGACATGGGGGGCGCGTGTTCAGCGCCTGCCATGGGGCGCGCTCCCGGCCCAGACCGCCACTGCTTTAAACCCTTAAACAGTTGTATCAATTTATGATGAGCAAGAGCACAAATGCATTCAGAATTCAGAATGCAATTAATGAGACTGCAATCCATCAAATATTGCTTTCTCAGATTCATCTCTGTACCCTATGATCTGACTGCAATGTGTTACTTTAAAAGGCTTTCCAACGCTGTCCTGCAGATCTGTTTAACTTCAGCACCAGCAGGAGGGGTGATTTTCATCAGTGTGGCATCACACCCTCCCCTGGAAGGAGTGTCAGATAGGGCAACCAATGGGGAATGAGATATGAGACCAGCCTTCCTCTTCCATCCAGTGGGTAGCCAGGTCTGTAAAGAATGAGGTGGGGTGGGAAAGAAAGTGAAAGCCAGCTGCAGGGGCCTTGGGATCCACGGGAAGAGGGTGAGGGCAACACCTGAGGCCTTTCCCACAGGTGGCTCAGTTGGGCCAGCATCATGTGTTCATGTCGCCCCCACACACACATGAGAGAGGCAGAGGCTTTCGGCTCACCCTCTCCCAGGCAGCCAAGGTTCATCCTTGGCCAGTGGCAAGACCATTATTACGTTCTGGCACTGAACCTGTGCTGCCTCCTCCCACTTCTCTGGCCCCACCAATCCAGGATCCAGATGTTGTGTCCATTAGGTGTGCACACCCCTGAGAGGCAAACCCATGCAATGGCAGGTGCAGGACAGATGCCATGGTAGGAGACCATGCCAAGGGTCGCAGGCAGTAATGGCATCTAAATGATTTAGCAACAGGTACTCACTTTTGATTGGCACTTGTGTCAGGGCCCGCCCACCGGAAGTGAGGTCATAGCTGGAACCCAGGAACCGCCCCCAGGAACCACCGCACCTCCTCGGTAGGCCGCGTGGCAGCCCGGGAGAAGGCCAGGGAGTCCTGGGCCTTTCCCAGGGCCGCCACGTGGGCTACCGATTCCCCCCCCCAGGAACCGCCGCGCCTCCTCAGGAGGGAGCCCCAGGCAGCCTACCTGCTCATGCTGCTGCTGCCATCGGTCTTCCTCGCTCCGCTGCCTGCCTGGCTCTGAGAACGTGCAGGCAACTCAAATGTGCAGGCAATTCAAACGTTGAAGGGGGCGGAGCGGAGCGCCGACACAGTCGACAAGTGGGCGGGCGAATGGGCGAGGCCAGCCCTAACCCTAAGAACGGGTACTCACATACCCCCGCATACCCGCTACATGACATGTCTGGTCGCAGGCCACTGGCAGGTTGCTGCAGACTGGCAACAATGGGGAGCCCCATCCCCACCTCAAAAGGCAAATGATACAAGTTCATATACTGTCCTGTCAACAATAATCTCTTTATAATTACTGTACAGTATATATTTATTATGTATTTACTGTATTTTTATCCTGCCTTTCTCCCTAAATGCAATGCAAAGGGTTGCACCACAGTGTTCACATGTCCATAGACATTCCAGTGCTCCATGGAATCAATATAATAGAGCAATCTTCCAAATTGGAGGGGGAAATCACTCAGTTTGCCTGGCTCAAATGAAAGAAGGGAGCATGGGCCAGCCAAAATGAGGCCGCAGTAGAGGACCAAGGCATGAATCAAGTAAAGTTCAGGCCCCATTCCTATCCAGCTTCCCAGTGCTGATGTAACATTTATTCCCTTACCTTGGGGCTGCATCGGTGCTAGAATATTGGATAGGATTGGGCCCTAAGTATAGTTAAGACTGCAATCCTATACCCACTTATCTAGATAAGTGTCCCCTTAATGGGATTTACTTCTGAGTAGACATGACTAGGATTCTGCTATAAGATTACTGTAAATGCGTTTAACCCTCTAATCGAAGTAAGCTAGAAATGGCATGCCAAGGAATTTGTTAATTCATAGCAATTCAACTTCCATCCTCATCCTCATCCTCCTCATCTTCATCATCGTTATTAATTTCTACCCTTTTCATCAGCTGTAACATGACTTATAACTACAAAAAACACAATAAAATCATAAAAAATAGCTGTGATACACAGTATAAAATAAAAGGCATAAGAGAGTATAAAATAATAGGCATCAGCATTAGCAAAGCCATACCAAAACAAAAATGCCTTCAGCTGGCACCAGAATCCCAGCAAAGGAGGTGCCAGCCACACTTCACAAGGCAGAGAATTTCACAAGGTAGGGCTACTACTACGAAAGTCCTCTCCTGGGTCTTTGCCAGTCGAAACTGACAGAGCAGTGGCACTAGCCAGAGGATTTCCTTATAGAATCTCACAGACAACCCTATAAGAGAATGGACAGATTCATGGAGTAGAACATGGTCTTTATGACACTTTGGTGCTAAGTTGTTGATGTCTGGCCTGCTTGAAAACTGTAGAACCTAAGAATATGCACCTGTAAACATAAAGAAAAGTGGCTGCAGTCTTTACACCTGAGAATACGTTCCGCCAAAAGAAAACTTAAAGAATGGGGCCAGACGCATGTCTATAAAAACAATTCATTCTGCAAGATGAGATCAGCTGGCATTTAAAAACAAATGGCATTTCAAAGGGGGCTTCAGATAGTTATTAAATTCTCGTCTGACATCACATCTTTATTTAAGGCTTGCTCTTGTTCTGATTTGGAACAGGAAAGAGCCTGAACCAATCCTGTTGTGTCATCTTTTTAAAAAAAAAATATACATCTTATTAATAGAAAGATTCCACACACGCACACACCTGCCATACAAAAGCAAAATACTCGTTTTCAACAGCTTGGCTTATTTTAGCTCTGAAAGCATAAAAGAAAAAGCACCCTCTTTATTAATTCTGGATCTCTTCTGACAATACACAGTATATGCAAGGGGAAAAAAAACCTGCCACAGCAGCATCCTCTCTCCTCCTTTTCCTTCTGTTTTATACAATGAAAATGTCACTTATTCAGCCTACAGCAAATTTATTTTAAATTAAGAATCTTACAATACAGCATATTACCCTAGAACAGTGGTTCCCAAACTGTGGATGAGGACCCACCAGTGGGTCACAAGCCAATTTCAGGTGGGTTGCAAAGCACTTAAAGCAGCCGTATTGGAAATATGGGAAGATGGGATACTGGAAAGGGGCAGAGCTTTGCGGGTGTTTTGCTTGTGTAAGGGATGTAAATATGCTTTTTTCCCTTTCTGATTCACTTTGCTATTGGAAAATAGCTCAGAAATAAATAACCCAACTTATTGCTGCATTCTTCAGAAACCCGCAGGCTCTGGCATCACCATGATGACACTTCCAGCAGTGACATCACTTCTGGTGAGTCCCAGACAGATTTTCATTCTTAAAATCCTGGTGCTAAAACATTTGAGAGCCACTGCCCTAGAATTTGTCAGTTTTCTATACTTGCCCAAAATAGATAGAAATATTCAGTAGCTTATAAAGTGTTTCTAGAACTAATAAATAAGACCCAATACGCTAACGGATTGTGTACATTTGTATGTGTAATGTATCATATGTCCCTGTTTGTTGCTATAGAAAAGTTATTACCCTCTTTTTAAAGTCATGGACAATGCCTGAATGCCTCTGCCTGAAGGTTCCTTTAGTGCCTGATCCATCCAAAACCTTATCCAGTTTGTATTTGCCTCTCATTCATCTTTGCTTATGAACCAGTTATTCAGAGCATGCTGATATTCTAGCTTCTATCCTCTTACATGGCTCTGTTCCCTATGGTAATGGGTTGTGCCTTAGAACTCATACAGTTATGAAAGAGAACACCATGGGGTGTGGTGTTTTTTTTTTTTCTAGAATTCCCATTATGGCAGGACAGGACAGGACAGGACAGGACAGGACAGGAGTGTTTTCCTGGTATTCTGTACCTGGCCATTTCTGTCCACTTTCCCAGCTGCCATTCTCTGATTGGTGGCGATGGCCTCCATCTGGTTGATTCCGAACTGTTGGAAACCCTGACAGCCTTGTGCACCGTTTACAGCTTTTGTCTACACCTTCCCCTGTTCTGATCACAACCACTCACAACCTCCTAGCCTTGACCTCCCAAGCTACATACTAACCGAGGCCCCAATCCTCATGGCGCCTAGCAGTGCCAGAATGTGCCTTTTGCAAAAGTCAGAAAGCGCCTGGCTCTGCCATGTTGGTGGATGGGTCTGCTAGTTAATCTAACCAAAGGCCAGTGAGGATACATGGCTTGCAGTGGAGAGGATCGTTCCTGCCATCCACTGCCCAAGTCCTTAGAGCAGCAGTTTTCAACCTTTTTTGTCTTAGGGCACACTGGCAAGGTGCTAAAATTGTCAAGGTACATCATCAATGTTTTGACCATTAACAAGGCACACTGCACTGCTGGTGTGGGGCTCACACCCCCAATGGCCCTACTAAGAAATAACCCTCACCCAAATTCCTGCAGCACACCTGGGGACCATTCATGGCACACTGGGTTGAAAATAGCTGCTTTAGAGAGTGCCTTCTGGTGCCACATCTGTGTGATCAATACCTGCCCTGATCAAGACACTGCTGAGCAACACCTTGTACAATGCATTGAGAAATTCTGTTCTTTTTTACCATCACCCAAACTCTTTACCATAGGGAACAGAGCCATGCAAGCGGATAGGAGCTAGAATAACAGTATGCTGTGAATAACTGATTCATAAGTGAAGATGAATGGTTGTATGGATTGGTCTTTTCTTGTGTGGTCCCATTTCCTTTCTCCTGAGCCCAATGACCTTGAGTGGCAGGTCCAAACATGGTGACAGACATAAAGGTCAGAATGAGGAAGGGGTGCTCCAGGATCGTTCTGCTCTACTACTCCTTTCCCCTTGCTTGCCTGGCTGCTTCCTTAACAAAGGGCTGGGTGGGCAAGGAGGGGGAAGTGGCGGCAGGGTGTGCATGCAAAAAAGGAAAAAAATAAAAAAGGAGGACATTGCCAGAGGGGCAGCAGATTTCCTTAGGCTCTTCCTGATGCTGCTCAAAGGCCAAGTGAAGCTGGTAGGAAAACACCAGGACTTTGAATCCTTCAAATCTTCTTTGTATTGACTATCTCATGTAGCAGCAAACACAGGAGGAGGCATTTGTCTGCTATTACACAGTCCCATATGATCAGGGGACAGCCACTAAAATTGAGTATTGGGAGAGTGAGAACACGTAAGGAAATGCTTTTCTACCCTGCGGGTAATTAATCTGTGGAACTCCTTGCCAGAGGAGGTGGTAATGGCATCTGGCCTAGGTGCCTTTAAAAGGGGACTGGACAGATTTCTTGAAGAGAGGTCCATTGCAGGGTACAGGCCATGATGGGTAGTGCAGCCTTCACACTTTAGAAGTTACCTCAGAATGCCAGATGCAGGGGAGTGGCAATGAGATGTAGGTATCTTGTTGTCTTCTGTGCTCACTGTGAGATACAGGAAGTTGGATTAGATGGGCCTTTGGCCTGATCCAATGGGGCTCTTATATTCTTATGTTCTTATCAGAGGCCAGGAATCTCCACACACCCTTCTGCTTCTCTCATTCCAGCCACAAAAATGCTTTCCTGCCCAATTCAGCAGGGGTGGAGCATGAATCTGGGTGCCCCTTTCATGCAAAGAAATGGCTTGTGCTTTCTCAGATGTGGGGGATTCTAGTTTGCATGCAGTCACTTTATAGTTGCATTGTAAGGACTACCAGAGGTTTTTACAAGTTTTCCAAAATCTCAAAATAAGATGAAATATGGGGTAATCCCAGGACAGAAAAAAAACCTTAAACTTCTTGTTTTGTTCAGATTCTTGCCTTGTGTCATGATCGCTGGGGCGTATTTGCTGGCTTTCCAACTTCCTTATGAATTCTGAACTCTATCCAATGTCCATATGCAGTAGCGTTCCTATAGGGGGGCAAAACGCTAAGTTGTTCAGGAGCCTGAGCTCCTAATGCAGCCCCTCCCCCTCGCCTGCAGAGCCATTCGTGGCTCAGAGAACTAAGCCTCCAAGCCAGCTCTTTGAGCAGCGAATGGCTCTGGAGGTGAGGGGGAGGGGCCTCATTACACAGGAGCTCAGGCTCCTGCAACACTTAGGGCTTTGCCTCCCTTGTAGGAATGCCACTGCCCATATGTCAGATATATGTTGCTGATATGTGTTGGAATATCAACAGTTTAATCTTTTTCAAAGAACCTCAAATCCATGGCTTCTGACTATATGAAGTTACAGCTACGAAAGATGTCATAAAACACTATAAAAGATGTCAGAGCAAATGGGATATCAGATGCCTCCGAGAATTGTTCAGGTTTCCAAGACACACTCGAAGGAAATCCCATTTTGTTTGATATCATTCTGAGCACAGAGGATTGAGACCAGAAGGCTACGTTTGATATATGAGCCCTTTCCAGGGCTTCTCCTTCAAGCAGTAGCTTGATGATCCTCCTCCCATCAGATGATGTTAATAAATCATGCCTTTTGTTCTCAAATAAATCAGTTGTGAGGGGAAAAATATCAGCCTTTTTGCAAAAGATGTGATTTATTATCACAGGATAATGTTAAGGATACTCACTGAAGAATATCAGATCTGACAGGCTCTCTTATCTCATCCAGTGGCATAGCTAAGGCATCTGCCACGAGGGGGCCAAAGGAGATTTTATAGCCCCCTGCAACAATTTAATTAAGTAAATAAAAAAAACGTTTTCTAGTTAATTGACCATAATGTTTGATAGAATACAGATATTCCAACACGGTTTGTTTCACTGCATTCTGCATTAATTTACCTTTCCAAAAGAACATAAGAAGAGCCCTGCTGGATCAGGCCATAGGCCCATCTAATCCAGCTTCCTGTGTCTCTCAGTGGCCCACCAGATGCATCAGGAAGATGCACCTACTACTGTCCAATAATACATGGTGGTATTATTCATACATACCAAGGTTTTCACAATTTTGGCCACTAGTGTCAAACTCAGCTTGTTGCCTGGTGTAATCGCCCCCATGCACCCCCCTAGTTATGCCACTGATTGCATTACTGAGTGTATGTTCTTGCACTGTGCAATAACAGCAATGCGAGTGCCTAACCAAATGAGAAGTGATTGCAAAGTCCAAACCTGTATACAAATTCCAACCTTGGTCAGTTCCAATGAATCTATAAAGGAATTCCACTGCACCATCAGTTCTTTTACCTCTACAGATTTTCTCAATATCGTTTGTGTGAAGAATATTTTCAGGCCCCGCCTATGAGTCTAACAGCCCAATCCTATGGGCTCACAGTACTGGCGCTAGTGCTACCAGCTCTACTATTTTACACATTGCTACCTGCTTTACTGCTGTCATAAAAGCACTTCTGGAAGTGCATGAAGTAGTGCGCTAACTGAGCACCAGCAGGAAGACCGGAGCCTCCCCATGCATATCAGGAAATTGCTGGTCACCCACCAAGTCAGGTAAGATGGCAGGGAAGGCAAAATGGGATGGGGGAGGGTGGAACAGGGGCAGGGTGGGGCAAACTGGGTGGGGAGATGGAGGAGTAGGGGTGGATCCAGCAACAATGGTGTGCACCAGATACTATTGTCTTTTTCGGCAGTCTCCCTGCCCCCTTTCTTTGCAAAATCATTGGCAAAGGTCCGAGGAAATATATTGTAGAGCAGGAGGTTCACAAAGGGGTAAGGTGTCAATCCCCTTTTCTGCCAAAGCCTCCTGATCTGTCCCGCCCCTTGCTGGATACAGTGCATGCTTTTCTAGCGAGGTTGCACCAGTGGGGGGTGGCTGGGTGGCTGAAAAAGATAGGATAGGGCTATAAGATGACTGTTACTATACCTTTACCCAAGGTTTTCTGAAAAGTCCTTAATTTATTTCATCAATAGTCTCCTGAACGCAGTCATCTCCAGGAGTTGCAGGGTCCAATGTGGGGCATTCCCACAGGGCCCCACCCTCCCCCACAAGAAGAAGGCTTGTGGTGCCACATTTTGTGTGCTTGACATGATGATGTCACAGCCAACTTCTTCCAGGAAGTCCATTTTGGGCTGTTCAGAGACAGGGGCAGGTGGGAGGGCCCAAGGTAAAGCTGCTCTGCACACCCCACTTATTTACAGCCCACTGAGTTCCCTGCTGCCGCAGCAGGCAATATGGTCACTGAACTGGTGCAGAGGCCCTCAAACTACAGGGGGTACAGGGGGCAATTGTCACAATGACAACACTTCCAGCTATGACATCCCTTCTGGTGGGTGCTGGACAGATTATCACTCTAAAAAGTGGTTCCTGATGGTAAAAAGTTTGAGAACCACTGTTATACATGTCAACTCTGAAATAAGTCCTATTGGAGTCAATGATGCTTACTCCAGGTAAGTGTGGATAGCATTGTAGGCTTAATAACATTAAATGGCTAAAATTGTATTGATCTTTGGAGAAAAATATGTGTGATGAATTGCTGGAGGTAGTTTTAGCATGGCTGTAAACCAGAGGTCATAAACTATCCACAAGCTTCTGGAGACTGGAATAAAACCCTGAAAAAAAAACCCTATGTTTTTTCTCATCTTTGGCCAAAAACAGACCACCTTTTATACACAGGGAAATTGCCCTACTGTTTTTCCCCTTGAAGTCTCACCACAGCATTTGTAATTCATAATTTCGTTTACCACAACTAGTATTTTATAATTTGCTGGAAGGCATGAGATCTCAGTGTGTTTTTCTTTCTGAAGCTACTTGTAGCTCTGTTTGATGTCTATTCAGCAAAGTCTCAAGCAAGCCAAATCCAACTGGGTTTCGAGTTGAAAACGCAATTTGCAGAGTCAGGCCTGTTTGCAATTGACTAATACTTTAAAGAGATCCTCAGAGAACACAGCGTTATGGAGCTTAGCCACATCAGAAGGAAACAAATATATGTACACACAGGGTCTTGCTGGTACAGTACATACAGACTCGTACTGGAGTCAATTACTTTGCATTTTATACTTGAGCCTTGCTATGCAATGCTATATAGTTATGTGGGGGAAATTATAGTGGCAGAATTGTATATTGGACTCAGTTTTAAAATGGCGAATTACATATGATGACTGGCCAAGTTCTTCTGTCATGTATATCTTTCTGAGAGCGCAATCCTCCCTTGCGCCAGAACAGGCAGGCCTGCGCTGTATCCAGCACAAGGTAGGAGCAGGCTGGAGCCTCTCTCGCGCAAGGGCACATTTATGCCCTTGCACATGGGAAGGCACCGGGCCCCCCTATGGGCTCCTTGGATCTGCACCTGCTAAATAGGAGGCGCAGATCCGAGGAGACTGCACGGCCCAAATTGGGACCATGCAGCTTGGGCCTAGGATTTGGCCTTATGGCCGAATCCCAAGCCCACCTAGTTCCCTAGTTTTACTTGGTAAAAATTGCATACTATTAAGAAACATGAGTCAATAATTGTCACTAGAGTCACTAATGAGTCATTAATTGCAATTAATGAGAGACAAATACAAAGTCAATACATAATAAAGCATTTTTTAAAAAAATAATGCCTTAGTATATACGATGCTTTGTTTAGACTCTCGTCTTGCTATGACCTTGAAAAACATGCACATGCAATTAATTTTTCCTGGATGAAAGCATTGAAAATGACGGGAAGATGACACACAAATAATAGTGTGACAGAGCTTTTTCACAGAGCAGTTTCATCAACTCCTAGTTTACTCCTACAGTTTGAAGTGCTGGAACAGAAAAAAAACTATTTGCCTAGCCTCCAAGTTTTTCATCTTTTCCCTTCCTACAATTTCAAAAGGCCTCAAGATGTGAAACCGGGCAGATATCCAAATATTTTCTGAATTTAATTTTGTGTGGAAACTCCCAAGATCACCAGTAGAACAAGGTGGAATATGAAGTAATGGTGATTTTCAGCTACCTTAATATACAGTAATTTGAATTGGAAATGGTTGGGAATTGGTGTAGCCCATATACACATTTTAAGTAATTCCTGAGCTTGATATTGACACAGACTTACAATCTAACATTCAGCAGGAATACCATTCAGGGTGCAGTCCTAACCCACTTTCCAGCACTGACATAGCGGTGCCAATGGGGTGTGTGCTGCATTCTGCAGTGGAGTAGTAGTCATAGGAACTGCCTTAAGGTAAGGGAATGTTACTTGGGAGCTGCATTGCCCTTACCCCAGTGCTGGAAAGTTGGTTAGGATTGCGCCCTCAGTCCCTCCCCTAATTTCATTTTCCCTTAGGTTATAACAATTCATCCCCTAAAAAGCAATAGTAATAAACAGTGATAACATCACCCTTTACAAATAATAGTGAGTTTGACTCATTTTTATTGCAGTTTCCCTAACTCCCATCCTTTCAAAGCACATGATTGAATTGTTGTATTACCTTTTTTATTGAAATAATCTTCAGCCATGGTTCCAAACCAGGATAAAGTATTCCCTGTGTAGTCCAGTAAAACTCTTTATGCTCCTATGAGTCCATGCCCGCTCCCTAATTTCGTCTCCCACTCTGGACGATTCATCAGAATGAACTAGAAATGCTGGTGTTGGAACTTGGAGGCAGATGATTCCATGCCTGTCTCCATGAATAACTAGAAAACGTATCACAAGTTGATTGGGACATCATAGAGACTGATATATTGGAAAGAAAATAATGGAAATGAAATATCATTGGATGCTCACAGTCAAGTTCATGAACTTCTGTTTGCTATTTGTGTTGTAAGGGATTCAGGAGAGGGTATCTTCTTTCAAGTGTATGGAACATCTAGAACCAAATAACAAATGGTCAACTCAGCTAGCAGCCCACTCCTAACCAATCTTTCCACGCCACAATGCAACAGTGCCAAAAAAAAGCCTCTGCTGCATCCAGTGTAGAAGCAAAGGCTGCTGGAGGTCTCCCTGAGGGAAGGCGACATTTATCCCCTTCCCTTGGCATAAGGCCCAGTAGTTGCTATGGGGCTAGTCAGGCTCACACCAGGCTTGAGCAGTCTTGGCGGATCAGGCCCATGAGGGGGTGATATGATCCAATGGGATCTCTGCCATTCTCACCTAGCCTATCCCCTGTCAGTTCCTTCCTCAAGATGCCCCTGTTTCATAGTGTTCCAGCATGTGCTCAAGCTTTGTTTGCCTTACTCATGTAATTAGGTCAGGTGAAAATACTGTGTCAAGGGACACTGCAAGTGCACTACCCCAGATCTGCTTCCTCTCTTCTTTTTGTTGGAAGCCTAATAATTGTAGTTCAATTGAGAGTTCTCTATAACTGGGAAGAATTGTGCACTCAGACTTGCAGTTCAGTTCCCAGAATTCCCCAGGGAAACATTTCAAGCCCCAGAAAGCCCTTCATCAGGAGAACTATGCACAATTAGAAGGTATAGTCCAAGAATATGAGAATCAGAAAATCAGGTTGTGTTCTGTTAAACACCCAGAAGCATTTATTACTGAGTAATCAATAGGAACGTGGTGGCGCAGTGGGTTAATCTGCTGCTGCTGGGCTTTCTGACCAGAAGGTTGGCAGTTCAAGACTGGGCAACGGAGTGAGCTCCCGTTGCTTGTCCCAGCTCCTGCCAACCTAGCAGTTTGAAAGCATGTTAAAATGCAAGTAGATAAATAGGTACCACTTCAGTGGAAAAGTAATGGCGTTCCGTACGCTACAACGTATAGTCACACCGGCCACATGACCAGGGAAGCTTGTCCTCAGAAAAATGCTGGCTCTACAGGCTTAGAAAAGGAGATGAGCACCGCCCCTTACAGTCAGTCACAACTAGACCATTCAGTCATGGGGAAACCTTTACCTAATCAACCAGCAAGTACATTTGTCTTGACTTTTGCCCTGAACAGGTAGGGTGGGTCTCCATGATCACTGATAAGTATGATTTCATCCAACTTGCAACATCTGTTGGACATATTGGGTTCAACTGAGTTCTTGGAGAAGGTCATCGCTTAATAGATTCCCACAGGAAATATCTTGCTGTGCTAATTAATTCTTCCTTAAGCAGCTGCAGATTTAATTAGAAAATCTGCAGAGGAATTAGTACTTCCAGTCCACCATGCAATTAATAAGCATCACTAGCTGGAGCCGCAAAAAGCATTATTGCAGGTGGCTTGCCTTACTCAAACTGCAAAAAAATATGGTTGTGATCATGGCTTCTTGAGTTGTAAATGTCCATATCTTGATCTATACAGAAATGTTTAAAATGCCATATATAATTTCTACTTAGATTGAAAACAGATAGCATTTCACTAGACCAGTGGTTCTCAAACATTTTAGACCAGGACTCACTTTTTAGAATGGCACTCATGACGGAACCCACGGGCAGCCCGTTGTGTCAACGCTGCATCATAGCATCAACGCTGCATCATAGCATTGATGCAAGGGGCGGAGCGCCAAAGCGGGAGCACTCGCCCTGGCGCTCAAGCACCCGCCCTGGCGCTGCAGGCAGCGTTGAGCCCATTGCGCCCGCGCTGAGCGCTCAGCTGAAGCCAGCCAGTGTGAAGGAGGCTCCGCGCAGAGATGGCAGCGGGATTGGCGGTGGGAGGGAGACTGTGGGCGGGACGAGGGCAGGCTTGGGAGGCAGTCATATGGCCACCTCCTAAACCCATCCAGGAGGCCGCACGGCTCTGATTCAGGCTGCAGCCTCCCCTACAGTAAGGGGGCGAATGCTCCCTTGCCGCAGGGAGGCTGCAGCCTCTCCTAAGCAGCGCTAGGATATGGCACTGGCCTGTCGGCCTCACCAGTCCGGCACTGCTTAGATTTGCACCCTGAAAGTGATATCATAGCTGGAAGTGATGTCATCAAGCACAAAGCACTGCCATTTTGACATAATAAAATGACAGTCCTGGAATGCAAACTGGCATTCTAGGACTGCAGCAACTGCACAATCATGAAACATCCCTGACAGTCAGCAAAGTTAGGACAAAATATTGTGTGCATAATGTATAATAATATACAGTACGCATATATAATATATTACTGAACTAAAACCAACATTTTTTTAAAAAACCCTCACTTGAAAATTCAAACTATTAACACTCACAAAAGGAATATAGCAAGAGAAAGGTCTGCAGTTTCCAAGACAGCTGCTCCTAGCTTTCCACGACACACCTGACATCAGGTTGTGACCCACGAAGTGGGTCCTGACCCACAGTTTGAGGAAAAACTGCATTAGACCATAAGTATGCAATGTACAGGTTGCTTAACACAGAATGAAAAGACAAGTCCCTGTCTCAGGGGGCTTACAAACTAGATAGCCTCAATGGAAACAACAGAGGAAGGAGAGAGAAGGAGATAGCTGACCAAAGTAATTGTTCTACTCATTTGATTAGCTCAAGTGATATTGTCACAGGTACACTCACGATTAAAACGAAAAAAATGCACATGACCATTTAATATACACATTTATATCATCTTAAAATAAACATTTACATTGCTGCCGAAGCCAAATATTAGTCTCTATAAACTCCTGTGACCTCATTTTGCTGAACTATGAGTTCAAGTTATAGCCAATACAAAAAAAAAAATCATGGATAATTCGCCGAGAAGGAAATTCATTTGTTCTGTTCTGCTTTATGGCTCTGTCCACTTCCCTTGCTACTTTAACTAGGTGTCAGGTGCTTGCAGATAGCAACATGATGTCACATATGATGTAACCAGAATTGCATCAGTATCATGAGACAGAGCATCTGACTGTGCTCCTAACCTTAGACTTAAAACACACACACACACACACACACACACACACACACACACACACACACA
>JAJKFI010000001.1:26689176-26743101 GCA_029204185.1 Lerista edwardsae | reverse complement strand
ACACACACACACACACACACACACACACACACACACACACACACAGCAAGAGCATTAACGGCTTGCAGAGACTTGGGATTTATTACAGCCACTCTGTTCCTCAGTGGGTACATTCATTATTGAAGTAGTGGAGATTGGCATGCTAACATTAGCTGGCGCTTTACAGGTTCCTGCTGACTGTGTTCATCCTTCCTAGGTGGTCTCTTAGCTACCAACTTCACAAACCCTTTTCCTTTTGAGAACTCAGGGCACATCACAGTTGGCCATGTTGGGTTCCATCTTTTTAAAATATATTAAAAAGCACAGGCCTTGCTCCTGTGCCTAAAATATTAAAGTACAGGCCTTGCTCCTGTGCTTTTAACAGCAGCCCAAGACAGGCAATTGGCAAATGAAAATGGTCATAAAATTATTATCATATTTGGGGTGGTGGAATTGGCCAGCTTCTGTTTTTGTGAAAGGGACAGCCGAATCCTAAGCTGCGCTGGCAGGGTGGAGTTGCATGGCCTCCGAGGCATCCAATGCAGCATGGGATCAGGCTGGAGGTTCTCCCAGAGGTAAGGAGACATTTTCCCCCTTGCCCCAACTAATGCCCCAGCCTGCCCTATGAGCTTCTTAGACCACTGCCAGCTATTTAGCTGATGGAAGTCCGAGCAGCCCTATGTAATGCAGGGAAGCCCAGAATGGGGATTAGGATACAGCAGAAGAGGCCTCCACTGGTCCTACCCCCTCCCAGGCCTATCTGCCCCCTGTTCCACCCCCTCGCCCAAACACCCCCTCCCTGCCTACGAACCACCCTTCCACTGCCCCTCTACTGTCCAGTGTAAATATTACCTCTGCTGGTGGCTGTCAAGCAGGATGCAGCCTTGGTAGGACAATACATGCTGTTCCATCAGTGCTGCTTACTCACTTGGTGTCATGGCTTGCTGTAAGGCACAGGTGCTAGTGCAGGGACCACTTGCTAGTAGATCTTCAAGTTGGGATTGTGCTGTGAATTTGCTGGATTTTTTGTGTTAGTATCCATGATTTTAACAAGATATTCAGTATATAAAAGTAAAAAGGTAAAGGTTTCCTCACAACTGAATGGTCTAGTCGTGACCGACTGTATGGGGGGTGCTCATCTCCGTTTCTCAGCCCATAGAGCCAGCGTTTGTCTGAGGACAAGTGTCCGTGGTCATGTGGCCAGCATGACTCTACGCCATAGCGCACAGAATGCTGTTACCTTCCCACCAAAGTGGTACCTATTTATCTACTCACATTTTTTACGTGCTTTGGTACTGCTAGGTTGGCAGGAGCTGGGACAAGCAACAGGAGCTCACTCTGTCGCGTTGTCTCAAACTCCCAACCTTCCGGTCAGAAAGCCCAGCAGCAGCAGTTTAACCCGCAGCACCACCATGTCCCTCTGTATTCAGTATATAAGGAGGTACTAATGCACTGCAGTAGAACTTGCTCATTTTCTATTTATCTACCCATTCCCTTCCTCCGTCCCAGCATTCTACTCAATCCTTGCCATGCTCCAGCAACAAAATAATTCTGAGAATGAACATATCACAACAGGAGAGAAAATGGGACCGTAAACCATTAGACAGACACCCTCTTTTGATTTGTCCTATTACAGACATTCCTTGGTATCTAAACCTCATTTAGCCAGCAAAGCATCTCAATACTAGCACACTTGCTTGCTGTCCAGTTCCTAAGAATCGTTCACTTAGCTACTTGGAACTATATTCTGCAACATGGCTTCGGAACATACGTATCTTGTCCACACCACCGCTATTAATATTTGGCTTTGAAGATTCCTGTAAGGTTACTTACCAACTTTGGAAGCCTCCCATGTCATGTATGATTGTGTAGAATGCCAACATTTATTGGCTTGGAAGATGTCTCCCGTTGTTGCAGCGCTAGCATGGGAGAACCTGCAGTTCCACTGTGCACCACTAGTCCAGAAGGCAAAGAAGCCCCCGTGCAGAATTGGGGACCCAAGCAACTCTGTAAACAGGTTTAAAATAAGCTACTTTTTGTCATAAAAAGGTAAAGGTTTCCCCACGACCAAATGGTCTAGTTGTGACTGACTGTAGGGGGCGATGCTCATCTCCGTTTCTAAGCCTGTAGAGCCGGCGTTTGTCCAATAACAAGCTTCCGTGGTCATGTGGCCGGCATGACTCTACGCACGGAACGCCATTACCTTCCCACTGAAGTGGTCCCTATTTATCTACTTGCATTTTTTAGGTGCTTTCGAACTGCTAGGTTGACAGGAGCTGGGACAAGCAACGGGAGCTCGCTCCGTCGCATAGTCTTGAACTCCCAACCTTCCAGTCGGAAAGCCCAGCAGCAGCGGTTTAACCCGCTGCGCCACCATGTCCCACTTTTTGTCATACCAGGTGTCATTTCCTTGGTAGTGGCATATTTATTTGTGTAAAGGAGCTACCCCTACTGTGTGGTCAGCTCAGTGTCAATAACCGTAAATCATGACAGCTGTGACCTTTAATTGTTTCTTGTGCTTTTTTTTTTTTAATTCCGTACATCGGCATCAATTTTTTTCTGAGGTGATCAATTTGCCTCCTGTTCTCCTTGGATTGTGTTTTTGTCCTGTGTTATGAGTCAGAAATAAAAACAGTTGTCTGTGTTGTTCGAGCCAAGCTTTCAAGTCGAGCTCTCTGGCAGTTTTGTGACCAGATGGGAAGCTGAAAGAAGGGCTGAGAAGCCAGCTGTTGAGGCATATACCTGTACATACTGCAAGTGTCGTGTTGCAGGCCCGTTCCAGCCCTCCTCTTGCTTGCTTTCTTCCTACCACCTCAAAGGGAGCCATTTTATGTTTGACAAGACCTATCTGCCTGTGAATCTCCCTCAGGCTCTGTGCTTTGATAGTTTTCTCTCCCCTGACTTTGTTCTTGGGTTTTTATATACCCTTGACTGTTTTCTTTTCCCTGCCTCCCCAATTCCTGTGGGGGGGGGCTCCTTTAATAAATAAGCCCTTTTCACTTGCCAGCTTGTGGCACAGACATTGTAATTCAGGGGTGTCAAACATAAGGACCAGCGGGGACAGATGTGGCCCATAGAAGCTCTTTATCTGGCCCTCGGGTTCTCCCAGCACCACCAGCACCGGCTGTTGTGCTGAGATGTCACTGCTGAAAGGGTCGCCTGCATAATAATCCAAGAAAATAGCCAAGATATGCATATGTTCTCTTCTATATGCAGCTAAGGAGATCCGAAGTGAGAAAAAAGTGCTTATTTCTCGTCACAACCTGCTAAATGACATCACTTCCTGCTTAATGACATCACTTCTGCCTCTCAGCAGGCATCATCAACCACTGTTCTAGTTGTTGCTGTCTAGTTGTTCTAGTGTTTCAGATCCAACGCTAGGATGCTTGTGACTCCCTCCACCTTACTGGTTTGTTTGTGTGTTTGGTAGAAGCGTTAGGATTCTTGCTGCTCACAGGCGGTTGCTCAGCATGCCTCCTCCATCAGGGGAGCAGCTCTCTTCACGTAGCCCAAAGGCTACTTTTCAAGTGCAAAGTGTGAACAAATAGGTGGCACTGTTTCCCCCTTTTTTGGCTGTGGTGAAATGCCTTCTCAACACCAAGGAAATCTATCACTTAGATCCTAAGCCCAAGTATACAAATCAATCCTGCCAGAAACTCCTGCTGGGCCTCCCTGAGGGCCCTGATGCCCACACGAGGCTGACTGGTTTCCCCTTTAAGCAGCCCTGGTGCAGTAATGGAGGGAACACGACCGGGCCTTACCTCTTTAGGCACAGTAGCCACACCACTCAACGTAAGTCTTGAGCCAGAAAGTCCAAAATTCAGTGATCCAAGTTCCGTAGTCCATAGGCCAGTCCAATGATCAGTATGCCAGGTCAGTCTAGGTCCAAGTTGCACCAAGCCAAATCAGAATCCAAGCTTGTAGTCAGTAGTCCATGCACATGGGTCAGATACAGGTTTGTCAGTCGGTTCTCTCCACTTCCACCAAACTTTACTCCTACCACACCCCACAGTGGTATGCTGCTCCTGCCTCTACATTTATACATCTGCAGGCCTATCAGAGACTGTTGCTAGGCAGGCTATAGTTAATCAGCCACACCCATCTGCAGCTGTGCCTCAGTCACTCAGTGTGCAATTAGTTAGCACCTGCTGAGTGACTCAGCACTTCTGCCTCTAACCAGCCCTCATTAGCCAGCCTAGGCTACAGCTGTGCTCCGGAGGGCAGCAGGCGTTCTAGGGTTAACCCTGTGTGCTCTGGAATCAGCAGGGAGGGCACTGCTGGCACCACAAGCTATGTCCATTACATGGTCTCTTACCACAAGCATTGGACACATCTCCTTAGCTTTGCTATCCAGCCCCATCGCAAATTCCATGCGAAATGATTTCAAGCAGGAGATGGCATTACAAACTACTCGGCTTGTAGCTGTTTCGGATGGGCTAGCACAGTGGTTCTCAAACTTTTTAGCACTGGGACCCACTTTTTAGAATGACAATCTATCTGTCTGGGACCCACTGGAAGTGATGTCATGGCTGGAAATGCTGTCATTGTTACGCCAGAGCCTGCTGCCTCCCTGAGAATGCAGCCATCAGTTAGGTTATTTCTCAGCTATTTTCCAATCACAATGGGAACCAGAATGAAAAAAAGCCTATTTATAACCCTGACATAAGCAAAACAACCACACAACCCTTCCCCTTTCCAGTATCCCATCTTCCTATATTTTCAATATGGCTGTCCTAGAGTCTTCGCAACCCACTTGAAATTAGTTCGCAACCTGCTGATGGGTCCTGACCCACAGTTTGAGAACCACTGGGTTGCACTCACCTCATTCAAAGATGCAGTGTTTGGTTTCCATGCCAACTTCAACTCTGGTGGATGGCCATGTGTCCTTCTGAAGTGCACAGCAGCTGGCTGAAGGGAGACCTACGTGAAAACATAGTTGCGGCAGAAACCAGTCACCGGTCCTACAATCACTATCACAAGGAGTCTTTTTTCCCCATTATGTGGGGAAAGTGCCGGTGTTAAAAGTGCAGCCAGTGTTCCTCCTGTAATCTGGATGCTGGATCTCTGTGGAGCATCTCATAATTAAGCCTCTTGAACTTACCAGCCTTGCCTGTTAGCAGACAGACACACATGTTGAACATGAGACAAATGTGGAGATAAACAGCCGCTGCAGAGGACTGACAGTGGCTGAGACTGCTGTGGGTTGTTTTTTGCCATCTTGACAGCTGGATACTAGCAGGAAAACTTAAATGAGCAACAGCAACACAAATATACGAAACCTTCTTGATTCAGATCCGGTGAGGCTGTGAGAGGAATGATGCGACTGAAGTGGTTTGTGTTAGGGTGGACATTTAATTTACCCCAGCTTTTCTGGCAACCTCACATTGGTGACATCAGAGGATGTTGTATTTATCTGTTGGAAAGGCTTACTGGCACAGGAAAAGAAAAGTGTATAACGTGATGTCACCCCCGCCACCGCCCCGCTGCCTCGGACCAAGGATGGGGGGTGGGGGGGGCTTACTTGGCCACAGGGGGCACTTAAGAAGCCTGGTGTCGAGCCCCAGGGGAGTGTAAGGCAGCACACCTGGCACAAGGAAGCCTGGCGGAGCTCAGGGAATGTGCAAGCAGCCTGGGGTGACTTTCTGAGTAGAGGCGAGATCCTGCAAAGGACCCAATCTCTCACGAGATTGGGCCTGGCAATGAGACAGGAAGGGGAGGAGCCCAGGGAGGCTGGTCTGGAGCTCCTAAGGAGCTCAGACGGCAGAGGGAGAGGTTGCACCTCTGAGGGCTGGAGAAGGGAGGGGCAGACCAGGCCTGAGTGGGAGGTTGCCCCACTCTGGTCCTCACCTTACTCCAGCCTTGATGGGGGAGCTCAAGCCTCGCTCCTTGGGGGGTCCCCCGGCCCTGGAGGTCCCGGAGTTCTAGGCAGGCAGGCAGGCAGGCAGCCAGCCAGCCAGCCTTGCCTCAGCGAATCCGGTGTCCCCTGAGAGGCAGCTTGAGGTTCTTGGGCCCGGCCATGGAGAGCACCAACCCTCTTACCCTGTGGGCAGCTAGGCCAGCCCCACTCCAGCCACCCAAGGGACACACAACTGACTGGGACCCCACAAGCCATGGACTCTGACCCGGCTCAACCCGCCGCCATCGCCACCGATCCTGCTGAGAAGGGGTCTTCGGGAAGGAACGCACCCCTTGGACTGAACCCCGTGCCCCAGCGGGTGCCACCATTTGTATGGACTATTGAGGGTCCCTGTGAAGTAACGGGCCCCCATGAATGTCAAATTGTTGACCCAAATAAACTGGTCATGTCGAACCTTTACCCACCTCGCAGGTAATTCTTGCCATGCCCCGCGCTCTCGGTCACCCCAGGGCCCCCGCACCCCCGGACCCGGCATGGAGATGACACGTGACAAATATTAACATACAATTTGTGAATTTCCAGCTATCCAGGGAGTTAACACTTTCCCCGGGATGGGAGGGAAAACTGCAATAAAGTCCATTACTGACTTGTCTATGCTAAATAAATATTTTTGAAAAGTGAGGAAAAATGAATGGTAGATTACTGAACAGAAAAAAGAAAGAATTGGGCTAGATCCAATCGGTCAATTCTCCAGGAAGTCAAGCCTGATTGCTCCCTGGAAGGACAAATGCTGAAGCTGAAGCTCCAATACTTTGGTCACCTGATGAGAAGAGAGGACTCTTTAGAAAAGACCCTCATGCTGGGAAAGATTGAAGGCAAAAGGAGAAGGGGGCGACAGAGGATGAGATGGTTAGACAGTGTCACCGAAGCAATGAATATGAAATTGGGCGAACTCAGGAAGCTAGTGGAGGACAGGGCGTGCTGTGGTCCATGGGGTTGCGAAGAGTCGGACACGACTTAGCGACTGAACAACAAAAAAACAAAAAAAAAAGTTTAATTTCTGACCACGCTCCTTGATGTTGAAGGCCAACTTCATGTAACGCTGTTGCACCATAAAGCAGGGCTAGCATCAGAATTTGCTGGCATCAGGAGGTTCAGGAGGCTGCCTCAGCCCCACAGGATACTCCAACGGCAATGTCAGCGCTGCTGTAGCTCTGGGTGCAGCTGGGGCTTAAGACTGGGCTGCCAGAGTTAATGGTGCACATGAAGGGGCAGGTCAAACAAACTGCACCCCGACATGATTAGAACAACTAACACAGACATGACGGGAGGGAGCAGGACACGTGCACATCTTAAGAACATAAGAAGAGCCCCATTGGATCAGGCCAAAGGCCCATCCAGTCCAGCTTCCTACATCTCACAGCGGCCCACCAGATGAGCACGCTAATTGTGTGGGGCCACTTCAAATGCCAAAATGTAATCCAAACCAACTCTGACTGCATGAAACAAGGCTTTGGAAAAGGCTGCCTAACTCCTCCTCCATGCCCAGATGGAGAGGGACCAACATGCCTTGCACTGAATCCCGTGAGGAAATTTTACAGATCTCCTTAAAGTAAGGAGACATTTGTCCCCTTGCCCCAGGTAAAGCTGCAGCTACAGCAATGGGTCTGTCCGGGCCTGCACCTGCTAAATCGAGTGCATCCATGTCAGTGGATCTGGCGTGGGAAAGGGGATAGGATACGGCCACCAGGCCCAGGATGGGGGACCACCTGACAGCCTCATATATGCCAGTTTAAGAGAGGTGCTATAAATGTTGTGAATAAGCGTTCCATTATAGCAGTTATCCTTTATACATTTTGCAGGCTTTTTGCTTGTAAAATTGTTTTTCCATTCAGTTCTTGATTCCTCTTCAGGTATGGAATACGCATCTCCCCAGATCTTGGCTTTGTATAATTTCAGCAGCCAGCTCCACTTTACACAAGCATACAATGTTGGGAGTACTTGTACCAGTAAGTCCGATGGCCATTTTAGAACTGAAAAGTGAAGGTTTTTCTTCATCAGACCCTCAGTTCCTGTGAAATTCATTGTTTGCATTTTTTTTACCCACACATTTAGTACCTGGAAGCTACCACTAATTGCACAGAGTGTCTTGCATAATTAAAATTATGCCATCTTTAGTAATTTCATATTTGACTCTATTGAGTTTCACAGAATGCTCATTCACTGTGATACAGGGAATTGGTTTTCAGGTACTTCCCTGAAATGACTGGTTGGATATTCATATGTAGTATGCATCAGTTTGGACAACACAACTTTAAGGCCCAATTCTGTGTAGACCTTCTACCACCAGAGTACATCATCTGTTTTGATCCCCAAGGCGCATTACCATTTTACTGAGTTGCCACCCAATTTCACTTACACCAAAATGCTGAGGTGAATTAGAAATTCCCATTTGACCACCCAATCCTAATCAACTTTCCAGTGATGATGCAGCTGTGCTAACTGGATGCAGGCTGCATTCCTCAGTGGGGGGGGGCAGTCACAGAGAACTCTTTAAGGCAGTGATGTCATCTGGTAATGAACGGGAACGCTGGGCGGGACTTACACATGATTGGCTGCCCGTCCGTTCTGTTCCGCGGCTGCCCTGGCCTCGGGGGGGGGGGCTGCCCCCAGTTGGTGCACCCCACCGCTGCTCACCCAGGCACCTGGCGCCCCCCCCACCTGTCCCCCCCGGTGAGCAGGCGCCCCGCTGAGGCCAGGGCAGTCGCGGAATGGAACGGGCAGGCAGCCAATCACGCGTAAGTCCCGCCCAGCGTTCCCGTTCTTCATTACCAGATGACATCACTGCTTTAAGGGAATATTTGTTCCCTTACCTCAGGACTGCATGGGTGCTGTAAATTTTGTTAGGCTGTGAGTAACAGTGAGTAAAGTGGCAGAGAGAGGTTAATTTCCCATGGAGAAGCAACAGGCAGGAAAAGTGTGGAACCAGGGGCGGACTGACCTGGAATTCTAGGTCACCTTCTGATGCTAAAGCCCTTACATTATTCTTTGTGTACAGCAGTTAAACCCAAAAGTACAGGACTACTGGTTGCAATTACATTTGCTGGCACCATGTGAGGAGTTAGTGACATGCTGGCCTTTTTGCTGGTTAGCCAAAAGAGCTGAGGGAGCTTCCACTAAGCCTATGTCATAACAAGGCAGGATCACTCTGTCCACCACAGCGCAGCAGGACTGACTCAGAATTATAAAACATTCATCATCTTGTCACTTGCTTGGTATGTGTGTCATAGATTGGCTTATCCTCATGCATTTTATGGAGTATATACAGATAGTGTTTAAAACAAAGAAAACAACCTTATGACCCAAAATACAGCAATTAATATCCCACCCCTAAGGATACTAGATGCTGAAGCAATACTGTCAAATAGGTGTGTGTTTCTGTCTTTCTTTGCCTGATTAGTTTTGTGTGGTTCATCATCACATCTGAAACGCTACCGTTTCTTCCTCTCTTGTCTCCTCCTGCAGTGAAACATTACAGGAATCTTTCATTAAAATGTACCATCCTGATTGAACGCTGGCTAGGAAGACATTGCTCTCTAACCGAGCAATTTCTACTTCCTGTAATAGCCTTCTTGTTCAAATGTTTCATTAAGGCAGGGGGGACAAAATCCACCAGGAAGCATATTGTCAATGATATAAATTAGAAGCTGCATTTGTTAATACAGTTACTGTTATGTCATGGGTCATATTCACTGCTGTGGGTAGCTACACCCCACCCCACCCCCAAGTTTTCCATCACAGTGTTGGAGGAAATGCAAATTTTTTGGTATTGTCTTCTTTTACTTTTTCAATTAGAAATCAGATAGGGCACAAATTTGTTTTTGTCAAGATAGTGTTTAAGGGCTCCTTTGTGCAAGCTTGTAAGTGGAATAGCAGTCTTCTTCAGGATGAAAGGGATTAATCTGGCCACCCTACTCCTTTAGTCCAATAAATGAGAACACAAATACTTCTTGCAGCACCTTACAGACTAATGCAGTGGTTCCCAAACTGTGGGTCAGGACTCAGCAGTGGGTAGCGAGCCAACTTCAGATGGGTTGCGAAGCACCTAGAAAATATGGGAAGATGGGATGCTGGAAAAGGCGAGGGCTATGTGGTTGATTCTTGGGTCAAGGTTGTAAATAGGCTTGTTTCTCATTCACTTTGCTATTGGAAAATGGCTCGGAAATACTGTAAATAACCCAACTTATCGTTGCATTCTCAGGAAAGCAGCAGGCTCTGGTTTCACAATGATGGCACTTCCGGCTATGACATCACTTCTGGTGGGTCCCAGACAGACTGTCATTCTAAAAAGTGCTAAAAGGTTTGAGAGCCACTGGAGTAATGGATTTATTACAACACAAACATCTGTGGATTGGAGCCCAGTGCATCAGATGCCACAATCAGTCATTAGTCAGTGGTTCCCAAACACTACACTGCAGCACTCTCATAGGGGCAAACTCACAGGGGCACTGCAGAATGTCCCCAGTGGCCTCTTCTTCCCAGCTTTCCTGGGCACTGCCATCTTGGCATGTGCACACTGGCAGCTGCTTTATACACATTGACATTTTCAGCCCAATCCTATGCATGTCTACTCAGAAGTCATACTGTAGTCAATGGGGCTTACTCCCAGGTAGACATGGAGAGGATTGCAGCCTGTGTGTATAGTGCTGATGGAGAAAGCTTTTCACTGATGGAATACTCATTCCATCAGTAGACGTTCCCCATAGGATTGGGGCCTAAGGCTGAAATCATATACATACTTATCTGGAAGCAAGTCCCACTGAATTCAATGATACTTGCATCTGAGTGTAGGCATCATGCGTAGGCAGGTGCTGTATTGAGTGGTCGTATTAATGCCCCATCAAACTCCAGCAGCAGCATTTCTGCTGCTGTAAATACTGAAGGGCATTCAAGTGTTTTTAAGGAGTTTGTTTGATATGCACAACTGTGCATGCTGTCCCAATGCAAAGGTACAAGTACAGTTTTGGCAAAACTGGAAGGACAATGTGAGCTTCTGGATTTTATAAATTGGTGTCCATGGGATTTAATCCTGATACATGTGCCAAATAAGAGGAGTTGCCAGTTTGTAATTATCTGCCGCTATCAACCTAATCACAATTGAAAGTACAAGAGGATACGAAGGATGTACTTTTTTGATGCTAATATGTTTCAGGTCTCTTTCATTCATGCTGATGTCACAAGTAGTTTCTATGGCCACAGAAACCTAGTCTTTGAGGAAAGGAACATATTAATTGGCCAGTGGGCTAAATTTCTAAGTGTTACCTGAGTACAGCAGGGCTGTCAAGCAAACAGTTTCAGTTCTATCTGGGGGATCATCTGATAAAAGAAAGATATATTTTTGAATCTCTTTTGAAAATGTTTTTAATTATGGGAGTTTTGGCATGGCCAGAATGGGCCAGAATTGTCTTAGCTGCTTTTATGTTGACCAAGTTGATGAGGTGGCACATTGCTAAGTTTTGCAGGAGCCTGAGCTCCAGGGTAAAGCAGCCCCTCTCCTTCACCTTCATAGCCATTCGCAGCTCACGACTCACTGCCGCAAATGGCTGAGAAGGCAAGGAGGAGGGGCTGTTTTACCCCTGAGCTCAGGCTCCTGCAAAACTTAACATTGTGTCCCCTCTAGGAACAGCACTATCAGACCAAAAGTGTTACGATGGTGCTCATTCTGCAAAGCAGTGACAATGTAAATAAACATTGGACCAATGCTTCAGTGAATACAGGAAACAGAAAAGCAGCATGAAACAGACGCAGAATATTGAGAGCACACAGCAATTAATTCACATCAATGTTCAGTGTGTTATGCAGACAACTCCAGCTTACTATTTTACAAAATAAATTAGCTGACAGTAATGAAAGTCCTGCACTGAATTTATTTCACAGCATTTATTCCCAATTGCACTATTGCACTGTTGTCAGAATGCCTATTAAACAGGCTTTTCCTGTCCTCACAACTTTATTCTGCATTGAAAAGTTGTGTTTGAAAATCACAAGTAAGCACATGAAAATGGTGCAATGAATGAAAGAGGATGTTACAGAGGAAACCACAACAAGTATGACCACAATTCACTAGGACATTTCCTTGTGTCACTTCCATTCATTTTAATAGAGCATAACTGGAGAATTTATCAGTGGGCTGTGGCCCAAGACACATTTTTTAGGTAATTTGTCAAAAGTTTATTGTAGTCATTGAGCCTGATCGTATTCTCTGATATCATAGCCCTGTGAGTGGCTTTGATTCATTTCATGGGCAATATATTGTATGAATGGTTCATTGTACCAAAGTAATACATGTTCCATGTACTCATATATGTGTTGCTTACAGAACCATATTGGGACTCCAGCACAACTTGGCATATCTACTCAGAGGTAAGTCCCATTGAGCTCAATGGGACTTCCTGCCATGTAAATGTGTACAGAATTGCAGCCTAATGGCCCAGTCCTATCATGGATTGAGCTGGGGCACAGAAGGCTATACAACAGTGGAACATAGTTTCACTGTTGTATAATGGCTTTTCTAGGGGCCTGGCACTAGACGTGAAAAGGTAGGAGGAGACCTTTCCAATCACGGTCCTCCTGGGGATACAGCACACTCACTTAGCATGGCTGCATCTGCATGGAGGGATTTGGATAGAATTGGGCTGCCCCTTGCAACCCATTCCTATGCATACATTCCTGGGTGCAAGCTCCATTTAACAAAATTGAATTTCCTTCTGAGTAAACATGAATAGGACTGCACGGTTACAGATGTAAGTCCCATTATAGTCGGTGAGGTTTACTCTCAGATAAGTGTGGATAGGATTGCACCCTAAGGCTGCAATCCTATTCAATATTCCAGTGTTGATACATCCACAATGCAGCTCCAAGGTAAGGAAACAAATGTTCCCTTACCTTGAGGAAGGCACCATGACTGCCTCCTACCACACTGGCATGGCTGCATCAGCGTTGGGAAGTTGGATAGGATTGGGCCTCTAATTACCTAGTTTTCATGCTAGCACTTAAGTGGGTATAGATTCCATACCCAATCCCTTTCAGAAGTACAACCTGCATGCACACTCTCTTTCATGACTTTTCAAGCTACTATTCAAAAGTTCCTCTGTGTTTGCAAAATAAACTCAAGCATGATGCATTTGTAGGCAGTAGTAGTAGGATTACCAAATACCTTTAACCATTGTATAGAAGAGGGAATTTTGGCAGGTGGAGCTTTTGAAACCCTTCCAAGGTGAGCTGAACTGCCCCAAATCCCTCTCCTATACAATGGTTAAAGGTATAGGCACTCAGTCCCAGTCTGTATCTGGTAACCCTAAGTAGTAAGCTTTTATAGCTAATGGAACTTCCAAATAGCCAAGGGCAAAACAAAGTTAACTCTTAAACACAAATAAAGTTTCTTGAGAAAAACAAGAGAATATAAATTCAGAATATAAGAAAATACACAGTATGCCAAAATCAGTTGAAACAGAATAAAAAGACATTCTATGTAGGAGAAACTAAGCAAATGTACATGTAAAACATCATACAGTATGTGAATGTGATCATCCCAAAAGTGTAATTTCACTGCATGTGCATGCACTAGGAAACTTTGGTCAAAAACAAAACAATGGCCAGTTTGCAGCTCCAACTGATAGTAACTAGAGAATTCCCTTCCTCTTTGTTATAGCATAGTAGCATTACTTGCAGTATCTCTCCAGTGCTCTTTGAAGACAGTAAGCTACAGTCAAAGCCGCTTTCACACTATAAGTTAGCAAAGTAGCGAATAGCTTTTCCTGCATTTATTTGCCCCTGGCAAACCAGACAGTCTGTGAATAAAAGCAAAGATTAGTCAGAGTTCAAATGCAAGTCATTATAAGAAAATTACTTCTCTGGGTCTCTAATGAAGCATAACCACATGAAAAGGACTCCTACATATACTTGATCAATAGTCTGTACTTTTTATTCATTAGGAAGAATTACTATTGGTCACAATGGTGGGCTGAACAAGAGTTGGAGAGTCATTAACATTTGCGAACATTGATCTATGATCAAGATGGACTGTAATTCTCCTGTACCCTACTTTTGAGTCACAGTGCAGGGGCAGCCAGTGAGTTTATTAAGCACCAACCTTTTCTGAGCACTTTCAGTCATTATAGTGTGCAAACACCAGTATGCTATGGGACACATAACACAAGTGTCATATATTTAGAGTGTAATTTATTTTATTACATTTATTTTTAGTGTAATAAATAAGCATCTGTGAATAGTCATTTGGCACATTAATACTGCTTGAACAAACCTGGATCACCAGTAAGTTTATACAAATAGTGGCTCATATAAAAGCAATCTGGTGTTTCTTGGGCTGTTTTATGACTTGGTTACTGCTTATAGGACTGCGTTGATTAGGGTTGGCCCCAAAAACTTGGGGGGGGGAAATATTCCATGAAAAAACAATCGCACAATGCAATCATATGCATGACGGCTCAGAAGCAAGTTTCACTGAGTCCAGTGGAACGTACTCCTAGGTAAGAAGATATAAGACTGCAGCCACAATGTGTAATGTGTACACAAACATTTTTCAGAAGGGCCAGAAAAATGGGGCAAAAATGTTGGCACATTCATATTGTGGGCAAGAAGCATTTCCTTCATTCTGCTTTTGTTCCATGATATCATCATTTCTTTTATCATTAGAAAGCCTATTCAGGGTAAGGGAAATGCTTCTTGCCTTCCCTTCAACTTGGCTATGTTACATCAACACAAACCAGAATTGTGTTGATTCACTTCAGCATGCAAATCTTTCCAAATCAAATGCACAACTGGCCACTTTCTATGTATTAGATAGTGGAGAGGAAAGCACATGCTTTTTGGTTTGCTGCTGCTCCCCTGATGTGTGTCTTGAAGAGAACAAGGAGTGTAGCAAAAGATGTTCTTCACCCCTGTACATCCATTATGTATTATGGACAGCCACAATATGAAAGACCATTCATCATGTGGATTTTTTTTTTTCATGGACAGATTTCATGCCAGTACCAGTTTATTGCTAGGAATATGTAACAATACTATGGAAAAACTTCCTAAGAAATGGGCTGATCTAGATACTGAGAGGCTTTCCAGTATTATGCGTGCTGTGAAGGACCACAACATGGAAGCATTTCCTTAAGCCTGCATTGGTGGTAAGATATGAAAATGGTCCAACAATCGTAGATAAACGGTGTTCCCTATATTTGTGTTATCATCAGGAAAATCCTCTATATTTTCAAGCTGTTTCATTCTTCTAAGGTCCATGGGATCTATTTTAGGGCACAATCCTAACTTGCAGGGCCAGGAATGAATCCAGGGCTTGCACCATAACCAGAGCAAGTTGGGAGCAGGCAGGAGCACCCATGGGACAAGGGCACGCTCATGCCCTTGTCCCAGGGTAGGCACCAGCTGTCCCAATGGGCTCCTCAGATCTGCGCCTGTTATTTAGCAAGTGCAGAGCCAAGGACGCTGCATGGCCCAAATCAGGGCCATGTGGCCTGGGTATGGGGACCTCCTCCTCCCCCCTCCCTGGGCCGGCATGCCTCCCAGCCCGCCCATCCCCCTACCCAGAAATGCCCTCCTGCTCTCCCTTGCACCACCCGGAACCAAACTCAGCTGGTGCAGTAGTGGCATGGCACCAGCTTCTGCCAACACCATGGAGGCAATGCTGTTGCCAGCATTGGCCCTGCGGATGCAGCGCTGGCACAGGTGTCCTGGGCGGCACCCTCAGGCCAGTGCATGTGCAGGGCCAACACAAGCCACTCGTCGGCCCTAGGGCACTGCCCTTAGTGTGTATACTGGGGCATGTGTTACTCTATGTGAGGCTTGCATATTTCATTATATGTAGGGATAATTTCAGGTGTGCTGGGATCCAACTCTCAGGTACCCAAAATGTTTGCATGAGTCGGAAGCTGTTCCCACTCAAGCTGAGTCAGTGGAGCTGGACAAGTGTTATCATCAGCTCTTTATATGTGGTGCTTTATAAACAATGGATATCGCAGGAGAAGACAGGAATGAATACAGGAGCCCCTACAAATCAATAGGCATGTAGTCAGGTGCTCTTTAAGGACTATCCTCACCCACAAGGTTTTGACTAAGGAATTTCAGAATGTTCTGGAGGCAGGCAGGTATGTCCATCAGAGGTTTGATCCAGCCCCTGTAATCAAAATGAAGTGTGAATCACTGTAAAGCCCTTTCTGTAAGGACGAGATTTGTTAGATGGTATTCCCATCTTTCAGGTCTCTGCATCTTGGCTTACGAGTCAAGTGGCAGCTCTGTTTGCATATGTTGCACCAACATATGGTGCAGCAGGACGAATTTTTACAAGCATATGGATTGGAAGCAGAAAGAGAGAAAGAGAGACAGCAGTAACATGGACCATTAGAATTCATCGCGACATCTGCAGACACACAACCCCCTTGAGACAGCTACATGCGCATGCGCGCTTGCCTTTTCCAGAGCAAAGGCGCTTTTGTTGTGTTACAGGCCAAACTCTTTTCAGTGGTGTGTAAAAGTCCCAGATTCCTCCCCATTTATTCTTGAACAGAGAATCCAGGTGGCCAAGTGGCTGAATTGCTGGACCTTGAAGAGATGCCAGGAAGCCATTCAAGGCTGCCAGATTATGCTGCCAAAGGCCTCTGGGCGGGGGTGCCAAAAATGCCCTTTCCACAAACGAGCTGGAAAAGAGCGAGGGCTTTTTACCTCACTGACATTCCTGTCATTTTTGACTGGCCTCCAGCATCTACTTTTTCTTGCAGCTGCTCCGCACTCTGGGCATCGTTTGTGGATCTCCCAGCTTATTGACCCAACCCAAGCAAAAGTCATGACACCTGCTAGGAGAGATCTGTCTGTCCCCTTTAAGCAGCATAATTCACAAGCCATCCTTCAGTGGCTGCATGCCGAGAAAGTGGCACATCTTTCTTTGCCATTTAAAAGGCCCATAATCATACTGTTTGTGTGTGTGTGGGGGGGGGGAAGGGTTAGTAAATTTATTGCGTGAAAAGGTAGATACATAATACATGGAGAAGCCAAGAAGATATTAGTCAATCAGTCAGTCAGACAACAGTATTTATATGCCGCTGTTCAACAAAATGTTCTCAAAATGGTTTACAGGCAAAGAGAGTTGTTCTTGGCTCACATGGCACCTGTGGCGGGGCAACATCACTGCACCTTCAAGCGCAGCCGCCCTGTCGTCCGACCATGCCTCCCCATGCCCACGCTCCATTTAGGAGCGAACCAAACGCAAGGGAGGGCAGGGGGCCCAAAAAGTGCATGGGTTTTTTCATGCTGCAGCGCCGTGCCACAACCAGCGTCCAGCGTGCTCACCCTCCCCCCGCGGCACCCTCCCTATGCCCCTGCAGGCAAAAAACAATACTAAATTCAAAGGGCTCCCTGTCCCAAAAGGGCTCACCATCTGAATAAAAACCACCATCAGCAACAGCTACCTGAAAAGACACGGTGCTGGGGTGAAGAGGGACAATTTATCTCTCCCAGCTAAATATGGGAGGAACCACACTTGAAAAAGTGCCTCTTGCCCTGTTAGCCAGGGTAGCAGGTGATGATGCCCATGCAACCTTTGGGTTTATTCTAGCCTTGAATAACCTAATCATGGGAGAAAGGCAGTGTCACAACACTGCTTGTCTGCAGCACACCCCCAAACTACAGTCGCGTTTAGTCAATTTAACCCTCCTGTCTTTGGATATTGGGCACTTGAGCCCTCATTTTCTCGGTCTATGGCAAAACATAATCTGTTTGCTGTATATGACAGCATGTGACATGCGCCTGCCTAACTGGCCCTCAGGATTGCACCCTAAAGCACTTCCAGGTTGGCCCTGAGTTGATTTCTTCTGTGGCCCTTGGGGAAGAGCTGCAATCTCTGACATGCCTTTACTGGAAACAGAGGTGTGCAACCATCCAGGGGGAAGCCAGGGTTTTTATCCAGTGACCCCATGGTTGCCTCTGATCTCAAAGTCACTGTGAAACGTAGTACATAAACACGACATCAGAGGGAAATTATTTTCAGCATATAGCAGCCTTTGGAATTTCCAAATGGAAGATAAACCGCCTGAAATGTACCCAAATCAGTCTTTGATTATGTTTTTCCAGACAAAATCCAGTTTCTCTTACTTGCTTTTTTCCCTCCAAATACTACTATGGAAAAAAGTCTACAGTGGGTTCCCTTTTATCACAGACCAGAGGGGGAAAAGTTAAAAGCGAAGTGCTACATTTTTGAAACCACCTGTGAGGTCATGAAAAAGCCTCAGACTTGAAAGGAAAATCACTTAACCAAAACAGACAGAATATCTCTTGAATCACCACAAGGACAATTTTTACCTCTAATGTGGGGAGATTACTCACAAGAGCAAGTAGCTATGCAAATAAGCTTCACAGAGGTTGGGGATTTCTTTTTCCTTTTCTTTTTTTCTGCAACGGATTTTCAAAGCCGTCGTTTGCTTCTGTACTAGAAAATGAGAGTCCGACATGACTCAGAAACAGAAAATTGCAGGATGTTATTTATTTATAAAACTTACTTCAGGTTCTTGATATCTAATATGACACTTTGCATGCCAAGACCTAGGGCACCGTGAAGATTTGGATTCAGTCTCATTTCCGCTTTCTGATTGAGCAGGATGGGCTTCTGAGTCAGCACTAAGAGCCACCTTCTAAGGCTGCAAACCTTTACACACATTGTGGGACGATGGGCCTAGTCCTGTCCAACTGATGCAGCACTGTCAATGGGGAATGCATTGCGTCCTACAGGAGTGGAGGGACAGGTTTGAGGGCGCAATCCTAACCTGGCGTTGCACCGGTGCAGCACCCTTCCACTGGACCAGCGCTGTTGCAAACTACCGTAAGGCATGTCTGCACCACAGATATGGTCCATGTGCTGCCAAAGGCAGCAGCGCCGGTGCATATGCACTGCATAGTCTACTATACCAGCTGCGCTGGTCATGTGTTGGCTTAGTTCTGCTGGCCCGGGCCCATGCCAAGGGCACGAAGCAGATGGGCGGGAGGCTTTACAGAATGGGGGAAGACGGATCTGTGGGCAGAGGGGGGAGTTGGGACATGGCTGTTAGGCCGCATCCAACCCCCTGTCCCTGAGCTAGGCGGCCTTGATTCAGGCCACTTCTGGGTATTTTGCTGGTGCAGTAGCCCTATTGGGCTGTGTGCAGCTTACCACGGGGCAAGGAAACATTCATCCCCTTGCCCCATGCAAAGCTGCTGCTGCCTCCTAATGTGGTTAGGATGCAATGCAGGTCAGCTGGCCTGCCTGTTCCAATCCAGGTTAGGATTGTGCCCTGAAAACTGGAAGTGCGATCTGACAGCAAATTGGGGCTTTTTGCAGCATTGGGGATGCCGCGGAAGGGGCTGCGGGCCTCCCAGAGCCTTCACGAAGCCAGTGTGACCTCCCAGGTCAGCACTAAAGCCCCTGGGTGCCTGCAGTGCCATGATCGCTGTGCCACTGTTGGGACACCCATTACTGGGCCACTCCCCTGGAGGGGGAATGGCCCAGTTTTTGTTCGCAATGGTGGGTGCACTGCTTCAGCAGCAGCTACAGCCAATCTCGGTGTGATCGCGTGCCTTGGAATGATGCTGCCCACTTTCTCTGAAGCAGGCAGCATTGCTCCAAGTGACCACACAGAGACGGCCTGTAGCGGCCACAGCCAGTCTAAGTGCGATTGCTCACCTTGTTGCAATGCCATCCGCTTTCTGGGAAGTGATGCCTATGATCCCTGTGACCCACCCTCAGCATCCCACATGCTGGCTTAACTGCACTCCAGAGATACCCAATAATGGCAGCAGGCCATTGGCAGCAGGTCCAAAAATGGCGGCTCGCCGCACACTGCACACTGCCCTATGGCTATTTATGACTAACCTCTGTCAGAACTGTTAGAATTGGGCTCTAGAAACCAACCAAAGTAAATGTGTCCTGACAGTCCACTAAAATACCATCAAAGAAGGGGCAGTTCATGAATTATCATGAAGGGAATTTCATGACCTAGTGGCCACCACCATATTGTTGGGCAAAGCCTTAACAGACTGCCCAAGCAGCACCCAGTATCACTTTCGGGTTCTGTCGGGAGGAGAGGGAGCATGCTGTGGCTGCTTTTCATGCTATGTAGGGGGCAGGTCATGAGAAGCAGCCGCCCCCACCCCAGGGATTGCCCAGAGGTGACTGCCTAGTGATACAGTCCCTTCCGTGTTCTCCCCAGGGGAGGTGGCAGCCATTTCTCATGCCATGGGTTTCTCCATGGAGAATGGGAGCTTCTGCAGGAGATAGAACGGGGTATGCAAGGCTGTCTGCAGCGTTTCCAGTAGTGAAATTCAGGGGGTTCGCCCAGGTTCTATAGAACCGGTTGTTAAATGGCCGGGCCCTGCCCACTCGCTTACCTCAGCTGGCTTCGGGTTGTTGTTTTTTTGCTCCGGCTATGACATCATAGAACCGGTTGTTAATTCATTTGAATTGCACCACTGGGCGTTTCCTTCATGACTAGGGAGGAGCCTGGGGCAGTCATGCAGTCCCTACTTGGCAGAGCACCCAGGGTGGGCGCCCCTCAGGCTCCACCCTACGTATGGCTCTGTTGCTGGGTATATCATGTTTCTACCTATGCAGGTTGTTAGAGGCCTGTGCACAAGCACAACACTGCAGTGCCTACGCATGGGACTTCCTCCAACAACTTGCTTGTACGCAGAACATCCCCCACAGGGTGTTCAGGCTACAAACATGATCAAATCCTAAGGATTGGTTGACATGGAATTATGCTCCTTGTAAAACAATGAAATGAGTAAAAAATAAATAATAACTGTTAGTTAGGACTGAGCTGTAGAAACCAACTAAAATAAATGTGTCGACAGTCCACTGACATACCATCAAGGAAGAGGCAGTTCGCCTGTATATACTGTACATATACAATATATGTAATTTTTACTTCAGGAGATTTAGGTTGAAATGGAACATTGAAAGTATGACAAAAGTTAACAGCTGAGCAAATTTGTAAAAAAAAAAAAAAGATGCATTACTCTTTGTTTACTGATAGTAATGTCGTCAGGAAGTCCTTCCTCTTAACTGCCAAGTGATAGATTGCCATGCTCAATGCTTACAGAACCCACATGATGCATTGTGGCTACCTGAAGGAAGGAAAGCAGCTGGAGCGGGGAGGGAGGGAGGGAGGGAGAGAGGATGTGGTTATTACTTGGGGGACAAGAAAGCAAACAACTTTTTTGGAAAAAAAATATTTCCTTTAAAGTCTTTTCCAGTCTATAAAACCTGTTCTTTAAGTGGGCTGCGTACACAGCAGTGTGTTATTACAGGAAGTTGGTACCGTTTTAAACATTTTATTTTGCTCCCAGTTTTTTCTCCCACTCATTCCATTTCCTTTCCTTTCATTTGGCTGCAAACTGCCATTTTGCTTATTTTGATGTGGGAGATATACTGGGGGTCATTACAGCAAATTTAATCAAACAGATGAAATACCCGGGTTGTTGTTGTTGTTTCTGGCTACAGAAAATATTCTTCAAAAAGGAATTCTGAGGGAATTCACAGGGCCTCTTGCCTTTAAAATTCAGTTTTGAATTCAAAGTCCTGAACAGATTTTTAATCCAGCATCCCTTGTTTAATGTAAACTATTACCAGTATAGATTTTATTTATCTTTTAATATTATGGCTAGTCATTCCCTCCCCAACCGCCATTTACCCTCACGTTCTTGGCTTTGCCAAACATACTCCATTGAAATGTCTTTAAATTAATCCTGAGTAGAGCTTATTGGTTTCAGAGAAAGAACTTAGAAAATAAAAGGAACAATGAGGAAATAAAAATGAGGAAAACCATATCAGGTTAATATCATTAGCTATTTTGCATTTTAATTCACTGAACAGTGGGCTAGAATTTTTAGAAAATTTAAAAAAAAATTAATTGGGAGCAGGCCAAGGAAAGAGGGTGCAATCCTAACCTGGAGCAAGTCCGGCACAGCCAGGCCAGCAAAGTTTGGCTGGCACAAGGGCCACTGTAAAGCGTGTTTGGACCACTCTCGGAGGTCAGGGAGGATGGTGCACATCTGTGTGCTGGCCTCTCTGACTCTGAGAGTGGTCCAAACATACTTTACAGTGGCCCTTGTGCCAGCCAAACTTTGCTGGCCTGGCTGTGCCGGCCTAACTCCAGGCTAGGGTTGCACCTGCAGTCATACAAGCTGACAGTGCCATGAAAACACTGAAAATCAGCTGAGGGGAGGTCACAGGGGGCACAGGACCCTGGACAGCTCTCTGTGGAGGGCAAAAATGCTGCCATGCCTGCCTGGGTCCTCCCCTCTTGCTCGCAGCTGCCCTTCCTCCAAATACAACTGGAGCTGTGCTCTGGTCACATCCAGAGGGTGTTCTGAAGGATGCGGGGCTGCACATGGCCTCTCCAGAAGGCAGAAACCTGTTTTCGGTCTTCCTGAGACACTGAGGGCTGGGGAGGCCATATGCAACCTCCGCAGCCCTCAGAATAATCTGCAGGTGTGACCAAAGCACAGATCTGGTCACGTTCAAAGAGTTAAGGGGGTGGCCCTGGAAGGTGTGCTCCAGGGCGGCACACTTTCCAGCAACACCGCTGCTGGGAATATGCAAGGCTTGAAGCCAGGCAATGTTCATGCACAAGGACTGTTTGCACTCTGGTACATTCACATGGGGACAGATGCAATTGCCTTTATGTTATATTGGGAATCAGTGGTGTAGCTCAGCTATTTGCTATCCAGTGCAAAGAAGGTTTGTAGCCCTTTGTCACTGGTGTCCCTAGCCCATGTAGGATCACAGGAAAATTTGCTGTCCCCCCGCCCCCGCAATATGGCAAAATTGAAATTAATTAATTTTTTAAAGCCTGCTTTAATGTCCTGCCTGTCTAGGAACAGCTTCTGTTGAAATCTCTGCCTTTTGCTAGCAATATCCCTGCTCTTTGCTCAACCATTCATAAGGGCCTTGAATAGCTCAGTGAGTAAAAGCAGGTAACTAGAGATCTAAGGATCACAGGCTCAAATTCCCACCTATAAATATTAAAGTTGGAACAACAAAAAGGGGGCAGGTTGCATCAGGCAGGAACCATGATGCAACGCAAAGCTAACTGGAATACTTGGGAAGCCCATACCTAACCCCCAGGAGGGGAGACCCAACCCATGTGGAGGAGTCAGCAGCAAAGGTGATAACAAAGAGCTAATGGAGCACGGACATAAAAGGCCTTAAAAAGATTTGTCCCCAACTGTTGCCACCTCCAAATGTATAGCCTGGTGCAGCTGCTACCTGCTGCAATTATGTAGCTATGCTTCTCCGGGTGATGTCGAAATGGCTGCAAATGTGGCCGCCAGTAGTGCAAGATGCACTGAGGGCCCAATCCTAACTTGCGCAGGAGCAAGCAGGCCAGCAGACTTGTGCTGCATCCTAACACCAGTCAGGATTGCACTGGAACTCACCACGGGGCACGGGGATATTAACTCACCGGGATCAGCCCCAGCCAGGCTGATGGGGCTTCTCAGATCTGTGCCTGCTGTTTAGCAGCTGCAAGTCTGACAAGCCCACAGTGGCCCGGAATGGGGCCACGCAGCCTGGGGACAGGGGGGTTGGATCCCCGGCTCCTCCCCCCTCCTCAGCTGCCCCACCCGTGGGACCATCCTCCCTCCCGCCTTCCTCCCACCTTCCCCCCCACCCGGAAATGGCCCCGTGCCGGCTGAACTCAGTCGGTGCAGGACAAACTTACCTGGCTGTCCTGTTTGCCGATTCTGAGCTGAGGCTGCTCCCTACGTCAGCCCAGTATCTGTTGCACTAACACAAACATGCCTTGCAGCACATTAGCGGCAGCACTGGGCCAACGCAATGGACATGCATCAGCCCAACACAGTGCTTGGATTGCACTCCCCATCGTGTAGAAGAAGGCCCCGCTGAAGTTCCTCCCCAAGCCAGTGTGGTGCGTTCTCAAAACTAGAGCAGTTCTGCCATGGCTAGGGAACTTCCTCCCCATGGCCTGGGGCCTCACAGGGACAGGAATCGTGCTGAATCAGTACTACCATGCTGGACATCAGGCAGCTCCCAGGATAATCTCAAAAAGGTGCCTGAAGGCTGAAGACAGTTAATTGTTTTCAAGAGAGCTAAAGATGGCATGAGGAAGTCACTGTTGCCCCTGGTGTGTATTCTGAATTTTTTTTTTCTCATGCCATTGTATCTGGCTGGACACATTTCCAAACTTTTTAGGGTTGCAGACTTCAGTTAGCAACCAGCTTTTTTTCTGTATTACCTGTGATGAGCCCTTGAATTAGCCATTTCCCTGAAAACTGGCCCCTTCATTTCAAACTTTCTCATTTCAATCAGGGCAGTCCCAACATTTGCTCACTGATTTGCACTATCACCCCTTAAAGGTAAAGGTTTCCCCACGACCGAATGGTCTAGTCGTGACCGACTGTGGGGGGCGGTGCTCATCTCCGTTTCAAAGCCTGTAGAGCCGGCGTTTTGTCCAAGGACGAGCTTCCGTGGTCATGTGGCCGGCATGACTATACGCCATAGCGCATGGAATGTCGTTACCTTCCCACCGAAGTAGTCCCTATTTATCTACTTGCATTTAGGTGCTTTCGAACTGCTAGGTTGGCAGGAGCTGGGACAAGCAACGGGAGTTCACTCCGTCGTGCAGTCTTGAACTCCCAACCTTCCGGTCGGAAAGCCCAGCAGCAGCAGTTTAACCTGCTGCGCCACCACGTCCCTATCACCCTTAGCAAAAGATAATAAAAGAAAAATAAGAGGATTTTTTTCATTAGTGCACTTGGAATTTAGCAAGATGAAATTTAAAAAGAAGGGGAGGATGACAAATCTCTGGCTGGCTGGGTGGGGACTATATTGCAAGACATGGAAAAAGCAGCACCACCAGGAAATGCAATTCTGATTTTCCACCCTCCATCTTCCTGACAACTCACAGACTCACCAACTCAAAGTTCTCTTCTCCTTTCAGGTGCCTCAGACTGAAGACTACATTGAGTTGCTCATGATGCAGTAATAATGGGCAAAGACAGAGCTGCAGTTAAAAACGCAAAGTACAAATATGACATTCAGATGCTCAGAAGCTTGTACTGTTGCTGAGTAAATCCCCACTAGAATGTTTCCGAAAATTATAGTTCTCAACTATTTTAACATCTCCCCCAAAGAGATGGTATTTTTTAAAATTAGATAAGGGGTTTTGCGTCAGGTTGGCTCCCCACTGATTAGTGACATGAAAATCACAGGTTGTTGCTTTTTTCCTTGCGTTTGCTCTTTAATCTGTTTTATTGCTGACAATGTCATCATAGCTGCATTCCAGGAATAGATGGATGTGGTCACTGTACCTTTAACGTACCAGGTTGACAAGACCTTTGAAGCCTGTATTTCTGCTGCAATCCCTTACAAAGCAATAAACAAGATACTGTACATGTGCAAGTGTCCGTGAAGGGTTCCAGTTTTGTGGTGTCCTCTGCTAATGTTAATGTTAAGGTTGGGGACTTTAGCAATGCAGCCTAACAGAGGCTTTACATTCTGCACCATGACGTGACTTTCCAAAAGAGGCAATAGCTGGCTATTCTGCTGTGTTTCAGCACCACCACTGCACATGGCCAGAGAGTCGGCAACCAAAACTACTGGTTCAGCCCAAGACACAAGGGACTAGTATGATGCTGTTCCTAAAAAGGTGCTGACTCTGACTGGTTTCTCAACCTGAGCAAGTGCCGGGCCAAATTAAATATTACAGGAATCCTGGAACTTTGAGCCCATCATTCATTTAACTAAGTTCCATCTCTATGCATTTAATTTGTATACATTAAATTTATTTGTTTTTTCAGCCCTGGTCCCCGTGCCAGACATTTGATACAGCCCTCCAGCTAAAAGGTTTGGAGACCCCTGCTTTAAATCAATATGTAAAGGTTCCTCCCCATTTTGAATCCAGTAGCAGCTGCAGAGCTCCCAATCTGAATTGGGACTTTCGTGCAAATGGCACGGGGTCATCTGTAAATTATTACTGAAAGATCACCTATGTGGTGGCGCCCTGGTGCAAAACTACGCCTGGTGCAAAATTGCTCTGCTTGCCTTTTGACCTGCATGGGGCTGAGTGTTCAACCTGTTATGTGCCAATTGCAGTGGCTGTCTGTGTGTTCCTGAACCCAGTTCAAGATGCTGGTTCTGATAGTTAAATACTCACATGTGACCCACTGGGGTGCTTCCTCTAACTGAAGCTATTTCTGGATTAGCTTGTTTTCCAACATGCTGTCCTGTTGGGAGTTCCTGTTAAAATCTCCAGGATTGCTTTCGGTAGTCACTTGTAGATGGGTACCAATTCTGGAGATTTGAGGCCAATCCTGGAGGCTGGCAGTGCTACAACCCACAGAGCTGCCCTTCCTGATAATATCCTGTGCCCTCATTGCCGTCAGGAAATCGGACTCTGCTCTGCCTTCAGAACAGCAGCAGTTAGGGGCAAGGAGTTCACTGCCGCTGCTGCAGCCCCTAGGCTTCGAGATGCTGGGTTTATTGAAGTGAGGCATTTTCCATAAGGGCGATCGAGTATTTTTCTTTGCAACCAAATTGCAAATGAACTGAATCGGAATTTGGGTGATTTCTTCTGGCAAGTCTGGCAGCTGCTTTGCGTGAGCTGCAAGACATAATCTTTGATGGTGTATTTCTTTTGGGCAGGCCTCTTTTTCTTTTTTTTCCTCCAGGGGTAAACCCCTTTGAGCATTTGTGGAAAGGCAGCCCCGAAATGTTTTTGATGCATAAAAATTCAATTCAGTCGATACAGAAGAAACATAACCATCTGGAAAAGCCCTTGGTTGGAACATTCCATTCTCAGAATCAACCACCCAGCATGCCGCACCATGTAAGGGCGGCAGGCCTGGCTGCTCTATCAGCAAAACATTTCCTTTCCGTATCTCAGAGTTTCCTGTGCTGCGTCATCAGCCTTCTGCCAGAGAGCACGTTACTGTGACAATGCGTGAATATGCACGAGGTGAACTGGTACTGCCTGGGCAAAAAAGGCCAGTGCTGCTCTACTCAGAACTGCAGGGTCATTGCAAGTGGAGTGTTTCCAAATGCAATGGGAAATTCAGTTTCTTTCTCTAATGACCAGTTAATGGACAGATCCTGTTTGTGCCCCTCGTCTTCCTGAATTGTGTGATTTCCCTACATCTCCACTCTCCTGGGCCCATCTCCATCCCTCTAAACCAAGCCACCAGACACTGCCAAATATCCTTCATATGCTCTGCTACGTCTTGCCTAGGAGAGATAGCAGCAGAATCCATTTCTACATTGGACTGTGCTGAACAAACACACTCAATTTCCCTGCCAATGTACTCCTACAAAGGGAGTCCTGACCTGGGGCACTCCAGGGTGTGAGACAGGCAGGCAGGAAAGAATCCGGGCATAAACACGCATGCAAGAAGCAGTTTACCTGCAACGTACCTGTGCTTTCAAACCCAAAGCCACAGACTCCAACCCTGCAGCTAATCTTCACCAGTGTTGTATTAGAAGGTTATTTGCCATGTTCCTCGACAGCAAGATTTTTTCTTAATTTTTGAATTGACTTTTACCTTAAGACTAACCTTCTACTTGTCTATCAACCCAATCCTAACCCTGTGCTGGAATAGGGAGGCCAGCCAGCCTGCCCCATATCCAGCACGGGGTTGGGGCTGCATGTGGCACAACTCGGAGTAAGGGGAAAATATTTCCTTTAACCCGAGTAATCAATCAATCAATCAATCAATCAATCAATCAATCAACAGGTACTTATATACCGCTTTTCAACACGAAGTTCACAAAGCGGTTTACAGGCAAATAGTAATAATAAAGTTAAATGGCTCCCTGTCCCAAAAGGGCTCACAATCTAAATGTCGTAATGTCCCAGCAGTCCCAATGGTGCAACTCCGAGAGGCCCATGTAGGCCAACTGGGCTGGGGCTGGGGCTGGGGGTTAGGATCCAGCCTAACTGCTGGAGGCAGGTCCTACCCCCCTCTATGCCAGTCCGCCCGTGGGCGGCCCTCCCTCCTCCACTTCCCTCCATCCCGTTCCACCTTCCCCCTGCCCCTTCAACCCTCTGTCCTGGCCTCCCTGGGCCAGCCTTACCTAGGTGTTGTAGGCCCGGGAAGCAATGCAGTGCACATCTGTCACAATCGCACTTGATGGCGCATTGTGACACTCCTGGGCTGGCGCAGGAGAACTTATGCTGGCCCAAGGCATGCATACGATTGCTCTCTAAGGCTGCAATCCTATGCACACTTTCCTGGGAGTAAGCCCCACTGACCACCATGGAACTGAGTAGACATGCATAAGACTGTGCTGTAAATCACAGTACAGACTTTAAATTTTGGCTACCCAAGGAGCTTGATACCATTATGAGCACTGGAAAAACTATAAGATTGTGTTTTGCTATTATTATTGCATTTGTTTATTTGCCTAACATCTGGAAGACTTGGATAAATGGTTGGCATTTCTGGGCTCCTGATGAAGATAGGTTGAAATGGCTGCAGTGTTGAATTTACTCTTCACTGAGGGCACAATCCTATACAATCCTATACTGTGCTGGAACAGGAAGGCCGGTGGGCGTGCGCGGTATCCAGTGCAGTACGGAGGGAGACTGGAGCCTCCAAGGGAGGGGAGGTGCCAGCCTAAATAGGAGGCACAGATCTGAGGAGGCCACGCGACCCGAATTGGGGCCGTGCAGCCTGGAGACGAGCCCTTGAATTCAGCCAAATGGGCCCGCTCCCCTCCCTGGGCCAGCACACCTGCTGGCCCACCCATCCCCTGCCCAGGAACGCCCGTCTGGGAACGCCTCTGCGCCAGGTGAGTCCAGCTGGTTCAGAGACCAGGCAGCACTCGCATTCCCAGGCTGGCGCTGCAGGTGCCGACGCAACCCCGCATCGGCACGTCAAAGGTAGGACGGCGTTGCCCATCTGTGGACTTCTGATCTATTCTGTTTTGTTCATTTTTCCTACCATTATTTTTAATGCTCCTGTGCTCTATTTCTTATAAACAGTCCTAATTTTACACACTGCCAAATGCTGTACTGTATAGCTTTTCTTGTCTCTGGCATAGTACAAAGTCACCTTGTTGAGTGTCAATGGTGTGAGCTCTATGGGGGACTTGTGCCTGACCCAAACAGAGGAAGTCAAAATTAGTTGTGTCCATCTAGCAGTTGTCCTAGTTTTGTTGTTATTAGTTTTGTCAGCTCCTACTTTAGAGTCCCCTCTTCATGTCCCTTCTCTTTGTTTGGGGAACAAGGTAGCAGGCTCTGGTTTTGCAATAGGTTCATCCGGTACAAACCTGTGTGTATTGGCTGATAAGAGTTTCCTCTCCCCAAAGCATGTTGAAATGAGTGAAGAGTGTCTTTCAGATAGGCGCCTGACCAGGTACTCCAGGGAAGGGCATGTCACAAGATGTTCCGTGCACAGTACATTATGTTGCTAGTGCAGAACATGGCCTTGGACCGGACTTCCCTTTCCAGCGGTGGCAGCTCCACTTCTTCAGGTGACACCACCAGGTTGCCAACCCTCCAGGACTGGCTCGGCCCAGGGACCCCTCCTTATGGAGCAACAAGCCTTAATCCCCAGAGATCACTGTCAGCAACCCTGGAGATTTTAACAGGGCCTCTTTAGTGTAATGACATTACATCATGCTGGGAAACAAAGTCTCCAGGAATAGCTTCAGGCAGAGTTGGTAACTCTATAATGCAGTTGAAAGCACGAGACCATTTTTTCCCCAGACGGACGCACTACACACCTGGGCCCTGTCACCAGCTACTGTTGAGCAATGCCACTCATGAACATGACGAGAACACTGACAGCCCAATCCTATGCATGTCTTCTCACAAGGAAGTCACATTACAGTCAATGGGGCTTGCTCCTGGGTACATGTGCATAGGATGCATAACGAAGTTAGAGAAGCTGTAAAGAGCAAGGAAGCTTCTTTCCGTAAATGGAAGTCTTGCCCCAGTGAGGAGAATAAAAAAGAACATAAACTCTGGCAAAAGACAAGTAAGAAGGTGATACGGGAGGCCAAGAAAGTGTTTGAGGAACGCATGGCTAGCAACATAAAGGGGAATAATAAAAGCTTCTTCAAATATGTTAGAAGCAGGAAACCTGCCAGAGAGGCGGTTGGCCCGCTGGATGGTGAGGGAGGGAAAGAGGAGATAAAAGGGGACTTGGAGATTGCAGAGAAATTAAATGAATTCTTTGCGTCCGTCTTCACAGCAGAAGAACTTGGGCAGATACCACAGCCCGAACAGTCCTTCCTAACCAAGGAATTAAATCAGATACTAGTTAATAAAGAGGATGTTTTAGATCAAATTGATAAACTACATATAAATAAGTCACCAGGCCCAGATGGTTTACACCCAAGAGTAATTAAGGAACTAAAGAACGAAGTTGCTGACCTCTTAACTAGAGTATGCAACTTGTCCCTTCAAACGGCCACGGTGCCAGAGGATTGGAGGATAGCCAATGTCACGCCAATCTTTCAAAAAGGGAGAAGGGGGGACCCTGGAAACTACAGGCCTGTCAGCCTAACGTCTGTTCCAGGTAAGATGGTGGAAAGCCTCATCAAAGATAAAATCCTAAAACACGTAGAGGAACAAGTACTGCTAAAGGAAAGTCAGCATGGCTTCTGTAAGGGTAAGTCTTGCCTCACAAACCTTTTGGAATTCTTTGAAAAGGTCAACAGGCACGTGGATGTGGGTGAACCTGTGGATATCATATACCTGGATTTTCAGAAGGCATTTGACACAGTCCCCCACCAAAGGCTGCTGAAGAAACTTCACAGTCAGGGAGTAAGAGGGCAGGTCCTCTTATGGATCCAGAATTGGTTGAGGGCCAGGAAACAGAGAGTGGGGGTCAATGGGCAATTTTCACAGTGGAGAGAGGTGAAAAGCGGAGTGCCCCAGGGATCTGTCTTGGGGCCCGTGCTTTTCAACTTATTCATAAATGACCTGGAGACAGGGATAAGCAGCGAGGTGGCCAAGTTTGCGGATGACACAAAACTTTTCCGGGTGGTGAAAACCAGAAAGGATTGTGAAGAGCTCCAGAAGGATCTCTCCAAGTTGGGGGAATGGGCAGCCAAATGGCAGATGCGTTTCAACATAGACAAATGTAAAGTGATGCACATTGGGGCAAAAAACCAAAACTTTACCTATAGGCTAATGGGTTCTGAGCTGTCTGTGACAGCTCAGGAGAGAGATCTTGGGGTGCTGGTGGATAATTCAATGAAGGTGTCGACCCAGTGTGCGGCAGCAATTAAGAAGGCCAATTCCATGCTTGGGGTCATTATTAAAGGGGTTGAGAATAAAACAGCCAATATTATCATGCCATTGTACAAATCGATGGTAAGGCCGCACCTGGAATATTGTGTCCAGTTCTGGTCGCCGCATCTCAAAAAGGACATAGTGGAGCTGGAAAAGGTGCAGAAGAGAGCGACAAAAATGATTACGGGGCTGGGGCACCTCCCTTATGAAGAAAGACTGCAGCGTTTGGGGCTCTTCAGCCTAGAAAAGAGGCGCCTGAGGGGGGACATGATTGAGACATACAAAATTATGCATGGAAGGGATAGAGTCGATAAAGAGATGTTCTTTTCCCTCTCTCAAAACACCAGAACCAGGGGACATCTGCTAAAACTGAGGGTTGGGAGAGTTAAAACAGATAAAAGGAAGTACTTTTTTACTCAGCGGGTGGTTAATCTGTGGAACTCTTTGCCACAGGAGGTGGTGATGGCATCTGGTCTTGATGCCTTTAAGAGGGGATTGGACGGATTTCTGGAGGAAAGGTCCATCGTGGGCTATAGGCAATGATGGATTGTGCAACCTCCTTACAAAGGTGGTGGGCTACTGGTACCGGGTGCAAGGGAGTGGCAACAGGATGCAAGCATCTTGTTGTCTCATGCCTCCCTGGGGCACCTGGTGGGCCGCTGTGAGATACAGGAAGCTGGACTAGATGGGCCTTTTTGGCCTGATCCAGCAGGGCTCTTCTTATGTTCTTATGTTCTTATGATTGCAACCTCATGGCGCAATCCTAATCTTGAGTTAGGCCTGCACAGTTAGGCCAGCAAAGTTTGGCTGGCCCAAAGGACACCGTAAAGTGCATTTGGACCACTCTCGGAGTCAGGGAGGATGGCGCATGTCTGTGTGCTGGCCTGCCTGACTCTGAGGGTGGTCCAAACACACGTTACCAGTGTCCCTTGTGCTGACAAAACTTTGCTGTCCTAACTGTGCCGGCCTAACTCCAGGTTAGGATTGCGCTCTCAGTCATGGTTTCTGGGTTGCTGTGGTTGTTTTCCAGTCATCTGACATCAGCCCCTTTATTTCACAGCCTTTTTATTAGTAAGTTCTTTGTTCATTGAAAATATGTTTACCCTGTTTTTTAGTCCAAATACTCCACTCCATTGACAGGGACATACCTGGTGGGGGTCCAGAGAACCACGTGGTCCCAGGCGGCAGGGTGGCAAGGTAGCATTATGCATTCCCCCCTCTCCCACCCTTGAGTGACCACCCAACTCTGGCACTCACCAAATGATGGTGAGACATATAGCAGGAACTATGATAGCACAATCCAAACTCCATGCTCGGCTAGCTGAAGTTCCTTGCGCTATCTCAGGAGAGTCACGAACGGGGCTGAGAGCAAGGTGACTGTCTTCACACTGCTTGTGGTGCAAAGACAGTCATCTCTGTAACTAGGACGGAACCTGAGGCCAATATTGAGCCCCCTTTCGGCCTCAGGTTCTGCCCTAGTTACAGCTCTAAGACCCACGGTTTGAAATACACTGCTGTAGAACATGTGACTACAGCTGGCAGCACAACATCACACACAGCCCAATCCTTTCCTCACCACCCAATGAGGAAAGCGAGGCCTCAGCAGCAGTAACTTCTGACTGCCATAAAGCAGTCAGCACCTGTCACAAAAGCTGCTTGGAGAGCACGTGAATTAGCATGTAGCTGGGAGTGCTGATGAGGAGGCCTGTGCCCCTGCCACCATGGGAGACCCCACTCACCAAGTGTGACAAAGGGAGGGCAGAACAGAGGAGGGAGTGGGCAAAACTGGGCTGGGAGGGGTATAATGAGGAAAGGTGTAATAAGGGGGGGAAGGATAGTGCTCCTTGAAAAGTGCTTGTCATAGAGATCTGGCGAGTCAAAAAACAGATCCTCAAAGAGCTTTCCCCAACCCAGCACAGATGACAGGTTTATACTGAGCCCACACAATATTTCTTTTGCTACTCAGAAAAAGAGCCATTGACAATCTGTTGGAAAGCCAAACTATCATTTTTAGAATCTTAGTTATAACCATGGTAAGGGTGAATTGCATAACAGTAATCTGTGGAATCTGGCCCTTTCTTCAACTTATCTGGAGTGGACTTTAGCCACCACATTATTACATTATTATTAACGCAGGTATCTACAGATGGGCATTAACTCTGAACTGGAGCCACAGCTGCTGTGCTTGAATTACCAAAGCACAAAGCAATTACTTCCCACATACAGGTTGGGAGGAGGAATGTGTGTGCAGCCAGAGTGCTGCTGCTGTAGCTTCAGCAGTTCCCACTGTCACAGAAGGACACACTACACATGACATCAAGCCTGTCCTTGACCATCATGATCCCTGTGGGGGTTTTTTTTCTGATAAACGGCAGCTATGGAGGAGCTTATCCAGACCAAGGCATGGAGAAGGATCCTTAACCCTTTGCCACTGCATGGTCTCATCACTCGTGCCCTACGCCCTACAATATCCTACACCAAGGATGCTTCTAGGCATCCTTGATGTGCCCTGTTGCTGATCGCTACCAACAGCAGCACTACTAAAGGCCTTGAAAGCAAGCATGGTGGTCACCATTCCCTGTCTCTTTTCCTGGACCTTCAACAGTAGCCTCGGTAGCTTCCACAGAAGTTAAGCATCTGCATCACTTTACCTCCATGCCTAAATATAGCTTTGCCTCCTTGATTTCTGCATGTCAAGGTACTGCTAAAGGCAAACAGGGCCCATGAAAAAGACCAAGGCTGCAGTGCAGACCTCTTCCAGCCATAGTGGCCACTACACAAGTCCCACCTTTGCAATAAACCCTGCAGATCTCAAAAGCCACAGAATGAAAGGTTGTGTGTTTTCTTTTTTAATGAATGTGTTCATCGGCTCTCCCTGCTTTGATGACACTTGTCCTTGATTAATAGCAAAGACCTATTTACTAGTCTTGTTTTCAAGTTGCCACCCTTGGGCTGGATTGGCTTCACCATTTTTATTGGTTTTCCTGCCACACTGACAGCGAAAAACTCTTCTTCGAGAAGAATGCTTTGACGCAAACAGGCCTCACCAACAAAGCAGCTCTTAAATAACTTTCAGCACATCTTGAAATTATTGCAGTGCTGAGCAGGGAGCCTTAATTACCGACGACAACGGGTCATTGTTGCCTAATATGGCTAATAGCGCCCAGACTCACCCACCCTGTCCTCATATTCAGGTAATTGCTGAAGCCATAAAAGTCTCTTCTTTTAGAAATAAACATCTCCGTTTGCAAACTAAACTGGCTTCTGCACGGACTTGTGGCCTAAGACCCTCGTAAACTCAATGCCAAAATTCTAAGTGGCATAGAAATGTTGCTACACCCACCAATGCCAGCAATATTTTCCAGAAGGCAAGACAGCAATGACGACGGCTTAACTGGGGAAAGGGGGACAAAAAAGAAACATATGCAGCCTTGTTAGGCTACTGTTGCAGAAATTAGATCTGACGGCACTAGACGACAGAACCTGTAGTACTAGTTGGAATGTGATGACTGAAGCATTTTTCATTGCACCTCCATTGCCTCTGGATATAACAAATGGTATTCACAGGTAATGAACAGCACTTCCACCCTCTAACACTTCTTTAGCAGCTAAACACAGTATAAAAGCGTACATGTGGCATAAAGGTAAAAGGTAAAGGTTTCCCCACGACCGAATGGTCTAGTCGTGACCGACTGTAGGGGGCGGCGCTCATCTCCGTTTCTAAGCCGAAGAGCAGGCGTTTGTCCGAGGACAAGCTTCCGTGGTCATGTGGCCGGCAGTGCACGGAACGCCGTTACCTTCCCACCAAAGTGGTCCCTATTTATCTACTTAAATTTTTTGGTGCTTTCAAACTGCTAGGTTGGCAGGAGCTGGGACAAGCAACGGGAGCTCACTCCGTCGCGCAGTCTTGAACTCCCAACCTTCTGGAGTTGGGAAAGCCCAGCAGTAGAGGTTTAACCCGCTGCGGCTGTCTAAGGGGGTACAATCTAACTTCAGATGTGTCTAAATCAGTTTCATTGCTCTACAAATCCATTTGAGGCATTATTGTAAAAAGGCTATCTTTTCTACAGCAAACAGATGCCTTCCGTACACACACACACGCGCGCGCACACACACACACACACACACATGACCTAAACTTTGGAACAGGGAGTGCTATAGTGGATGAGACCACATGGCACAGTGGACTCCATACGGCTGGTCAAAGCTCATGGAGAGAGACCTCCATACTTGGAGGATCAGGAGCAGAGAGAGAAGAGAAGAAGGAAGCCAAGTAAAGATACCAGGTAGAGGGGTAACGAAAAGATCTGGGACACGTAGTCTCTTAGTTACCTGGACGGTACTCTGCCCCCTTATGTCCTGTAGGTGGTATTGCACCTATTTTCCAACACACACTTCCTCTTCTGAATCAACCCCCTCTTCCTTTTCCTATCTAGGGAATGGGAGGAGAAGCAATAGAGGCAAGTGGGCAGATGGAGTTGTGCATCCCCCATCAATCTGCTACCTGAGACTCTGTTAGTCTGTTGGTCTCATGGATTTGGAACTCGGTCCTAGGAACTGGGATGGTAGGCTCCACTGCCAATCTCCATATATTTTGTATTAGTTCCTTGTTCACAGAACATGTGTGCATAATCACATACAGATAGACAATCTTTATCCAGACATCCTAAATCCAGACATCTTTGTCCAAGACTTTTTAAAAAACTTTTTCTAGAAAGAAGGTCTTGAGCTCATTCTCACGTACTGGTTGTAAGTTCTATTCTGTGCTCTGTGGTTTGTGCCAATACAGACACTGTTGAAAGATGTCAAAGAGGCCAGAAGACACACAAATGGGTCACAGTGAAAAGAGCAAGAGGACGCATTTCTCATTATAATTATGCAATTATTCCGCAATCCAGAAAAATCCAAAATCTGGACACTTCCCCATCCCATGCAATCCCGATAAGAGATAATCAACCTATACTACCTTCACATGAAAGTTAGGGGCAAGGCCTGCTATCAGGATCCCAGTTCCCTCTCCTTGCACTGACTGAACCTACCCGAAGGACATTTGCTCAGGGGAAGACAATAATTGATCTCAGTGTGCTGAAAGTGGTTTGAATACACATATACAGCATTCTAAGGCATTTATTTTCAGAGCAGATAATGTGTGTTCAAGCCACTTCCAACACACTTCAGCATGTCTGTCTTCACCCTTGCTCCCTCTCTCCCTTCTTTCAAGCTCAGCCTCCGAATTGTTTTTCTTGATGTCATATTAAATGTTGCACTGGTTGTATATATAAGCTTCAGAGCAACTGTTGTTTCTTCAAGGGGTCAATGCTTTGTGTAATAGGTTGGCGACATTTAAAATCCACATTGGTGCTCCTCTGTATTGAAAATAAGCTCCCAACCAAAAAGACAACTGGACATTAGCAATTAACAAAGAGAATGTGCCATGGGGCAAAAGCCAGCGCTATTCTTTTATTGAGATACACCAGAGCTCAATCGATCAATTAGAATTTATATACCACTTTTCAACAAAAGAAGTTCACAAAGCGATAATAAATAAATAATCAGATTGTTTAAGCAATTACATACAGTTCAGATTGTCTACTCTGAAATCCCTTTTCCTGATTCTAAATATATAAAATGTAAAAAAAAAATGTAAGGAACAGAGGAAATGGCAGGAATAACAGTCTGCATTTGAATGACAGAAGTACAGTGTCCTAACACAATGCTTACACCCCAATCCTATCGAAAGCGCACACACCAGGGAATGCAGCTGGACCACCAGAGCATGCGCTACATCCTGCAGGGCAGCCCCAGAGGTCTCCTCCATGTAAGGGAACAGAAGCCTCTGCTGCTGCAATAGGTCTACTTAGACCTGCACCAGCAATTTGCTGGCACAAGGCTTAGTGGATCTGGAAAGAAGGCTCAAGGGACACGTAAAAAGACACAATATCAGTGGAGCTGCTGCAACTGATCACCCCTTTCCCAGACTCAATACCACCCTCTTCCCAGCTTCCTGCTTCCTGTTAACATTTGATAGGGCTGCCCTCTCTCGCTGCAGGCTGCCTGCTTGCTATAAGCTTTCTGCTTATGGAGTCTGGTTAAAGCAAGATAACACCATCCTTTGTGCAACTGTATGTGTTTATGCAACAACATAATCAAAGGTTGGGGGGAGGCATGGGGGCCCACAAAGCGAGGGTTCCCCTGTATCCACAGTTTCCTGTATCTGCAGGGTGGTGGTTGTCAGGAACACATCCCCTGCAGATACGGGGGGGGGCACCTGTACTCTTAGATTGAGCAATATCTTGTTATTTCTTGCCAAACTGCCCTTTTGTCTTGATTGATTAGAAACATTTTCTTTCTTCTTCTTATTTATATGCCCCCATTCATTCATTCATTCATTCATTCAAGCAAGCAATTCTGATCCACCTCTCCACCATGACATGGTGCCTGAGGCATCTCACAGTATTTCAACGTAACAATACTGTGTACACTACAATCTAAATTTTTTTAAAAAGTTAAAAACAGCCACATCACACAATCACAGCAAGAAAATGTCAGCAGCAGTGAAACCACCGTCTGGGTACTCGACAAGAGATATGAAAACAATCCCATGCCCCAGGTGTTCAGGATCTAGGGAGAGAACAGAAGAAAGGGAGATGAGATGAGGGAAGGCCCTGGGAAAGAAGATCTGATAATTTCATGTACGTGTACTTAGGCTTAATTACAGTAGGATGAGGGGACTTGAGGGTAATGAGAGGCTGTGTGGAGAATGTGAGTCTTGAGGAGAAATCTGAAGGACACAGGAGAGGAAGGCATGCAGGTGACCTGGAAGGGAGGTTCAGGCATAAGAGACAGCAAGGGGCGGAAAGGTTTGAGGGAGCAGGAGACCTTCGGATGGGTGAGGGCAGGATAGCTGAAGGAGCCAAGGTCATGGACAGGACTGTAATGGCACCCTCTGCCAACTGCGCAAAGAGGCGCTGGTTTCTATCCTCTTCTATTTAGCAGGGGAAGAGCAACGGTCCCTTTTCACCCCAGCGTAGCACTTTTCTAGAGGCTGTTTGCTGATGTTTGGGGGATGATGGCAAAAATGAATCTTTCATGTATTTAACTAGCTATGTAAACTGCTTTCTGAAGTTATTTTGTAGAAAGCCAGTATATAAATAGTCTTAATAATATGAGCAGCATAAACTATTATTATTATTATTTATTTAATTTATATCCCACCTTTCTGCCCAATGGGTACCCAAGGCAGCTTACAAAATTACAAAGTATAACAATAAAAGACAATAATTAAGAACAATATTAAAATGATTTGAAAATTTAAAACATTTAAAAAGAAGCCCCGTGGATCCTAAAAGAGAATATAAAAGCCAGCCAGCCTGTCAACAGTTAAAAGCTTGACGAAATAAGAATGCCTTCAGCCCCCGCTGAAATATTGCCAAAGAGGGAGCAGTTCTTAATTCTAAGGGGAGGGTATTCCAAAGTCGTGGGGCCACCACCAAGAAGGCCCTATTTGTGGCCGCCACCCCTCTCACCTCTCCTGGTGGCAGCACAGTCAAAAGGGCCCCCCCCCCAGATGATCTAAGAGTACAGGTAGGATTATATGGAAGGAGGCGGTCCCTCAAATACCCCGGGCCCTAGCTGTAAAGGACCTCAACCACCTCCTCAGAATCAGGGGGAAAGGAGAGATACAATTGGGTGTCATCAGCATATTGATGGCACCCCACTCCAAACCCCCGGATGACCTCTCCCAGGGGCTTCAGGTAGATGTTGAATAGCATGGGGGATAAGATGGACCCTTGCGGCACCCCAAACCTAAGAGGTCAGGGTGCCGAACAAGCGCCCCCCCCAGCACCACCTTCTGGGATCTGTAAGCCAGGAAGGAGCGGAACCACTTCAAGACAGTGCCTCCAAGCCCCAGCCCGGCCAGCCGACCCAGAAGGACACCATGGTCGATGGTGTCAACAGCCGCCGAGAGGTCCAGCAGGACTAACAGGGATGCACTCCCCCTGTCCATTCCCCGCCGTAGGTCATCAACCAAGGTGACCAAGGCAGTCTCCGTCCCAAACCCCGGCCTGAAGCCAGATTGGAATGGGTCCAGATAATCCGTTTCCTCCAGTACCCTCTGAAGCTATTATGGCATATTCAATTTATGTCTTCTGGTGGTGCAATTCTTCCTTTCTTTGATCGTATTCTTTTCTTTATTATACTGTTTCCTATTTTTCTATAATTAAAATGGCCTCTGCATGTGCCACGGTGTGGCTCTTCATTGGTGAGGAACACTCCTCCGCACATGCTCAGGGTCACCTTTTTTTCTTTATTGTTCTGTCTTATGCTGCTGGATGAGGTTCTTGCTTGGAAAACAGGTTCCACAACTAACAGCCCACTCCAATTCTCCCCTCCCCCCACCCCACTGCCCATGTAGCAATGCCAAAATGGCTACCACTGCACACTGCAGGGGAGGCAGTTTCAGAGGGGCCTCCTCAGACCTCTGCTAATGAATTTGCTGGTGCAGGTCTTTGGACCAGCAGTGTGGAATTGATTCCTGGGGGTAGAATTTGGTGGCCACTTCTGACACTGAACTTCCCCCTTCCCAGACCTGATCCGCCCATGGCCTCTCTGTTCTGCCCTCCTCCTGCCCCATGTATGCTACGTTCCACCCCTTCCCTGCCCAATTTCACCCTCCCTGTCCCACCTCCTTGCCAACTTACCTACTTTGGCCCAGTGTCTTCCTGCCTGCAATCTGGCAATGCACAACACACCCCTGCCCACCATTGCAATTGGGGGGGGGCGGTATGACTGCTGTAAAGCAGTTGCCGTTCACAATTGCTTGTTCCACCAGCAGGGCAGCTGAGTACGATTGGGCTGAAAGGCAGGGTGAGTCCAATGCATCTAAAAGAGTACCCAGAAGACAGTAATGCACAGGGAACCAGGGAGCATACCAATTCCTTGGCGCATGTTCTTTCCATCCAGCAGAGGTACCGGCTCCCTAGCAAGGATGTGTTCAGGTCGCTTTTTCACTCACTGCCCTGTTTTGCCAGGAAGCACCTGCTGAGTGCCCCTTGCCACACATGTGCAGAAAGCACAAGCCTTCTCTCTCAGGCAGCAGTGCACAGCCCTTGCAGTGTTCACTGCCTCGGAGCTGGGATGTGCCTGCCCAGCCAGCCAGGCATCCCCAGGTGGCCGAAGCGGCATTGTTTGGTTCTGCGAGTGGTGCCTCTCCAGGGACCAGACCCAGAGGGTCAAGCAGATTCAGTCAGCTGGCAGTCACCTGCTCCCCCAGCATGGAAGGTGAAAAACAGATGGGACTCCCCTCTCTCTGATGTTATCACCAGACAGCTGTGACTTTTGTGCAGGGCAGAGATAACATCGCGGCTTTAAAGGGCTGCTGCTGAATTATGGCTGGCCTCCTCAATGCACGGCTGTCACAGTGTTTAGTCACTCGGTCTAATTGTTTCGGCATTACTGACAGGAGCCTTTGCAGGAACTCACAGGTAATCACGGAAATGGGGACAGCTGCCTTCTGCTTCACCGCATAGCAGCTCTGACTGTCTTCCCGGTGCACTTAAGAAGATCCAACAGATCACCACGTGCAAAAGTTACTCCAGGCTGCAACAGTCCCAAATTCTTGCAAATAATGAGAAATGGTGCAAAGACAATGAACAGTCGTCCTTGATGGGGTGGGGGAAGAGATGGGGAAGATGGATCTGATGGGCTGTGCTTCTCCCGAGCCCTCCAGAGTCAGCGATATGAATCCCATTTGGCTGATATAGGACTCTCTCGGACCAAATAACTTCTTCCTTTTCAGCCCCCTTATTTGGAAGTCGACTGTTTTGACTAGACGCAGGTGGAGAGACAAACCACAAAATGAAAAACAAGAGGGATGATTCTCTAAGAGAAAGGAAAGTGTGATCCTTCTATGTGGATATATAAAAGTGACAACCATCGAGACGGCACACAAGGCCAAGGGCATGTCAACTTGCCCTGGAATTTATATGTGCGGTCTGGCAGTGGAGTCTAATCTAAGACACCTCTGAGGGACGCAGAGCCAACTGTGCCTGGTGTAGACATACCTGCAGGGTGGATTCATCCCCAACTGTTTTCGTTGCATGCGCAGGGGCTCTCCAAGTTTGACACAAGTCTTTCTCAGTACCACCTAGTGACAGCAGGGATTGAACCTGGGAACTTCCAGAGGCAACACTGGTGCTCTGCCACATGCCTACAGCCCCTCCCTGGCAGCGTTCCTAGAGTTCCCCCAAGTTTCTTGGTAAACAGTTTTGGACCTGAGATGTGAAGCACCATAGACACTGTGTTTATACACATGGCCTTTGCACCAATCCTAGGAGGAGATCATGATTTAAAAAGTGGATTCATTTTTATGGCCCCTTCCTCCAAGCAGATTGCGGCCCAATCTTATGGGTATGTAACAATGGCAGAACTCACATTTCCACCACCATAAATGGTCTGCTGCAAGAGCACGAAGGAGCTACCAGCAGAAATGGCCATTGGCTTCCCATGCCTGCCAGAACTGGCCAGATGCCACACCAGAGTAGTTAGGTTGGTGTCATGGGCAGTCCATTGGCAGTTCAGGGCACATTCAGGGCAGGAACTGGGCCCAGCTAGAGGCATATCAAGGGCCAACGTGCAACTGATATTGGTGGTGGCAGCAGCGCCAATAACCTGTGTCCCAAGCCCAGGCTTGACATGCCCATTTGGACCCACATGGATTTACACCAATCAAAATGCTGGCACAGATCTGACTAGGCCCATTGCAGACTAGGCAGTGGTGGAATAGGTATGCATAAAACACTGACATGCCCCAGTATCCACTGGGGTTCTGTTCCAGACCCACTGTGGATACCTGAAACCGTGGATACTGGGAACACCTTTTTATAGATAGGAGAACATCAGTGGTTTTGCTACAACAAGGTAAAAAAGAGATTTGTTCCATGTTCCCCCATCTTTTTAATCTGTGGAACGTGGTGGCACTGCTGGTTAAACCGCTGCTGCTGGGCTTTCTGACCGGAAGGTTGGGAGTTTGAGACCACGCAATGGAGTGAGCTCCCGTTGCTTGTCCCAGCTCCTGCCAACCTAGCAGTTCGAAAACATTAATTACCAGTATGGCTCTCGAGGTAAAAATGCCAGTAGATAAATAGGTACCACTTTGGTGGGAAGGTAACAGCGTTCCGTGCACTACGGCATATAGTCATGCTGGCCACATGACCATGGAAGCTTGTCCTTGGACAAATGCCAGCTCTTTGGCTTAGAAACAGAGATGAGCATTGCCCCCTACAGTCATTCGGTTGTGGGGAAACCTTTACCTTTTTATCTTTTTAATAGGCGTCCCAGTATTCCTGGTATCCGTGGATAACTAAAACCATGGATACTAAACCAGTGGATACTGAGACATGCCTGTATATTTAACTCTCTACCACTGCCTAGTCCCCAACTGGCCCACACCATGCATCAGAGGCTGTGACAGCACCACTACATGCACTGGGCTGGCCCAGGATAGGATTGGGCTGTAAGTGCGGCAAAAGGTGTTCTCAAAACCTCTCCATCCATATTATCCTCATAACAACCTTGTAAGGTAGGTTATGCTGAGAAAGAGAGTGACTGGTTTACGCTGGAGTGATTCCATTCGATGTGAAATTTAATGCAGAATGCAATGAAACAAATGGGTGTGTAATATCTTTATCAAACATTATGTCCAAAATCCCAGCACATGAAAATACAATTGTTATGTAAAAATCATGGTGTGTTAAAATTGTGGTTTTTAGGAATAATGTTTTCATGTTATATGTCATCCAATGCAGAATTTTATGCAGAATGCAATGAAACAAATTGGAGCATAATATTTTCATTCTATCAAAAGTTATGCCCCCCCAAAAAAAAATCAAGAACATGAAAATACAACTGTGATGTCACTTCCTGTTGTGATGTCACTTCTGGGGCATCATTTTGCCCGCTGCACCGGGCTACACTTTCATTACCTATGCCAGTGCATCAGAGGGATGTTTATAACTCCCCCACTCTCGAGGTAAAAATGCCAGTAGATAAATAGGTACCCCACCTCCCTTTTTCAGTTAAACTCGGTTCAGAGATTTAAGACTCAAGAGATTTAAAACTCGAGAATTTGAACATCTTGAGATGAAGGTAAAGACTTGAGACTTGACTAGAGAATTGGGGTTGGGGGATTTGAATACATCACTGCTATTTCCAGTCATCTCTATATTCCTCCTTGACATATGGAATTTATGGCCATAGACTTGCATGAAAGCTTAGAACGTTACCTAGGCCATGAGAAATACTCATTTTCTGAGTTTTTGGACATAATGTTTGATAAAGATATTACACACTCATTTGTTTCATTGCATTCTGCATTAAATTTCACATTGAATGGAATCACTCCGATGATGGTATGTATGTCACCCAAGAATCTGCTGATGGTTCATCTTTTTCTCCAACCCTTCTTGGTCTCTCCTTGCCCTTTCCCTACTCTGGAAACTTGCAAGACACAGCTAAGCTGAGGAGGAAGAAACCAGAGGTAGACCCTAGATCTGAAGTAGGAATAAATGATGTGGTGGACAAACAAGATCCCATTATGTGCTTTACTGCCTACACTTGGCTGGCTTGAACCATCCGGAGCCACATGTGCCCAGTTTTGGTACAGTCTGTGGTGCACTGCAGCATTTGTGAAACATGGAAGTCCAAATAGCATAGGTTGATCTGTGCAGGAGTAATGTATTGTCCTATACTGGAGGATTTGACCAGCTGGTCCTTGAGTTCTAACCAATTGTGATTTTATGGTGCAGCTGTTAATTTGCCCAAGACCACACATCACATACTTTCTTCTGCAACATTTTTAAAACCTTTCAGTTTTCTTTTCCCTTGCCCAACAATCTTTAAATATTCAACAACAGAAAGAACATTAATAAACTAAATTATAACCAGTTATGAAAAGAATTGGCATCAGGGGGTGACACGTATGCATCACACAACTGGTAAGACCCTGAGCCCTCCCTACCCAATGGCAGTGGTAACATTCTAATACAGTGTAATTCAAACTGTGGGCCGGGACCCACTTGGTGGGTCGCGACCTGACATCAGGTGGGTCACGGAAAGCTGGGAGCAGCCATCTTGGAAGCTTCAAATTTACTCTTGTTATATTCCTTTTGTGAGTGTTAACAGTTTGCATTTTCAAGTGAAGGTTTTTTTAAAATTTTGTTTTTAGTTAAGTGCTTTTTTTTACATCATATTTTGTCCTAATCTTGATTTCTGTCAGGGATGTTTCTTGGTTTTGCAATTGCTGCAGTCCAAGATTACCAGTTTGCATTCCAGGAGTGTCATTTGATTATGTTGCAATGACGGCACTTGCTGCTTGATGAAGTCACTTCCTGCCAGAACATCACTTCCAGGTCAATGACATCACTTCCGGTGGGTCCCAACACGAGTGCCATTCTAAAAAGTGGGTCCAGGTCTAAAAAGTTTGAATACCACTGTTCTAATATATAAGCAGAGAGGGCACAGGGCACCCAGTGTAAAGCTTTGCCCAGGCTTCCCCCATGTGATATCAGCATTGCTCATGAAGGCGATGAATATAACAAAGCGTGATTTATTATAAGCATATCATTAGGCTATTTAGATTATCAAGGTGAGGCAAAAACACCCCGTTCACCTAGCACTAGCCATTTTAGGTTTATCCATCGCTTCCATAAGACTGAAATCCTATGCACTCTTCCCTGGGAGTAAGCTCCATTGAATACAATGAGACTTACTTTGGAGTAGGCATGCCTAGGATTGCACTATAAATCTAAGCTAACATCCCCGAAGGGACTTTGCATTATCCTGCTACGTAAGGAAGGGAAACTATTGCTCTGAAAAAATACCCAAATAATTAGGATTTCTAATGGCCTTGATTTGAGATAAAATCCTACCCTGCCTATTATTCCGATTCCCCACCCACTATTTCACCCTCCTTTGGGTTGTTGGGAGGCTGCTTTCACCTCCATCTGGCAGCTGCTTAGAAACCAGGAACAGCCTGCACGGTTTGGCTCTCAGCTCGAGGCTGGATAAAAAGCCCGCATTTATATTTTAAAATGGCCATTCGAAAAAGGGCCAGAACTTGAGTTCTGAGCACATTCTGCAGCATCGGAGCTGATCGCTGTGTTCTGCCATGGCTAGGAATAATACATGAGAAGCAGCACGAAGTGAGCAAACAGGCTTGTTCTGTGCAGAGGCACTCTCTGTCGCTTTGTTCGCCCACCCCACCGGAGCTTTCGGGGAGAGCCGGCATTTTTGCATTACCGCCTCGAGAGCCATACCGGTAATTAAGGACAGGGAGTCCTTTACAATGCGGTCCGAGGACAGGCGGAATTCATCACTGACATGGCGCATTGTGGCACTCTCCCCTCCCAGCACAAAGGCCCAGCTGCCTACTGATAACATCGGTGCATCCATGTGAAGATCCCGATTGTTTCAGCCAGCCTCTTGTGGGTCTCTCTGGGGGAGCAGGTGACGACCAGCCAACTGGCTGTGCTCAGACCTCATGACTGAGGCCTAAAGACTGCAAAAGCACCAAACAACACAATTACCTGTTTAGTTTAGGATGGATGTAGGCCAATGACACCTTGGAAGGAATCTCTTTCCTTCTGCGTATGGACTGAGCTACCTTTGGAAGCATCTGGAGAGAGAAACAAATACTGCTTCAGCCACCATGTGCTCATTAGTGCAACAAAGCATCTTAAAGCTGGGTAGGAGTGCCATTTCTCTCCTGTCTTAGAAAGGCAAAGAGGAACTGCTGAAGCCTAGCAAAGGAGAACTCCACTTTGGATGGCCAGCAGGGTATATTGTGCTGTTCCAATTCTACCATAAACAAACATTACAACATATCGTGTAGAGTCAGTGTGGCATAGTGGTTGGCATGCTAAGCTAGGCCTGGAAAAATCCAGATTCAAGTTCACTTAAGTTATGCAGGTCACTGGGTGGTTTGAGGCCAGTCACTCCCTTGACATAACCTACTTTACAAAGTTGTTATGAGGATAATATGGATGGAGAGGTTTTGAGAACACCTTTTGCCACTCTTACAGCTCAATCCTATCCTGGTGGTGGAAATGTGAGTTCTGCCATTGTTACATACCCATAAGATTGGGCCGCAAGCTGCTTGGAGGAAGGGGCCATAAAAATGAATCCACTTTTCAAATCATGATCTCCTCCTAGGATTGGTGGCAAAGGCCATTTGTATAAACACAGTGTCTCTGGCGCTTCACATCTCAGGTCCAAAACTATTTACCAAGAAACTTGGGGGAACTCTAGGAACGCTGTCTGGGAGGGGCTGTAGGCATGTGGCAGAGTACCAGTGTTGCTTAGGGAAGTTCCCAGGTTCACTCCCTGCTGTCACTAGGTGGTGCTGAGAAAGACTTGTGTGAAACTCAGAGAGCCCCTGCGCATGCAATGAAAACTGTTGGGGTGAATTCACCCTACAGGTACATCTACACCAGGCACAGTTGGCTCTGCATCCCTCAGAGGTGTCTTAGATTAGACTCCACTGCCAGACCGCACATAGAAATTCCAGGGCAGGTTGACATGCCCTTGTATTGGCCTTGTGTGCCGTCTCGATGGTTGTCACTTTTATATATCCACGTAGAAGGATCACACTTTCCTTTCTCTTAGGGAGTCATCCCTTTTGTTTTTCATTTTGTGGTTTGTCTCTCCACCTGCATCTAGTCAAAACAGTCGACTTCCAAATAACGGGGCTGAAAAGGAAGAAGTTATTTGGTCTGAGAGAGTCCTAAATCAGCCAAATGGGATTCATGTCGCCGACTCTGGAGGGCTCTGGAGAAGCACAGCCCGTCAGATCCATCTTCCCCACCTCTTCCCCCACCCCACCAAGGACGACTGTTCATTGTCTTTCCACCATTATTTGCAAGAATTTGGGACTGTTGCAGCCTGGAGTAACTTTTCCACGTGGTGATCTGTTGGATCTTCTTAAGTGCACCGGGAAGACAGTCAGAGCCGCTATGTGGTGAAGCAGAAGGCAGCTGTCCCCATTTCCGTGATTACCTGTGAGTTCCTGCAAAGGCTCCTTTCAGTAATGCCGAAACAATTAGACCGAGTGACTAAACACTGTGACAGCCGTGCATTGAGGAGGCCAGCCATAATTCAGCAGCAGCCCTTTAAAGCCGTGATGTTGGGGAAATCTCTTTTTTTAACCTTGTTGTAGCAAAACCACTGATGTTCTCCATCTTTAAAAAGGTTTCCCCAGTATCCACGGTTTCAGATATCCATGGGATCAGGAACGGAAACCCAGCAGATAATGCGGCATGTCTGTATGTTACTTTTTACAGGTGCAAGTGCCTCTCCTTCCTCTCCACAATCAGAAATATCAGTACATAAGAACATAAGAAGAGCCACGCTGGATCACGCCAAAGGCCCATCTAGTCCATCTTACAGCGGCCCACCAGGTGCCCCAGGGAGGCATGAGACAACAAGATGCTTGCATCCTGTTGCCACTTCCTTGCACCCGGTACTCTGAAGTAGCCTACTACTAATGTAAGGAGGTTGCACAATCCATCATGGCCTATAGCCCACGATGGACTTTTCTTCCAGAAATCTGTCCAATTTCCTCTTAGGCATCTAGACCAGATCCCATCACCACCTCCTGTGGCAAAGAGTTCCACAGATTAACTACCCGCTGGGTAAAAAACTTACTTCCTTTTATCTGTTTTAACTCTCCCAACCCTCAGTTTTAGCATATGCCCCCTGGTTCTGGTGTTCTGAGAGAGGGAAAAAAACATCCCTCTATCAACTTCCTTCCGTGCATAATTTTGTATGTCTCGATCATGTCCCCCGTCAGGCGCCTTTTTTCTAGGCTGAAGAGCCCCAAACGCTGCTCTAGTAAAACTAGAAACTCACATTCTAACTTGCAATCAATACTAATACTAATACAGGTATGCCCCTGTATCCACTGGGGTTCCATTCTAGACCCCACTATTGATACCTGAAATGGGGATACTGGGGACGCCTTTTTAAAGATAAGGGAACACCAGTGGTTTTGCTGCAACAAGGTAAAAAAAGAGATTTGTTTAATGTTCCCCTATCTTTTTAATAGGCTTCCCAGTATCCATGGATAACTAAAACCGTGGTTATCAAATCAATGGATACCAGGCCATGCCTGTACTAATACTAATGTTACTGTTCTTAACAACAACAATAATAAGCCAAAAACATGCCGAAGTGGCCCCATTGTCATTGGGCACTTGGAACAATTTCAAAAGGTTTTGTGACTCATTTTAAACAACTGCAGCTTACTGAAATAAGATCATCAGATCTGAAAAAAACTGCTCTATTGGGAACATCATATATATTGTGCTGATATCTAACTGATACTCGAGTCTCAGGCTTGTATCAATCAATCAGTTCCAGTCAAAAAGGACTGTGATTCATGTAGTTTGAATTTACTATATTATATTATATACTGTGAGTAGAGGAGCAATCAGAGCAAGCATATCCATACCCTGTAGATGTCAACACATGGAAAAGTGAATCTAGTTGTACAAGTTCCTGCAGTTCTTCCATCCTAAGCAGTCCCGCTACAATAATGAGCTGAACTTAGAATAATGCAATTATGACTTTCCATATTACTCATCCAGTAGACAGAGCGAGACTATTTCCTGCCATGTACAGCAATTGTTGTGAACACATTTAACGGCAAAGGTGAGAGGCTCACTTCCCCACGCTGTAGTCTGTGGCACACTTTTCCGCTGCTGTGCAGTTTTGTATTTGCCGAACTTTTTTTCTTTTCCTTTCAGTCTTCTAGGTGCAAACTTTGAAAAGTGGTAGCAGCTCTCAATTCGCCCCTTTTCATGAGCAAACAATTGCGCTTGAGCCCGTGTGGCCTCTGCTGCTTGCCTTTGTCGAGCCTCTTGTGTTTGTGAAAGGCGTGTCTCGGATTTCTTGGGCAGGAGCAGCTGTTGCTGGAGTTGAAGCGGCCTTTTCAGAGGCACCCTGAAGGCCCCTCCTCTCCCCCTCTTCTCTTCTTTTGTCTCTGTCAAAGCGTGCTCCCCCTTTGACCCCGCAGCGAGTGCAAGCCTACCCCTTTTGTCCGCCGCTGCAGACAAGTTCCACCCTAAATCAAGCATTGTCTCGGGCTCCAGAAGCCAGCACGTGCCCACATCCCCCTAAGCTTTTAATTTCACCCCAGGAAAAAGCAGCTGTTCGTGAGCCGTGCAGGGCACAGCTGTCAGCTGTGGCCTGCTGCCAGCTCAGACCGCACAATGGGGAAGGAAGACGCAAAGCTGGGGGAGAAGTAACATATACATATATGTATATTTTCAACAGTTGGCAGCACGTGCTCGGTAACGCTGCATTGTCCAGCAATCCGGCCCCCACCGTGCCCCATTTCTTTCACCCTTGTGCCACACGCATGCAAGTACGTTTGAACTTTGTTCAAAGGCCAACGTGTGCAGCTTCAAGGGGCAGGGCGTCCTGGCTGCTTCCATTAGAACTTCGCTGCTGAAACGACCCACTGCAAATTGCAGCCAAGGACTGAGACGTCCGGCAAGTTGCTTGAAGGTGTGCGAGCTGCTGATGCTTTTCTTGTGCATCGCAGAACCTCGCTGTTCAGGCAGCAGAACCATGTGCCACAAAACCCAAGATGCCAAGATCAAGAATGTTGCTCTCTTCTTGCCGGGTCTTCTTTTGGTCAGGATTTTAGAGCAAAACAGACACCCGTGCTTAAAAGCATACACTCTTTCTAAAGACGCCGGGGTTTGCTCCTTGTAGTTGCTCATCATGACTTTTCCCCTTGCAGTCAGATGGAGAATTACACTGTCCCATTCACATGGCAGTATATTTTCAGATAGTGTGTTTTGGGACACAGTAAGTTGACCCTTCCCCCCCTCCTGTTTCTGCAGTGGTCCATAGAATCCGAGTATGCACCCACTCAAAAAAAATGCAGAACAGCAGTATAGGATGATTGCACCGTTGTATCGCGCATCTAAAAACAGTCACATTTTCCATGTTAATCAATGCGATGATTTAAGTGGGGAAAATATGAGTGGACAACAGATGGGCAACGATGACACTGAGAAGATGTCCTGGAAAGAGTGAGTGGACAAAGTGTGACAATCATTCCAGATGGAACACTTCATATGGAAGAATCTTAATTCTGCAGAGTTGAGGCTACAGTAGATATTCTTCCTAGGTTCCTGCATGCAAAACATTTCTGCATAGGGGCCAACTGAATGAACCTCTTCTGCATAAAAAGTCTGCAGATGTGGTTAAAAAGACCTAAAGCCATTTCCAACATTTTGGTTTTTAAAAGGTCCATGCCACAGATCTGTAACATGCATGTGCTAGACATGTAACTTATGGAAGCAATCTTCTGTGTACCTGATGTGTCCTCTGTATTTTAAAGGGAAATTCCTCATGTCCGGAGCACTCCAGATCTGCTTGGTAGAGCACATGGCCCCTGACAAAAACCACTGCTGTGCCTGCCAGTGAAACTGCTCTCCAAGTAAACAAATGGTTAAACTTCTGAAAATTGCAGCAAAAAAGAAAGCCAAACCGAACAGGTTTTAAATATGCCTTTCTTTCTCTTTGCCTGATATGCCTTTTCTGAAATCAGTCTCTCTTGAGCGCAGGGTTGGCAGCAGCAGAGAGCAGCTGCACAGAGATCAAAGCCAGTTCCCCTGAGCATTTGGGACAGTTCAGTTTGCAGGGTGGGGAAAGCAAAGCACGCAAAACCCGAGACATTTGCCTGGATCTTTTGACTCTGTCAAGGAAAGATCATAAGCACACCATTCGGCAGCAAGGACATTTTCTGGATTTTAATTATGATCCATTTTAATCATGATCCAATCAACTCTTGACTTCAGATGATTTTTTCAACATGTTCAAGGGAGGCCAATCAAATGCAAAAAAGGGGGGCACACTCCTAACCAACTTTCCAGCACCAGGGTAAGGGCAATGCAGCTGAGGACACTTCTGTGACTACTATTCCACTGCACGATGTACCATATACCCCATTACATTGGGGTACCCCATTACATTACATACCATATACATTGGCACAGCTAAGTCAGTGCTGGAAAGTGGGTTAGGATTGCGCCCTAAGTGTCTTGACAAAGCCATGGAATGCAAGCTTTTGAGGTCTGCAGAACTCTTCCTCAGGCTAGATGCTTTGCTTAACATCTAGCCTGAAGAACACTGTAGAACTCTAAAATTGCAATCCTAACCTGGAGTTAGGCCAGGACAGTTAGGCAGGCACTGTTTGGCCGGCACAAGGGCCACAGTAAAGCACGTTTGGACCACTCTCAGAGTCAGGGAGGGTACACATCTCAGAGTCAGGGAGGGTACACAGGGAGGGTTTGCTGGCCTCTATGACTCCAAGAGTGGTCCAAACGTACTTTATGGTGTGCCTTGTAACTACCAAACTTTGCTGGCCTAACTGTGCCAACCTAACTCCAAGTTAGGATTGCTCTCTCAGAATGTTGTTTAAGATTTTGTGTCATTTTGGGTGGCCCTAGATTTTTTTTTCTAAAAGGGGTCAACATTTGTACCTACATTTTTTTTCTTACAAAACTTGATATTCCTTCTACCTGCCTGCTATTGCTTGACTGTAAATCTCAAGGAGAAATCCTTTATGCCACAGAGCCCAAGGTAAGGCAGTTATGACAGTCCTATCTCTTACATACATGCTAAGTAAAAGCCACAGTGAATTTGTCTTAATCATATTCCCCTTTAGGCCACCAAGTTCATCTCGATCACTAGCTGGACACTGGAGATTGAAGCAGCCTTAATCACTGCCTGTAAGATAATCAAGCCTTAACAGCACAGACAGCATACGTGTTGCTCTATGAACGCACATGTTTTTACTTGCTTCCTCTCACCTGGCTTGTAATTTAAAGAACTTTGAAGAAACACGACCCGTAGCGCAACATATGGTGAATGGTACACCTGCCCTGTGCTTAGCACCTGCTGAATGGCTCGGCAGGGAGTCAAGCAGCTCGCTGCAGCTTGGAGGGCCAGAGGGCAAAAGCATTTCAGTTCATTTGCATGCCGGACTGCAGCCACGTGCCTAGACTATGGACAGATCTAACCCCAGCCGTGTGGCAGGACTTTTGAGATGAGCAAATCTGGAGAGAGCAACGGCCTGAGCTGACAAGGGGGACCATCCATCATGTTAGACGCATACACAGAGTGCGCACACACAGAGTGTACTTATTCTTTTTAAACTGCATTCATCAGCCAGAAATGCCAATAAATAATAGCTTGATTTGGATGGAGCACATCAGCATTAATTACCGAAGAGAGCAATCAGCTGTCAACACGGCAGCCCATATAGGGAAGAAGGGATCTCTTGTGAGGTTCTCCGGTGCAAAAAAAAAAATCAATTGGTAAATAGGTCAGGATTGATGCCTTATTCATAAACAAAATGATATGGGCATAAGTCCAATTTATTTCAGTGGAACTCATTCTCAAGGGAGCTTGCTCAGGAAAAGTAGCTTCCATTTACCAAACTAGTATTCTGAACTTTGTCATTAATTACTAAATTACTAGAACTTTTGGGGTAGAAAGTGATTGAGAAGCCTTCTGTTGTCTATGCATAATATTCATCATAAGAACATAAGAAGAGCCCTGCTGGATCAGACCAAAGGCCCATCTAGTCCAGCTTCCCATATCTCACAGTGGCCCACCAGATGCCTCAAGGAGCACACGAGACAACAAGATGCCTGCAATGGTAGATCCAATGGACTACTTTTTGAGCATGGATTTCAGTTTAAGGAAAGCACATATTTCAGTGTTCCACTAAGGACCCAGGATTTGACATGTTGGAATTGTGGCAAAGATACAAGCTCAATTATCAAATGAGAATCCTTAGCTCATTCCAGTGGCATAAGGCTCTTTATGGCTGTTGCAAAAGGCAACAAGCTATTTGGGAAGGCATGGCCACCACTGCAAGCTAAGAGTGGTGGAGTCCATGCACCAATGGACTGATGATGCAAGTAAGTTAGCACAGATGTGGGGCTTAATTATGGGTATACATGCCTAGGATGGTGCTGTCAGTATTGCTGTCACCATATTGTAGTAAGGCTGAGCTGCTTGCCTACGGCCGTCTAGTGCAGAGTTGTCAAACTCATTTCATACAGTGGGCTGAATTGCATTCATGATGCCTGCTGAGGGCCGGAAGTGATGTCATTAAGCAGGAAGTGATGTCCTTATGCAGGTGACAGCCAGAAAGAAGCACATTTTTTCTCAGTTAGGAACCAAGCTGCAAATAACATAAGAGAAAATATGCAAATCTTATTCATATTTTCAGGATATGGCAGATCCCAGTTATCATGCAGGCTACCCATTCAGAAGTGACACCTTAGCACAGCTCAGAGGAAGGAGAGGGGAATGTGGTCAGGGAAATGGAGAAGAATATTTGGTTATTTCATACTTGGGCAAATTCACAATATGGTCAAAGGACCGGGGGTTACACTTCAAAAAAATCAATCATGAGATAGATCCATGCAGAAATATTGCTCACATTCACATTAATGCATGTCTAAATCTGTGGAGGTTAAAGAACTTGAGTCAGTGTAGCTTAATGTGGGATTAAAGTCAGTGGTTCCTGTGTATACTTACTATCTTGGTATGCACAACATGGTGAATAATTGCACCACGGTCTCTGGCCTAGATATTAGACATATGTGTTATTTATTTCTGCTGCAAAGGTTGATATTCCATCAGGCGACTGAGGGTCCAATCCTATCCAACTTTCCAGAACAAATGCAGCCACAAAGT
>JAJKFI010000001.1:26664680-26689166 GCA_029204185.1 Lerista edwardsae | reverse complement strand
CCCTGAATCAATAAAGAGAAATCATTTGGTTCTGGAAACTCTAGTGCCCAGGCATGCATGTGACAAAATGTCCCAGGGGTGATCACATGAGAAGGCTTGTGGAGTGCATTCCCAGGACTCAAGGCCATATTACACAAGGAAAGCCGTCAGAGAAGGTTACTTTGCAGAATGATCAATGGTGCAAGGCAAACATGCTTTTGCAAGATGGACTTGATGGTAATGTTATACAAGTTGAGGGCGCAATCCTAAACTGAGTTAGGCTGGCATAAACTAAACCAGCAAAGTTTGGCCAGCACAAAGGACACCGTAAAGTCAGTAGTGCTATCCAGCCGGTACACTGGGCGGGACTTACGTTTGATCGGCAGTCCACCCGCGGGCGGGAAAGCGGCGGAACGCTGCGTGATGCAACGGGAGGACTGCCGATCAAACATAAGTCCCGCCCAGTGTACCGGCTGGATAGCACTACTGCGTAAAGTATGTTTGGACCCTGACTCCGAGAGTAGTCCAAAAACACTTTATGGTGGCCCTTGTGCTGGCCAAACTTTGCTGGCTTAGTTTATGCCGGACTAACTCCAGTTTAGGATTGGGCTCTGAATGTCTACACTTATCCTGTGGATTTTTGACTATCACCCCCCTAGCCTCCTATCACCCTTGACTGCAAACTAGCCATTGATGGATGGTCAATTTGGAGGGTGATTGACCTAAAGGAGAACTACGAACTATGTTTTCTTTTCAAAGGCAGTATGTAGTCTCTTGAATCACGTTTCCCTTAAGCCTCTGAAGCCTATTCCCCTTGTTCTTCATTTCTTTCCTCCCTTCTGCAAACTTTTTTCTTTCTTTTGCTCTCCAGCACTCGCTCCCTGCACACCCCAACTACGTGCACCAGGACGCTCGGCCTGCAAACAGCAAACAGCATTCAGTACATTTTGACAGCCTGGCAGGAGAACAGATAAATGGCAGACACAGGTGGTTCTCTGCAGTTGCAGAAGTCGTCAGGTTGAAACAGAGCCCCCCCCCCAGCGGCTTCTCCCCTCCCGCCACCCTTTGCTCTTCCAGCACAGAATTGAGATCTCAGTGCCTGCCCTCAGGCCTCAGTCTAGCCTGAAACTAACCTAGTTCCATCTGTCACACTATCTGGGCCATCTTTGCCGCATGATTGGCACTCACTTGAAAAGATGACGCAAGATAAGCCATGTGGCAACCCTGTGTAGATGGAGGGGGGAAGAGGAGGGAGGCACAAGGAATGAAATATTGGGACACTCGGCGCCCCAGTTAATCACCGCAGCTGATGGCTGGAGAGTGTTATACATCCTCTTCTTGCAGGCAGGGCATTCCTGGCAGTCGCTCCCTTTGCATTATTCATTCAGAGGAGTCCCTTTAATTTGAAGCTGAGATTAGGCTCTTCTGCTCCCCCTCAATCCCCCCCAAATTTGGCCTCACTGTCGCTGCAAAGGCAACAGGGAGGCCCATTGTAAGGCCATTAGGAAGGAACAATGGGAAGCTGAAAGGGTAAATCCCAGTGAATAGAAGAATGAAAGTTGGCTTGTGCCAGAGATCCTGGCTTAGCTCATTATGTGAGGCAGCAGATGGAGTGTGGCCTGGTTGCCGGGCAGATTCTGGAGTCCTGGAAGGGGGCGTGTGGTCTTCCGAAAAAGAACCACTTTGGTGACAAAGCGATGCCAGCATTTAGTGGCAGAGCCCTTTTGACGGTGATATGCGCAAGACAAGAAGAGACACGCACATTCATTTTTGTGGCTGAAAGCCTTGCTCACCGTGGCATCAATTCAGGAACATTGTATTCGTTTCACGGTGAAATGCATCTGTGTCATTTGTTCACCTCCCCGCACCACCGAGTCACTCACTGTGCTTGGAGCCACAAGATGGAAAGGTGGCCACACAGACGCATGCAAAACAGATCCATGCGCTGGATGCATCTTAGGGGACCAGGAAGAGAGCTGCTGATGGTCCACAATTTTTCACAGTGCATTTTTCAGGAGACGAATGTATAGTACTAGTATAAGGGATAACAATGTGATAACCCTCAGCATGTTCTCCCTACAACAACCAGGAAACAAATGTCATCCCAATAATTGTAACTGGAGGGAGCTGAGGTCGAAAGGGAAAAGTTTGCCCAAGGCCATCTAATGAGCTGATTGCACCAGAAAGATTCAAACTGGGGGAGTATCAGCTCAGTTGCTGAGCCACTGCAGTACAGGTGACTTGCAAACGCATCACATAGCATTTTTACACTAAAACAAACACTGAAGGTGCAACCCTAACTTGGAGTTAGGCCGGCATAGTTAGGCCAGCAAAGTTTGGCTGGCACAAGGAACACCATAAAGCGTGTTTGGACCACTCTCGGAGTCAGGGAGGATGGCGCATGTCTACGTGCTGGCCGGTCTGACTCTGAGGGTGGTCCAAATATACTTTACGGTGTCCCTTGTGCCAGCCAAACTTTGCTGGCCTAACTCCAGGTTAGAATTGTGCTCTGAGTCTGTCATATATAAAATGTACACAAGCAAAGTAGCAAGAGGTAGAGGCAACAAGTTGAATTGTACACTCAGGGAGGGCAATTAGCAATTAAACTGTGCAGTTGGAAACGATGACATAGAGCAGTGTTTCTTAAACTGCGGATTGGGACCCACTTGGTGGGTCGCAACTTGATGTCAGGTGGGTCACGGAAAGCTGGGAGTAGCCATCTTGGAAGCTCTGAGTAGCCTTATTAAGACTGCTGGGGCATTACTTGGAGTAAGTGGAGTTGTACCATATGCAGCCCCAACCCCTTCCTGGATATAGGGCAGGCTGGCTGGCACCCCTATTCCAGTTCGGGATTAGGATAGGGCAGTCAGTATCGGTCTTCTCCAAGTCTTGGAAACCTGTACCCTGGAATATTGGTAATAATTCCTACAAACAAGTAAGATCATTCAGATACTTGGGGATTACTTTCCACCATCGACTTAATTGGTCCTTACATAGGAAACTGGCAATTTCATCTGCAGTACTCCATCTTAACGCAGTCGCCCGCTTTCACTATAATAGCGGTAATCAATACATCCCTGCAGCACTGCAGAACTTCCAGGCCAAGATCATGAGCCAACTATTATACGGGGCCCCGGTTTGGATTGAAGCTGTCAACTGGGAGTAGGACCAGGTGGCGGCCTCTTTTTCAAGATGCATTCTAGGTGTACCCAACATGATTAGACTGCCGACCATGATCCTCGAGCTGGGTGTCCATCTTCCCTCAACCATGGCATGGTCCTTGGCCTTTAAATTCTGGCTACGTCTACATCTTAATATTCATCCTGATTCCTTACTTACTGATCTTTTAAAAGACCCTTACATAGACTCTTTGAAGTAAAACTCCAAAATATAGGTCTTTCCTTGGAATCCCTTATAGACATCTATTTTAATCGAGCATATTTAATTATAAGGTCAAGACTATGGGAGGCGGAAACCCAGTCACTTACTTTTAATCCTACCTGCTCCCCGTGTTATTTTGGCCTATCTCCTTCCTTTGGTCATGACCTCAATTATTTCCGAAAACTAGTGAATCCTAGCAAGAGGCGAGTTTTTATGCTTGCAAGATTCAATATTTTCCCTTCATCAGTTCTCTCCGGAAGATTTCAAAGTACCCCATCTGAACGTAGGGTCTGTAAATTTTGCCATCTGGAACCCAACACAGTTGCCCACATTTTATGTCACTGTCCTGCTCACAATAAACTTCGTGAACGCCTTTTAGAGCCAATTTTACCTAACTTTATTGGTCCCTCTGATGGAGGTGTGGGCTGTCTCCTCGAAGATAGCTCTGAAGTAGTTGCTGACTTGGTAGCAGATTTTTTGGTGGCTGTTATACAAAAAAGCAGTCACCTTTGAATTATTACCTGGGAAGTGATTGCAAAGACAAGCTCTATAAACATGCTTAAAATGTTTAATTTTCATCCTGTGTATTTTATTACTTCTAAATGCCAATAAAGGTTTATGAAATGAAATATTGGATAGGGCTGTCAGGGACCCAGTGGACCCTTGTGGATATAGCAGTGGTCAGGGAACAGGGGTAAATTACCCCAAATGGGGTAAAAATGAAATTCCTGGGGGTAATGGACGGTCGCGCTGCCGAGACACAGCCGGGCATGCATATGAATCTATATGCATGCCCGGCTGTGTCTTGGCAGCGCAACCGTCCATTACCCCCGTTCCGGTTCCGTCACTGGCTGGCTGGCTCCGTTTTGTTTGTTTTGCTCCGCCCTTTACAACTTCATATTTACATAGCATTAATTAAGCTCATTAATTAATCAGATAAAAAGCAATGGGTTCCAATATGTAATTTTTTTTCTTTTGTTCTGGCGGGGGGGGGGTAACGTTGGCATATCTAAATATATTTTGGGGTAAAAGGTAAAAAAGTTCCCTGACCCCTGGGATATAGGCATAACAATGTACATTCATGATGAAGCAGCTAACTATGGAATCCCACTGAGAGTTACTGCAAGATGTGAGTCCAGAAAAATGAAAGGCAAATCTGCTGCTATTATATGGTACACATGAAAAATACAGGGAGAGTATTGCATCCATTCACGCAGCTGAAAGAAATTCTGACTCATGGCAAGTCTACATTGCAAAGGCTTTGAACAAAATAAATTACAACACTGCAGAAGAAGTTTGCCAAGAATTTTAAGCAGATTTCTAGGAACTCACCAAGTCAAGGAAAGTCAGCAATGTAAAACTTCAGAATGATAGTAAAATGAATCCAGTTGCCTCCATGCTCTACTGAATATGTGTAAGAGATCATATATTTGGTATGACATATTCATATGACATGTGAAAAATCACATTTTCTTCCCTTGTTGTCCATGGGTCTACCTCCTTCCCCTCTTTCTGTTCCCCTTGTGTCAGTATCTCTACATTGCAAGCATCTCAGAGCAGGGAGATAAGGTGTCACATACATGAAAGGCACAATATAAAATACGCCATCACCAATAAGTCATAGAGCCAGACTGATACATACTTTTCCATATTAGAAAACAAGCACAAGCAGAGCTGAAGGATGGGCAGAGCAGGTTGAAATACCGATGCCATCCATGTCACCTACAGCTGTAGAACTTAAACCCAAAAGCCCCAATGAAAGGGGCCTCTGTGCAAACATGTGATGTGAATGGTAATAAAGCAATCATCCGAGCTGGGGGGGGGGAGAGAACAAATAAGCCAACAATTAGGAGTGAAGTATTTCCAGAAATCTTAACAGGGTCTGTCATGCAAATTCAAAAATGATGCCATACACTTTATTAATCATGCACACCCAGTGATGTCATGCAGGGGGAACGCGGGGGAACTCAGTTCCACTAGTTAAAATTAGGGCTGACTCCACCCACTTCACTCTCCCTCCTCCCCCTCCCAATTCCTCTGCAAAGAGGTTTTCTTCTTGGTTGGCCGGCACTCAGAGGGTTAAAGGGAGCAACTCCGGATTCCTAGGGGGGCGAAGGCAGTGATGTCATTCAGGGGGAACGGACCAGAACGGGCGTTCCGGATTTCCTGACAAGTGCCAATCAAAAGTGAGTTCCTGTTCCTAAATCATTTGAATGACACCACTGTGCACACCCCTTAGCCTGAGTGATCCAGCAGTGTCAACAGAGCATGTGCTGCACGCAATGGTCGGGAGGCAGCCAGAGGGCCCAGGAGAAGTAGGTAAAAATCATTTTTACTTCTCTCCATAAGCGGCCTGGCCACCAATGGGTCTCCCTGGACCTACACCAGCTATTTAGCTAGCATATTCCAAGAAGCCTCAGGGGCATGTCAGGTCCAAGAAAAGGGGGATAGGATCTTGGAACACACCTGCAGCCTAGATCCTCCCGCTCCCATCCCCAAAGCACCCATTCCCACCATGATCTTCCCTGAACTGCCCCTGCCATCATCTTACCTGTGACAACAAGGCATCCCACTGGGATGCGCACTGAGCACCCAGCCATTTGCACGGGCAGCACTGAAGAGCACAATGACATTGCAGCTTTCATGCCTCCAGAACAGACTATGCAACCGTGGATCATTACAGTTCTATTCACACTTGCCAGGGTGCAAACCCTGTTGAATACATCCAAAATAAACAGAGAGTAAACCCTGTTGAATACCAACAGCGTGGTGTGAATGCTGTTGGCATCATCAGCAAAAGTGGCCTAAGGTAGGGAAATATATAGTTGTATAATACCAAGCCTCTGAGCGGACTTCAAACGTTTTTCAAATCATTGACAGTCAGAGAGCAAACCGCAAGTCCCTTGTGCCGGCCCAGTGTCATTACAAATGCCCTGTAAATCATGTTTGTGCCAACTTGAGGAAGAGGAAATAGGCAGGGGAAGGAGGGGATGGGCGGGCCTGTGGGTGGACCAGCCTGGGGAGGGGGGTGGCACCCCCATCCCTGGCCGGCCTTGATCCAGGGTGCTCAGATTTTGGCTGTGCAGGTCTGGGTAGCCCTATTTGAGTTCCTGCTGCATTACCAAGGGAAGGGAAATAATTCTCTTTCCCCGGGTTGCACCACAGCCGGCCCCAACCCCCAGGCTGGATACAGGGCAGGCCTGTTGGCTGCCTATTCCAGCTCGGGGTTAGGCTTGCACCCAGTGTTTCTTAAGGTGGAGCCCAAGGCGCTCATGTGTGTTCTGACCCATCTCTCGTGAGAAAACCTGTACATGCCCAGCCCAATTCCACTGGGGAGCAGAAGGGTGTAACGACACCAGGAAAGCGAAGACCTTGACTAGCAGCCCAAGATTCTGGACTGGACTGGACTCTTGGTCAGTCCAGTGTGTGCAGCAGCACCAGTGCTTTTTTACTTACCCACTCCATTGCTGCCTTGTCCCCAGTGGGCCTACTCGGAACTGCGCCAGTTCTTTGGGTCACCCTCTCTGCCTGGGTTTGTCTGGCCACTGAGTCTACCATAGGGTCAGATCTGGGAGAAGCAGGGAGGCACCAACACCAGGGCTTCTTCTTCTCCACCATCACCACAAACATTCTTACACATTTTTCCTTAAGAAAAAAAAAACTTGAACATTTGGTTCTTGGAAAGGAATGGGTTGAATCTCAGAGAGGAAACTAACAGCACCCTCCTCTGCATGACTACTCAGGAGAAGGTCTCATTATGCTCAGTGGGGCTTAATCCCAGGAAGTGTGTACAGCCCTGGTTCCCAGACTGGTGGGTCATGACCCACCAGCAGAGAAGTACTTCTCCATGCACCTTTAAGGAGCAGGGAGGAAGGGAGACAGCAACACAATCCCCAGGATCATGCTGCTGCCAGAGGGGAGGGTTTTCCAACTTACCTCTACCAGCGTCAGCCCCCGGAGGGTGCAAGCCTCAGCTCAAGCCCCAAGCCTCAGGAACAGTAAAAAAAAAAAAAAGTGATTGAAAACCACTTCCTGTTTTCAATCATGGAGCAGGAAGTAGTTTCTGATTTATTTATTTTTACTGTTCCTGAGCCTTGGAGAGGCTGGCACTGGCAGAGGTATGTTGGGGGAGGGAAACCCTCCCCCTGGCAGCAAAGTGATCCTGGGTATCGCATTGCTGTTATACCCCTCCGTCACACACATTTACAGTGCTCCCAACTCCCATGTAGGAGTTTGGGAGCACTGGTGTATAGGATTGCAGCCTAACAGCCCACTCCTACCCCCTGACACCAGCAAAAAGAAGGTACACACTGCATCCTATGGCGGAGGGGGGGGGCAGGTGACATGAAGGCAAATGTTACATAAAAGGGAGTTACGTAAAAATAGTCTTTAGATCATTCAAATAGAATTTGGATTATCCGGGTTTAGAATGTTTGCAGCAGTGCCTTGGCTATCAGTGCTTGATGACTGTGATCGGAGACTCAAATCTAGTAGAAGGATTCAATGTTCTACACGGAGATGTTCTACATGTTCTACCTTAGGCCTAAACATTCGCATGTTCAACACTGTGAACTTTTTTACCCTTTCCGGTCGAAGCCCTCTATTCTCAAACAAACACATTAAAAAAGTAGCGCCGCTTATCATAAGTGATGGACACCTACAGTGCTTGCAGTTTGCCACGTGAAGAAACCTGCTGTGATCATTCAGCAATGTTCAGCGTGCCAAAAATTGGCGCCCTTTCCCTACTTTTTCTTGGCATTATAGTAGCTGCAAGAGTCAGCCAGTTGGCTGGTTTCCAACACCACTCACAACAGAGCCGGGTTTTGAATATCCAGGACGTTTGCTCCCAGTCCGGATAATCCCCAGATGCAACCCACATTCTGCAAATGAAGGGGGCTGTTAGAAAGCAAAAAACCCCTTTCCCCAAACTGCCACTTTCTCCATTTCCCCCCCCCCCATGTAAACATGAATTCCATGCTTTCCTGGCTGGTGAACTTGCAACACACGCAACTCAAAGAAATGATCTCACGATGACTCAGTGTTCTCAGCACTGGCTTCTTTGAAATTCCCCGCTGGTTGAGTTCAGGAATCAGTGACCGTTTTGCTCTCTGACCCAGCTTGGACGAAGTCAAATATGCCAACCAACACCGAGGATGAAGGGACAAAGTCAAAACATGAGAATGGGTGCCTGTCACATTTCGGTCAGGAGGCTTGGGCAGGGGGAGATAAAAGGAATGCTTTGGCCAGGCTCAACCAGAGCAAGCTGGACGAACTCTGCCCCAGTGAAGTTTTACAGCCTTCACATTTGCACGGGACTCTTTCTAACCCATTGCACATGATCAAGGTCATTCCCTTCCCCCTAAGTTATGTACAGTGAAGGATATGCACACATTTTAAAGAGCTCTAATTCAGACATTCTTCACTGTACAGAACCTGCAACACTAGAACATTTAAGGGACACCATGGAAGAAGTGTGTGCAACTATCCCTGCACACACATTGGTGGGTTTCTACCCACTTGGTCAAATTAATTGATTAACAGCCTAATCCTATCTAACCCCTCCCACCAATGCAGCTGCACCCCCAGAATGCATGCTGCATCTTGCAAGGGGGAGGCAGCCCTGCAGATCTCCTCCAGAAAATGGAACATTTGTTCCCTTGACCAGCAGTATGCCCCACAGCCCAAATGGGTCTGCTTGGATCTGCACTAGTTGTTTCGTTGGCACAAGTCTGAGTGGGCCCAGGAAGGTGGATCAAGGACGGAAAGAGGGATTGGATACCATTCGTGCCACTTCTGCTGATGGCACCGCCTTCCCGGCCTCAATCCACCCCTCCACACACTGGTCTCTGCTTCATTCCTCCCCCTCCCTACCCCATTCCACCCACCCCCTGCACTGACTTACTAGTGCTGGGGCTGTTCCCGGCTCCACTGCCATGCAGCCATTTGCCACTTCTAGTAGCAGCTCGACCACGCTCTATGCTGTGTTTCCTTTTGTGACAGTCATGGAAGCACACTGCACAATTGCACTGCAAGCTCCAGTGGCACAGAAGCCCAAAAAGACTGGGCCATAACTGGATCAAGCAACTGCTTCTGTTCACACCATATGCAGTGTATGCGTGTGAATTATAGCAGAATAAATTGACACGATAAAAATGTGTATGCATTTTCTTGATAAGCACTCTGGGAATGTCAAAAATTCCCTTCCTTCACATTAGCATGGGGATCTACCTGTTTGGAAGGACTGCTCACTTGCAATTGCCAATCCCCCTATTGGTTATGGGGCAGAATATACAGGCACCCAATGCCATGTGCCTGTTTATGTGAATAGGTCACTCCTAGCATGGCCCTTCAAGAATCAGAAAAGACCTTGCTGTGTCTACTAAGGCAGCAGAGCAGAGATCTTCAGTCCTTTTCATCTCGTGGCACACTGGCAAGGCCAGTGTCTTAAACTGTCAAGGCACACCATCAGCCTTTTGACAATTGACACCATGCTGCTAGTGGGTGGATTGTCCCCCTCCCCATTGGCCCTACTAATAAATGACCCTTCTCCAAATTCCCATGGCACACTTGCAGGCCATTCATAGCACAACAATGTGCCATGTACAATGATTGAAAATGGCTGCCCTGGTTTATAAACGCCCAGGGGTGTGGCTATACTAGTGATTGGGCTGCAGTGCTCCCCCTCTGCAAGTAGCAGCTTGTTTAACCCTCGATGCACATAGCCTGATCTGCCCTGTCAGTTTCACCGCCCACCAAAAATGGGGTCACAACCCTCTTGAGGGTCTTGGACCCAGAGCCTGAGACCCGCCATACTAAAGCAAGAGAAGAATGCAAGCATTTAATCAGGACTGAAAGGAAAAGCAATGGGCAACTGCCCATTGGTGGATACCTCAAATAAATGGCTGTTTAATACTTGTGCTTACCTATTTTGTACTTAGGCAGACCAAGGAACAATTAGTGTTTGAAAGGCTGTAAACATACAATTCATTTCCCAGAAGTCAGCAGCTCGTTTCCTTGAGAGAAAGATCATATGGAGCCAGGAAGGTTATATTAGTCTGACATTGTGACATATCTAGAGCATATCTAGTAGGTTTCCAAACAGTACAGCCACATTAGATTTTGTTTTTAATATTAGGCACATTTACTTCTTCCTAGTAAGGAAATTATGAATATGACCCTAGGAGGCAGGCAGGCAGGCAGATAGATAGATGTCTCTGGGAAACTCTGCATTCACAACAGCTTAAGTTTCAGATCAGATTCACCTAGTGCAGAATGGATATGGAGAAATAAATTTTCAGCCAGGCTTTACAGCTTTTGCCAGTTTGCAGACATTTCTGCTTCTTACCCACTGCACATGTGCGCACAAGCATGCACAGATTGTATCAGAGACAGTATCAGTGTAGCTAAAGCCTTTTCATTCTGCCAATATGGCTCTTCCTCCTACTCTGCTGGGGGATCATGGACAATATTCCACAGCTGTTCACGACAGAGGAACATCTCCATTTTTGTACTCCACGCCAAATAATTGGTCTGGGATAACTGTCTCAGGGGAAAGCCCAGCATGCTCAAATGTGACTGCATGCTGTCTACTTAAGAAATCTCTCCTTACCCCTCCTTGGCTCAGCGTCTCTTTAACTTCAGCTCTCACAATGATAAGCCTGCTAACACTGGGCCCATAACCTGATGATAGCATAGAAGCAGCTTACAGCTGTGAGGCTTGGAAACGCTTCAAGGTCGCAGAGTTCCAGCAAGCAATCACTCAGACAACAGAGATAGCAAGGGTAGCATATACTCAGAAGAAGGCTTCTTGCAGCAAAGAACAGCTAACAGGTACAGCAAAGCTCCTCCAACAGCAACACTTACATCTCCAGCAACTAACCACGGGTGTTTCTGGTCTTGATTAAATAGTCCCCAGCATCCAATCAGAGATCAGATTATCTCATCCCCAGGCTGAAGCTCAGTCAGAATGACTCGGCACTTTATTGCTGGTCTGCTAGGCCTGAATGACTCAGCACTTTACCCCCCTGAGTCGGCCTAATGTTAGGCCTTTCCCCATTCAGGCCTGTAAATTTCCAGGGACTTCCTTCAATATCCCAACAAGTCATGTATGATGTGAGACTCCTCAATTCCAGAGTAAGCCACTGAAAGCAGTTGCATGCATTTTCATGCATAGCACCATTACCCAGCTTTTCCAAAGTTCTCAGTTTGTTACTCAGGTTTGTTTTACAGGATTTGGGATCCTTTTCTCCAGGGGAAAATGCAATGGGCTCAGATCAGGAATCTGGACTCCACAGAGCCTCCTTCTTGCTGTGGAATTGTGTGCAGGAAGAAACAACAGTGGAAGGGCTGCTACTGTGCTTCTACAGCTGACACAGTGGCAACGCTGCAGATAACCTCTCACATAACTCTTCCCCGGCGAAGAGGTGCAATGAGCCTTGGGGGGGGATTAGCTGCAACATTCTGATTTACAAATAGCTCCCAGGCACGAGGTAATCATGCCCGTCTTACATAATTCAGCCCTTACCTGGTAAACATCATGGGAGCACTATCAAGCACATGGTTATCTCTGGAAAAACCAAAGGTATGGCAGGCCCTTTGATCCTGCCTCTGGGATCTTGCAGGCCGTTTCACTGCCTGGTGTTTCAACAGGGCAGTGTGCATGTGCGTGTGTGATGTGATTACTGAGAAGAAGTCACCGTTGTCATCCCAGCCAGCCTATGAGGGCTGCACACTGGCAGAGGCCAGTCCTGCGCGTAATTACAGGGGCCTGTTTTGAAGTCAGGTTGTTACAAAACAAAGCCTTGGCGTTCAGAGAAGCCTATGGGGCTGCAGCAACCCTACACTTATTTCTCCTCCTCCCCTCTTGTGACTGTCAGCAGACGTTGTTTTCACAGGAATTCCACATGCAAGGACAAACACGGTTTGCACATTGTGTAATTTTCAAAATATTCCTTCTGTGTTTGCAGCTGGGGCTCACATTTGCTTTTTTTTTTATGGAGAGACTGTGATAGGTTGTACATAAACAGAGCCCTCTGGCTCAAGAGGAGCAGATACAGGGATCCATTTCGCCAGTAAATGTCATTCGTGCAGTCAGTCAACAGAGGAGGAGGAGGGAGCTTGGGGGTGAGGAGAGGTGGGGATGCTGTTTCTCGCTCTTGCTCGGTGGCAATGTTGTTTTTTGTTTACTCTCACTTTGTGCTGGGAAAGAAGCGGCTGAACTAACCTTCAGTGTCACACGGTTCTCAGGGGACTTTCCTAATTCAGATGTGCCCACCCCAGCATGCCTGCCACCATCTCTGCAAAGGCTGGCCAAGGGCTGTTTTCCCCATGACCCAGGGAAGGACTTCTTTAAGATCCTGCACAAAAGCCAAACAGAATGGCATGGGGTTGCTTTGGTGCAAACACATACATTCTGCTCAGAGGTCTGTTGCAGAGGAGTTAGGACCTTTAATAAGGGCAAATCTTCTATCCAGGGCCCTTCCCTGGATAACAAACAGTGAATGTAATGTGATTGAATAAGGCTAATGACAGTGTCAAAAGGTTTGCATTTGATCTCGCGTCATAACATGATGTTCTGCCAACAGCAGCAGCAACTGCTCTGTGTGTGTGTGTGTGTGCGCGCGCGCGCATGCATGCAAATGTTCTGCCAGAGGAGAAAGTTGGGAAGGAAAGAAAACAGGCATCCTCCCAGTTTAAGGTTAACAGAGACAAGGGGGAATGGGGTTTAGGAGTTTAAGATTATTAATAATATTTTATTATGATCATGTCACATTTGTATAACATTTTCTGAGTGTGCAATGCACCTTACATTAACAATGCACTTCACATTAATTTTCTTGCCTCCATCCTTCCAACAATCCTGTATGGCAAGCATTATTATTTCAATAGTGCATCTGGGACCAAGAGGAAGTGACTTGACTAAGGCCAGTTAATGAATCCATGGCAGAGGAAAGAGTCAAAGCAGAGAAATCCTGATTGGCAGCTCAGTCTCCTACACCACAATCCTAGGCTTGTCTACTCAGAAGTAAGCCTCACCAAATTCAGTGGAACTTACTCCCAGGTAAGTGTGGACAGCATTGCAACCTTTGCCACTATTCTACACCGGTACTTATGTATTCATCTGTCCTCAGGTTGCAGAGCAGGGTAAATTGTTGTAGCATTGAAATAACATTTTCAAAAGCGAATATTTGAATTTCAATCACAAATCAATTACTAAAATTTGTTTTGACGATTTCACATTGTCAGCCCATCCTATTTAAATGATATGGGCTGCAATCCTAAACATAAGAGATTAAGAGCCCAATCCTCTGTATGTCTACTCAGAACTAGTAAATGGAGCTTACTCCCAAGTGTGGATAGGATTGTAACTTAAGCCTCACTGAACATAGTGAGACTTACTTCTGAGTAAACATGCGTAGGCTTGCACTCATGGTTCACATTCTTACACAACCACCCTTCAAAAGCATGGGTCCCATAGCGTAGCCAGAGAGGGGGCAGTGCAGTAAGTACTGTAGATGCTATTCCAGGCATGCAGCTTTGCATTGCCATCACTGCCCAGAAAGGCTCCAATGGCAAGTGGGAGGGGCTGCTTACACAGTGCATTGCAGTGCCTGCACTACTTACCAGAGTACACTCCCCCACCCTGGCTACACTATTAGCTGGGTCAGATCCCTCCAGTCCTTTGATGTATCTGCCAGTGAACCATGGACAAGCACTGGCATTCCTAGAGGGGGCAAAACACTAAGTTTTTCAGGAGCCTGAGCTCCTGCATAACACAGCCCCATTCCTCACTGTCAAAGCCACTTGCGGCTTGGAGAGCAAAGCCTCTCGGCCAACTTTCCAAGCTCCGAATGGCTGCTGAAACGAGGCTATGTTACCAGAAAAACAGGCACCCAGAAAAGTTATCATTTTGACCACCACCACCCCAGGAACACCACTGTGGACAAGAGTTAGCTTTGCAAGTGGAACCATTGCACTGGTGGAAACTCAGTTCAGACATGGCTTGGGACACCTTACTCTGCTTGAGGGCCCCGGTCTCTGTTATATGGTCCAGCTAGAAGCCAAGCTGAAAGAGTATAGGAATGTTTTAAACACCTTTCAGAATGGCAGCTGGACAAGAGTGTCAATTCTTTGAAAAGTTACCTATTCTTCCCATTGGACTGATGCAGAACAGTGACTATTTATAAGTCTATGGAGGACCCAGTGCCAGGCTACTTTGCACCCGAGGCAAGACTAACTTGAACCCCCACCCCAAAAAATTAGAGACTATATTCCTTAGCATTGCTGTGGTATTTATTTTTAAAAAAATATAAATCATCAGTTGTATTTTTTACATGGGATAAAAAACCTAATCTGTATCCCTCAAAGGTCAGGACTGCGCCTTTCTGAGGTCTGTGCCCTCAGTGGCCGCCTAATTGGCCTAATGATAGCACAGGCCCTGAGTCCATAATATCTTGGTGATGTGTTTTGTCAGCTAATACAAGAGCACACTTAAGCAGCCTGAGGGAACCAGCTTTCCTCACCATTCTGCCGAGTCATGCTTTTACTGCCTGACTCAGTTGAACCACATCCATCCGACTGCTAAGTGCTTACTTTGCAAACTGGCTGAGATTTAATCAAAGCCTTAAAGCTGTGTTATTGTACCCCATGTCAAGAGTTATTTTGGGAGACTGTTTTTCTCCTGTGTCCACTACAAAGAAAAAAGAAGAGATAAATATTTTCTTGATTGTAAACACAGAAGTCTTTATTAGTTCTGTCTCTTGGCTGTTTCAGCATGCAGGCAAGCAAACATGTTTGTGTTCATGGAATGTGATTTTTTTCTAGATTTCTGACAGTAGGGTTGTAGCACACAAAAAATAAAAACACATCAAGATATATACCATCCTTGCCAGAAATCATATACAACCTGTTCACTCCCACTAGATTTACCATTGATAGTGTACCATAATTGAGAATTGGTTTGGATGTTAACAATTCCTCCAGATCAGGAAGATGCAAGCTCCTTCCTTTCCCCTCTCCTGTTTTTTTACCACTCATTCCAAATCCCTTTTCTGCCTTGTTTGAGAAAACTACAGCTTGTTTCTATCTGAACCATAAATTGGTTCAAGCCATAAATTGCCTTCAAACCTGCGACTAACTGCCAAATCCTGTACTTGCCATAAAGCGGTCACACCAGTGTAAAAGGCACTCCAGCAGCATGGTGTTCAGTGCACGGCTGGGAATGCTGGCAAGAAAGCTAGCTGCATTGTCAGCTCTCCCACCAACCGCTAGAGCAGGTAAATCAGTAGGAGAGGCAGGAAGAGCGGGGAGTGTGAAACTAGTCAGGAAGAGGGGAAGTGGCTGGGCTTGGTGGCAATGGCAGATGCCAAATATAATAGTTTAACCTAGCACTGGTTCAAGTAGACCCCCCTTGCACCTTAGAGGCTTACTTACACCAGAGGAGACCTCCTAATTGCCACAAACCACAGAATGCAGCAGTAGCCATTTCAGCCCCACTGCATTAGTGGGGTGGAAAGAATACGATTGGGTTCTTAAATCCATTTTCTGGTTTCAGTCCCTGATTTAGAGTCTCTGAATTTATGACTTGAGTCTGATTCTGATTCAGAAGTAACAGCAAACTCTGGTTTGCTCAAACAAAGGGTGGGGGGAGGGGGGAGAACTGAAGTTCACAGGATAGGAGGGGAAGGAGAGAATCTGCACATTTTTGATTCACCAACAACTGAAGGGGCAGGGCTGAGAATATTACATCTGAACCTACCCTGAATGCTATTTTTTTAAATTCAGAGGCTTAATTTAATTAAGAGGCATAATGAGAGTGGGTAGGAGTGTGCTTACTGCTCATTAGTGATGTTATTGGCATTAGCCAATATGTCATGACTCTTGCATGATCACGTTACAGATGACATATCAGATAGCGACGGAAGGACAAATAGAACATGGTTGTATGAGCTAGGAAATTCCCATTTTCCCCAGTAAGCGCACAAATTACTGGGAAAGGTTTTTGGATGTTTCAAAACAATGAGACTGCATTCCCTGAATACAATGCTTGTCTGGAACGGCCCACACAATTTATTAGTATTTATATAAGCAAAGATCTTATACGCAAATAGACATTTCATAAAGACCTTAACAGATGTAGACACACGTATCTGGATCAGGTACAGGGTGCCCAGACACAATGGAGGACAGAGTGCTTATACAGTACCTTTAACCATGGAAAAGAAGAGGGGATTCTGGCAGGTGCTGCTCACATGGAAAGGTTTAAAAAGCTGCACCTGCCAACATTCCCGCGTCTATACAATTAAAGGTATACACCCGCAGTCCTCCATTGCATCTGGTCACCCTGATCACGTGTGACCTGTCAGACCCTGACCCATGTATGTTACATCATAACCCTTATGATGTGAGTTGTCTATTTAATTTTGTGTAGCTATTCACTTTTCTGATTTTTATGCTTGCTGGGCCAAACCCCTTTCTGTTTCTAATCTGCATTTCCTGCAGCATGGATCACCATGTTAGCGAGCATCATTCACCCACTGACACTAGGCTTGTCTTAAATAGAGCCTGAAACTGCAAGGATCAAACCACTGATCCATCCATTCTCCTTTGGGCCTCTTACCTCAAGGACAGTCACTCTTGTAGCTGCAGTAGCAGCTCCTTAGGAGGACTCCAGGGAAATTTTGTGATCTATGCAAGAAATCATTTCTAGAGGGAGATACGGCATAACTGCCTTGCTATAAGTCACAGCGCCATGATAACACCACAAACCATTTTCACACCTTTCTAGGTTTTTTTTTTCCTTTTTCCTAAAAGGGAGATTAGCTTTGATCATATTTGGTCTATTATAACTCATAGGTTTTTCTTTCTTTTTTGCTATGAAATCTTGATCATATTTCTAAGTTAGAAACAATCATTAGAACGGCTGCATTTGGAAAGTAAGAGTAAGTGCTGCATCCTGCTAACCTTTGTTTAATATTTACTATTCAGTTCCAAATGCTGCTGCAGTTTAGTTACTCGGTTCATTCTCGGTTCTGAATTGTGATTCTTTTGTGCAGGCTTTGTATTGGGGGTTTCTAAAGCCAGAAATGGACGACTTCCCTCCCACTATAAGAACTGCTGATTGTCCTTTCCAGTGAAGTCTCCCCTTCAAAGTGCATCACCTAGCACTGCTACCAAAGCAAACAAAGTTCAGATGACCCCTGTTTCAGTGCAAAACATGCCAGTGACAAAGCCCCTTGAGGGAGGAGTCAGTTGGACAGCTGCTCTTCCCCCTCCTAGGACCAAAGTAACTTATTAAAATCATTCTACTCTCATCAAGGCAAGGGAGATTCTCTAGGATCCAATACAATCAGCGGCCTCATTCACAGTACAATCCTAGCCATGTCTACTCAGAAGTAAGTCCCATTACGTTCAGTAAGATTTACTTCCAGGAGAGCGAGTACCCTGTATAGCAGAGGCTCCCGAACTCTCTGGGAGAGCTTGGAACCTCACGTGCTTGCAGGGAAGGGGTGCAGTGCCAGAGCTCCTGCAATTGCGCTGGTGCCAGGAAAAACTGGCTTTTGAAAGACTTACTGGAGGTCACGCCGACCCTTCCAAGAGTGCAGGAAGCCCACACACCCCTCTGCAGGCCTTCATGCATGAAAACTGGAAGTGGGTTGTGATCATGATCTCTCACATTTCTGAGGGGCAGGAAGGCTTGCAGTGGGGTTTGGGGGCTCCCCGCACCCTCCAGAGGGCTGACACGCCCCCTGGTAAGTCTTTTCAAAAGCCAGTTTTTCCCAGCAGTGCTGGCACCGCTTTCGATGTTATCCCACCCCTTAAGCAGTGGTGGGATTCAAATAAATTAACAACCGGTTCTATGTCCTCCTTTCTTTGTACTGCTTCTTATTACAGCACTACTTTTTGTATATCAGTACATTAGCAACCGGTTCTGCAGAACTGGTGAGAACTGGCTGAATTTCACCACTGCCCTTAAGGCTGCGGGGACTGGGCTTTGCACACTGGGGGTGATGATGCCCCAGTTTGGGAGCCTCTGCTATATGAGATTGCAGCCTATGTTGATGGGGGGGGGGCAGAGTTCACACACAAGGCAAAGAACTATGTGTGTTGCCTAAAGGCAACATAGTGTGAACTATGTGTGCCTACAAGCAATATAGCCATTGCCTGGTAATTTCCTTCGTACAGGCAATGAACATTCATCCCAGTGGCTGCAGAGCTGTCTCATTATTTTCCCGTAAAATAAGATGGGGTCTCTCTCTCTCTCTCTCACTCACTCACTCACTCACTCACAGAGAGAGAGAGAGTACAGACATCATGGTGTTTGGTCACTGAGCAGTGCTTTGCTTTTCTCGCCTTGAGCAGGGCACCCCGCGGCTGACTACTCCCATTACTTATCAGGCTCCTTCGTGAACTTGGCTTGTACTGTACAGTATGTCTTCCTTCTTTGCTGCAGATCAACATGCACCGTCTGCCCAGCAGGCTCAGTGTCAACTCTTGCGCTAGTCGAAAGTTGGGTCTCTTGTGCCAGGCTCCTTTGGCGTCTGTCTCCCGAGCTGGGAAATGAGATTGTCGCAGGAGCCTAGGCACCAGCTCACCAACAAAGTATAAACAAGCAGTTGACCATATCTTGGCTGGAGTTACACAATCAGGCAGAAAGTAAACACAAAGCACCAAAGAACTTCCTGTGCTAGCAACAGCCTCTCAGTCGCTGTGTCTGTTACCCTGAGGATATTTAGGAACAGAGGGAGCTGCCGCATACAGATCAAGTCAGACACTTGATCCCTCTGGCTTAGGCTTGCCTATGCTGACAGGCAGCGGGTCACCAGGGTCTCAGATAGTGGTCTTTCCCTGAACTCCCTGAACATTGAACTTGTGCCCTACTCTCAGAAAAGCATGTTCTCAAACGTTCCTCCCTTTAAGATACCAGTAAGCTATGGCCCCTCTCCAGTTTTCAAGCCGAGATAACAGGCTCAAGAGCTCTAAAAGGAACAGTAGCATAGCTGGAGAAAGGCAAAATGGTAAGTACTGCAGGCGCCACAATGTGCAGTATAAGCAGCCCCTCCCACCACTGTTAGAGCCATTCTGGGCAGCGATGGAAATGGGCAGGAGATGCTGTTTGATTCGGCGAGCGCCTGTGCATTGCTGTCACTGTCCAGAATGGTTCCCATAGTGAGTGAGAGGGGCCGCTTACACGGTGCATTGTGGCACCTGCAGTACTTACCGTTCCCTTCCCCAGCTATGCTACTGAAAAGGAATTGTGATGCCAACATAGAACTCCGGTTCAAGTTTGATGACTGAATTGCTCCACATGAGTATAGACGAGATTGCAAGGAGAATGGCCAGTGTAAACTGGACTGGACATGCGAAAGCCAGCTGTCATTTCCACAGCTGCATGTTGTCCTAGCATCTGTGACCATACAGCCGTGTTCTACTATGTACTCAATTCAGGGGTCAGCTTGAGACCTTTATCCTCATTTAAATGAGTAATCCCAAAATCATAGAGAGGTCACAGGGTACGGCTGTTTGGGGTCATCAGGAGCTGATTTGCACACCGCAACATGTGCAGCTCTGGTCAAGCCAGCTTCCTCCTCATTGCGGCAGAAGGAGATTCCCAAGCAAACCCAATAAAATTAATTTTGCCTTGAGAACATTATGGGATCATTTGCTGCAGTTATTTGGCACTGCAAACAGCTTCCAGCAAATTTAACTCATCCAAAATTCTTCTCATTGCAGTTACCAATTGGAAAGTTATGAGAATTCACAATTGAGTCACAATGATATCATCCAGAAAAGCTGGTGGACTTTTCTGCAGCATAGTTGCTTCTTGTAGGAAAAATTAAGCATGACTAGGAAGTTCAGGAAGCCCCTTTCTGATGAGTCAGCCTACTGGTTCATCTCACTTCCGATTGGCTGGCTGGCAGGCAATAGGGCTCCAGACAGCTTGTTGGCTCTGCAGGCTAGCAGGGGCACACGGTGCCTTGCTCAGACGCCCAGCCCCTTCCCCATGGCCTTTCCCCAGAGTTGGGCCCTGAACACTGCAGGTTGAACCTAGGACTTTTTGCACGTGCTCTCCTACTGAGCTACAGCACATGGCATGCCATATAAAGGTTTACCTAGCTAGCGGGTTTATTGCCTTTCACACCCCTGCATCGTGTTTCCCATCTTGCCTTCTCCATACATAGTGGGTGGCCACCCATTTTTGGCAAGTTAGGTCAAGCCCAAAAGATGAGATAGTGCCATTCTAAGGAACGCCATTGCTCATATGCAGACCCTCCCGCTACCCATCATGCCCTGGAAGGAAGAAGTTGCCCCCAGTCACCTGAATAAGGGAGCTGGCAGAAATGCAACACTGGAAAGACAGGCAGGGCTGTGCTCACATCTTTGTTTGCTTGAGCAACCAACTTGTGAGTTCCACTCTGCAATTGTACCCGAAGCAATGCACCACATACATAAAAGTCACACATAACACAATCCCCATTGTCAACACAGAAGAATAACTGCTAAAACACAAAATCAAATCAGACATTTTGGCAGCAACCCATTGCATACTTTTTTTTGGCACTAAGCCCCACTGGTGTGCAAGGAAACACATTAGGGCTTACTTATGAAGAAACACATAGTGTATTGGTGCTTAAAACCTAACACCCAACATTACAACACTACAGCAGCAGGAAGATGTTCACCAACTCTGGGACACAACATGCCCCCCGTTTCTCTTGCTCCCATCCGTTTCCTGTGCAACTTGGGACACCCATCCTTCGGGCGCCACCTGTGTGCCAACCACTAATGTACAAAAGAAGGAGATCTCTGCATCCAAGCTGGCTGCTACTGCTGGAAGAAGAACTGCAGATAAATGAAATATATAAACGCCTTCTGACTATTCTGCTTTCCTTTCAAAGGATTGGGCATCCACACTGCAGCAGAACTAGTCATACATAAATACCATCCTTATGTGTGTTATCATTGCAATTGGCTCATTCGGCACTAGTGTGTCTCCAAAATACACTGGAAATTGCTAATAATGACATAAAGTACTGCAAAGTAATAATGACTGCGAAGTACTAAACACTCCGTGAAATTTAGTTGAAGTTTCCCACTTACGGAAAATTATGTGACTCACTTATTGTTTATATTTCCAAACAAAATTTGGAGTTTGTTGAAGTTCCCACAACACAAATTCTCAGAATCAGAATAAGTAGCCTGGTTTCACACATACCACAAAATGACAACAATTTCAGTCATAAAATAACATGATTCACTCACTATTTATCTGTATTTATATACGTTTACTTACTGTCCAGTCCAATCCCCCCACCAAATTATAGCATGCAGCTGAGCCAATGGAGCACATGGTGCTTACTATGGATGGGGAGGCAATCAGAAAGACTGAAGGAGGTAAGGAAGGCCGCCCAATTGCCTATGGTCTCCTCAGACATATGCCAGTCATTTTGGTGACGTATGTCCAAGAAGCGAGAAGAGACAGGTTTCAAAAAGAGGGCATAAGATCCAATGCGTCTACTGCAGGATCCACCCCCTCCTTCCTCTGACATGCCCCCTGCTTCCTCCCCTGAATTACCCTATTACTTCCCCGCACCACCACCTTGCTAGCACCTGCCAAGCCTCCCAGGGCTGCTGTCATGCGCAGAAAGCCTCTCGCTATTTACACCAGCTTGAGAACGTGCTTAGGCTTGATTTGTCGCTGTGGAAGCTCAAAGGCACGCAGCCCGAAGAGATAGCCACACCGTAAAGGGAAACATCTGGAGAATGAAGGGTTCTAAATGAATAGAGGAAATATTTATTACAAACCCCATTTGAAAAAGATGGGGTTTAGGCCAGCCAGTGGCATAGCTAAGAGGGTGCAGGGGCAATTGCACCGGACTACAAACTTTAGGGGGAGCAACATGCTGAGCTTGACAACCCCACTGGTAGCAAAATCAGAGAGGTATCAAGCCCCTGATAGGGTGTCAGTCATCTATAGTGTAGGTGGTGTAACACAAATCTTATGCAGGATGAGTTAGACGGTCACCTTAAGGAACAGGAGCACCTTTGGGAGTTATTTTCAGTGGGGAAAATAGCCCAAAAGGACAGGCACCATTTCTCTCCCTGCACATTAAGATCCTGATCAGGATCAGGGGTGCCCATGGCTGTGCTTTTTCTCTGAAAAGTACCCTGGTTGTAAGCAGGCCCTCTTAAAATGCATTTCAGTGAATATCGAGGACAGTGGTTCTCAAACGTTTTAGCACCTGGACCCACTTTTTAGAATGGATATCTGTCTGGGACCGACCGGAAGTGATGTCATGGCTGGAAGTGGCATTATTGTGATACCTGCTGCTTTCCTGAGAATGCAGCAATCAGTTGCATTATTTCTCAGCCATTTTCCAATAGCAAAGTGCATTATTTTGCATATTTAAGTGCATAATCAGAAAGAAAAAAAGCTTATTTACAACCTTGACACGAGCAACACAACCACACAGCCCTCCCACTTTCCAGCATCCCATCTCCCCATATTTTCCATATGGCTGCTCTAGGTGCTTCGTGACCTACCTGAAATGGGCTTACGACCCACTGGTGGGTCCCGACCCACAGTTTGGGAACTACTGATCTAGGGTCTTGTATTTGATCATTACACCCCAGTATTAAGTGTCAGCATCCTTAGATCTGGATGAATCACTGGGATAATCTTCCTGCAACGGCAATATGGTGTCATAGTTGGGTTGTGCAGTCATAGACATGATTCATCATTTCCTTTCAGAATACTGTAAGTCTTGGGAAGAGACAGCAAGGAGAAGAAACCCCAAGCAGAGAGCTGGAGGAGAAGCCAGATAAGAAGGAATTCTTCATGATTACTTTTGACCACCTCTATCTTGGGAACTACTGTTTCAAGGGCGGCTATTTGCTCCTGCAGCTCTGTCTGTCACACAGAGTATACTAGAAGCACCCCAGGCAAAAAGCTCTGGCAAAGAGCTTCCTAGGACTGCTTTTCAGATCTGTTGGAAGCCATGAGCTTGCTGGGTCATTGCCCTGATGTTGATGGCCAATACTGGTGTATGCTGATAGGATTTACAACTCTGTGGAGCTACTTATATTTGTTGTTCTTCTCCTGGCCCTCCCCTACCAAAAAAAAAAAATCTGAAGTGACAATAGACACTCTCTGTGTCCTTTATTGCCCTGTATATTCACTCAAAGCTACAGAAGGTTTTGTTTATCTCCGGCTCCAAGGTAATTAAAATGAACAAATGAGAACAGAGACAGTTCGATAATTGGTACATGGTGCTTCTTGCCTCCCAGAAAGATGCATCTCGTAATAAGGAGCCAGGAAAAGCCCATTCTCATTGCATAGCTTTGGCAAATATTGATGTTATCTGACGCAGCCCCATATGGGCATCAATGCCTGAGGAGCAGCAGGAGTCTCGTTGGTGAGACACGGAGGAGGAGAAATGTGTGCTGGCAGCACTGCTGCTCAGAAGGAAGCTCCAAATGGAGCCCGGCCCCAGCTCCAGTGATGTCATGCACCCACTACGCACCACTACGCGAGTACCGGTTTCTAGAAGTTGAGCTGGCCTAAATCATTATTTGTTTGGCATTTGGAGAAGTGCCAATCAAAAGTGAGTACCGGTTTCTAAATCATTTGGATGACACCACTGCCCAGCTCACCTAACAAGTGTGGACAGAAAGCAAGGGGCTGATGTCCACTATCAGCCCACACTTAAGCTGCGCTGGTGCAGGCAGGCAGCATGGCCTATGCTGCATCCAATGCAACGTAGGAGCAGGCTGGAGGTCTCCGTGGGGTAAAAGGATACATTTCCCCTTACTCCTGGTAAAGCTCCAGCCACCCCTATGGGCAGTGGTGTCATCTACTCTCTCGCAAGCCGGAACGCTGGGCGGGACTTGAGTGATTGACAGGCCGTCGTTTGACTTCCGGTTTCTTCGCGCGCCCCGCGCGGCTTTCCCTCGCCTCGGAGGGGGCGCCTGCTCGCCCAGGCACCCGGCGCGCCCCCCACCCATCCCCCCTGGCGAGCAGGCGCTCCCTCCGAGGCAAGGGAAAGCTGCGCGGCGAGCACGAAGAAAGCGGAAGTGAGTGGACGGGCTGTCGATCACTCTAAGTCCCGCCCAGCGTTCCATCTACAA
>JAJKFI010000001.1:26616719-26655495 GCA_029204185.1 Lerista edwardsae | reverse complement strand
TTATTATTATTATTATTATTATTATTATTATTATTATTATTATTATTCTACACGGTCACTACAGATGTAGCACATACTCTGAGCATCGGGTCCTTCCCAAGGGCTTGGAATATTCAGAGGTATTTCCTGGATATATGGGAAGTCCCTAGAAGAGCTGCCTTTTGTAGCTGCATGGTCAAGATGTCAGTGAGGTCGAGTGTTTTAAGATGTGGCTTAAGTCTCTTTGGGACTGCGCCCAATGCCCCTATTACGATTGGCACAATGGTGACCTTCTTTTTCCATAGCCGTTCTATTTCAATTTGCAGATCCTTGTATTTGGTGATCTTTTCAAATTCCTTTTCTTCCACTCGTGAATCTCCTGCTATTGCTACCTCTATTACTGTCACTTCCTTCTTTTCCTTGACTATGACAGTCAAATCAGGGGTATTATGTTTCAGGTGTTTGTCTGTATCCTAAAGTCCCATAATACTTTTGCACACTCGTTTTCCATGATGTTTTCCGGCTTATGGTCCCACCATTTTTGTGCCACTGGAAGACTGTACTTTTTACAAATGTTCCAGTGCACTAACCCTGCCACTTTATTTTGTGCCTCTCCAAGTAATCAGTTTGTAATATTTTCTTGCATCCACAGATTAAGTGTTGAGCTGTTTCATCATATTCTTTGCATAATCAGCATTTTGCACCATTGTGTGATTTTTCAATCCTGGTTTTTATCACATTTGTTTGCAATGCCTGTTCTTGCACAGCTAAAATGAGGCCTTCTGTTTCTTTCTTTAAAGTATTGTTCTTCAGCCACCTCCAGGTCTCTTCATCATCCGCTTTTCCCTGCAATATTTTTCGGGTATTGGCCATGCAATGCCTTATTGTACCATCCTTTGCATGCTGCTATCACTTCTTTCCTGTAATCTTTTCTTGACTCCTTCACCTTCAATAACCCTGCTTTTCCTACTTCCATCAACATTTCTTCCTTTGATTCTTTAATATAATCTGCCAGACCTCTTTTCTCTTGTTCCACTGTCTGCTTAACTTGTAGTAATCCTCTCCCATCTTCACCTCTGGGCAAGTACAGCCTGTTGACATCACTTCTTGGGTGCAGGGCTCGGTTCATAGTAATTACTTTCTGCGTTTTCCGATCTAAAACATCCAGTTCAGCTTGGGTTCAGTCCACAATTCCTGCTGTATATCGAATGACTGGTAATGCCCAAGTGTTAAGGGCTTTTATGGTATTTCCACTATTTAGCCTTATTTTCAGTATTCTTCTAATCCTTTTTAGGTATTCTCCACTGATTCAGGCCTTTACTTCCTTGTGTTTGATGTTTTCAGCCTGCAATATTCCCAAGTATTTGTAACTTTCTTCTGGGCACAATTCTCTCATTTCATTTCCATTTGGCAATCTTATTTCTTCACTTTTCATCACTTTCCCTTTGCTCATTGTGAGTATGGCACATTTTTCTAATCCAAAGTCCATTTGAATATCACTACTAAAATTGTGAACTACAGTTAGTAGTGATTCTATTTCTCTTTCAGATTTCCCATACAACTTTAGGTCATCCATATATAACAAGTGTGATAATCTGCTTGATGATCTTGAAATTTGGTACCCAAGTTGGGTTTCCCTGAGAATGTATGTGAGGGAAATAATTGATGGAATGAACAATAATTGTGACAATGAGTCCCCTTGAAAGATTCCTCTTCTGATGTTAACCTGGCCCACTTTAGTGCAGTTCACAATTAACTCAGTTTTCCACAATTCCATTGCTGAAGTTACAAACTGCGCAATATTTTCACTGACTCCCACTAGTTCTAAACATTTCAAGATCCAAGTATGTGGTCAAAAGCTTCCTTGTAGTCAATCCAGGCTATATGCAAATTTGTCTTTCACTGTTTGCAATTCTCCAAAACCATTTTGTCGATTAATAGTTGATCCTTTGTGCCTCTGGTGCATTGACGGTTTCCTTTCTGTTCTGGTGGTAACAATCCATTCCTTTCCAAGTGATTTTGTACTGCATCCGCTATTATTCCCATCAGTCGTTTAAAAGTAGTTGGTAGACAGGTAATTGGCCTGTAATTGCTCTATTATAATAATAATAATAATAATAATAATAATAATAATAATAATAATAATAATATGGTGGTGGTGGTGGTGGTGGTGGTGGTGGTGGTGGTGGTGGTGGTGGTGAACCACCTTGAGGCTATTTTCTGCCAAAGTAGGGAGAGAAATATTATCATAAGTAAAGATGTTGCATGCAGCAGTGTGCAGGAAAAACCAAGCGGTCTGTCCATTCCTTGCCTTGCTGCAAAGCGGCATTGGAATGGAAATGCGACAGTGATGCATCATCTCCCAACTGCCATTCAAGTTGCATAATTAGCAAACTGCTTTGCATAATCTGCAAATGACCCTGCCTGGATTTGGTGGTCTAGAATATGGAACCCTAAAACATCAAGTTGGGGCCCCTTCAGGTCTTGCCAAAACTCTTTACAGAGTTTTGTAAACTCTGTAAAATAGGAGTTTAAGCCACCCTAATGAGCACATCGCGACTCTGGTCTTCTGTGTTTTTTTTTTTCTGAGGAAGCTTTGTATCAAATGCCTCACTCCATTTTCCCTCTGAGGCCCTGAGAAATACATTGTGTTCAGTTGATTTTCTTTTTTAAAGGAACACCAGCACTGAATTCTCAGTAAATAAACACAGCACAGGAAATAAAAGTGTCTCATTGTACTTAAGTTTGCCAAGATGTTTCTGTTGCCTCCCTCTGAACAACAACACTCTCTTCGAGGGAGGAAAAAAAAAAAAAGACTCTTCATTGTACACAGCTAGTAAACATGTTTTGACCTGGGATGTAGATTTTCTGGAAATGGAGTGAGGCAAAGGACTCTGCTCAGAAGTACTAAGACAAAAAACAACACTTCAGAGTCTCTGGCTCCCTCTTAGATCTAAGGACTGGACTTTGAAAACAAATGACAGATGTGAACTGCGAATGCTGGATTTCACTTGACAAAATCCCAGCCCATTGACACTTTGGGAGCATTTTGATCCAGCCTTATGACAAAGAGGAACTGGAATCTACGTAGTCATTGAAGTCATCAAAACATGCTGTTTTACTGCCTGCTGGAAACCATTGTTTTGAGCGACACCAATGACCCAGATGGAACACATTCAAGGGCCTCCGTACTTTGAGCCTAGCAAAAGAATGTCTTCGAGTGCAGGGGGAAAAGGAGTCTGCAAAATGCGGGGGCAAGAATGCCAGGGATGGATAAAGCTCCAGCAATGACTTGGGCTGCAAGTCTATTTTAAATGGAATTGGCATCACAAAACGAGCAGTTCAAGTATTTGATTCCTCCTCAGGGAGGCAGTGACTCTATTAGGAGGTTACTCAGCCCTTCCAAAGTAGGACTCTAAACATATCTTTGCTAAAAGCACATTCGAGTGTTTTGTCTTGCTGAGCCTCCAAGGAGTCTTTCATAGTATAGGGGATGCGGGCTGCAATACTACAATCAAGGCAGGTTCCAGGGGCAGGCAGTCCCTTCCTCTCACAACAACCAACACCTGAGTGTCTGTGGATCCTCACTGATCCAAACCGGATTTGAGGGGTTACTCAGGGCCAGCCCATACATGGGTCTAACTGAGGTGGTTGTCTCAGGCAACAGATTGATGGAAGGCACACGCCTCTGCCTGCCCATTCACCTCCAATGCTCTAGCCTGCCACTCCTCTGCTCTGCACTTCCTCTTCCTCCATGTCCCCATGTTCCAATCCAGTAGATGGGAGAAGAAGGGGCTGGAACATCACTAGGTAAGAAAGGGCAGCATTTGGCTGAATGTCTTAGGTGTTGGGCTGGGGTTACTGCAGCCAAACTCCTCCATCATCCCAATGTGATCTGGTTCAGAAAGAGCTGTCATGTGGCTTTAAGGGGACAGTGATATCCTGCCCTATCCCTCTTCTAATGCCAGTGTGGAATTGCTCTCCAGTCCACAGCTCCTTGCACCCAGCAGCAGGCTCTATGCACATTCTGCTGTGGAACTAATCAGGGGCATAACTAAAGAAGTGCAGGGGGGTGCAATTGCACTGGGCTACAAACTTTAGGGGGGCAACAAGCTGAGCTTGACACTAGTGGCCAAAACGGTGAAAACCTTAGTATGAATTAATAATACCATCATGTTATATATCATTGGAAAGGCAATTTAATGCAGAATGCAATGAAACAAAGTTGTAATATCTTTACTCTATCCAAAGGTATGGCCAAAAAAAACCCTAAAAATGAAAATACAACTGTGATGTAACTTCCTGTTGTGATGTCACTTCCAGAGCAACATTTTGGCCATCTGCACTGAGCTACACTTTAATTAGCTACATCCCTGAAACTAATGATTGGGGATGCATTGTGGAGGTGTAAAGCAGAAAGCAGTGTAGGTTTTGAAGAAGGCCCCAGGCCAAAATGTTTTGCGTACCCTGCTTTGCCCTATCATCATCACAGTCTTGCTTACCCTCACCTGTAGGAGCTTTCCAGGATTTCAGAGAGGGGTTCTCCCCCCCCCCCCATCCTACCTAGGGATACCAGGGATTAAGGCTGGGACTGTCTTCATGCTGAGCTATTGCCCTGCCACTGTTCTAGACCCATTTCCTAATGATGGATGTGGCTATACCAAAAAGCACTTCTACTGTAGAAATGCATCTTTGGCTGCTAAGTCACTCATGTGACCCTGAAATAATTAGCCAGCGTGTGTTTTTGTGAATTGACCTCAGGCAACCTCTACAGCAAATTTGGCCTCTCATAGAAAACTTCATTTTGATTCCCGATTGGCAGAGTGGTCTGTCTAAGCACACTGGGAACATGCGCACAACCTCCAGTGCAGCAGCAAGATTCTCACCCCGGCCTTCCAAAATGCCCCCGAGCAGTCAGCTTTTCCAAAGGAATTCAAACTCAGTGCCCCCATGCTTCTACAGTTAGGGCCTCTTGCTCAATCCTTGGATCGCTTGCTGCACGCTGGAATGAGAATGGCATTGGGACTATGAAGATGAAAATAAATATGCCTTTCCTTCATACCTCCCAGCATAGCCTGCTTCACTGTCTTATGCTAACCACTGGTAACTGATCCACACCGAGGACCTTGCAGTATTCCGACATTCCTCCGCTCACAAGATAGAAATAACTGGGACAGGCTGCATTTGTAATTTACACGTCTTGGTACTCGGAACTTCTGGTTTTCAGGAACTGTTGACCAGGGGAAAATTTCTCAGCATCTTGAGTCGGCTGGATCTCCCTCCTGTATTAAAGAAGCATATGGGGAAAGGACAAAATAAGAAAAAGGTTTGGGGAGTGAAACACGTATGTATAACACACAACCATGCAAGGCTTTGCAGCTCCGGAGGCAGCATGCCAATTGTCTACCCTGCAGTGCAATGTCAGCAACACTCTTTCTTTCCCCCTCCCCTCCGAAGGAAGAAGCAGTGGAATCGACATGGAGTTGTGCTCTAGCCCCCCACTGCCCACCCCACACGTCCTCTTCTACTTGGTTCCCCTATCCCTTTTCAAATCCATGGAGTAGGAGGGGCAAAGATGGAAGTAGACCGGCAGAGCTCTGCACTCTCACCAATCCATCATCCTAGGGAACCATCTCAGTCAATTGAATGGATGGGCTGGTCCTCAGCTCTGGCTTGTTTAGGGCAATTTGGCCATGTCTGGAAGAGCATAACACTGGGGGTGCAATGCTAAACTGGAATTAGGCCAGCACAGTTAGGCCACCAAAGTTTGGCTGGCACAAAGGCCACCATAAAGCATGTTTGGACCACTTGGAGTCAGGGAGGATGGTGCACATCTGTGTGCTGGCCTCTCTGACTCCAAGAGTGGTCCAAACATACTTTACGGTGTCCCTTGTGCTGACCAAACTTGGCTGGCCTAACTGTGCCAGCCTAACTTTAGGTTAGGATTGCGCCCTAAGGCAGTGATCAGAGCGCCTGCAGCTAGTACCTTGTTCTGTAGTTGGCACTCCAGCATGGAATCTGATACGTAGCGAGAAGAGCATGACAAATGGATCATTGCCCCTGGCTGGACAGCCCTCCCTCCCTCCTGCCCCTGAGTCTGATTGGCTTGAAATGGGCCCCCTTGGAAGCAGTTGGCTGTGACATCACTGCTGGTTCCCAACCACTGCCGCACGTCCTGGTGAGTAGGGGGCCCCACAAAAATGTTTTGCATTGGGCCCCACAGCTCCTGAGGCCAGCCCTGCTGACCCTGTAGTCATGTGTCTCAATGCATGTAACACGGGTGTAATCATGGCATAGAGCTACCAACATCTGGATTGCAAACTCTTTCCCATGCAGAAATCTGCATCAATTTAGAATGGTGTCACACTTGGAGCAGACTAGAGTTCCAGATCATGGTTAGGAACAAAGACTTGGATGATGGCAAAACTCCCAGTGGTGGCATTCCCTTAAGAATCATTTCTGTGTTCTCACATTCCCTCTCAGATCATGTACTGTTAATAGTTCTGTGTGGGAGGGGGAGAACCTTGAGAGCTAGGTTTAAAGAACACTCTTTAGAACCCCAGCTTTTCCTAGTTCTCACACCACTCAAATCACATGGAAGAGGTTAGCAAGAAATGCCTGAAAATTTACAGGTGACATTTTATGTTTTCATTTGTGTGCATTCATTGTTTAATGCATCACAACTACATTAAAGCCTTTGATTTAGGATTATAGGACTCTAGGGCAGTGGTTCTCGTTTAGCACTGGGACCCACTTTTTAGAATTACTGTCTGGGTCCCACTGGAAGTGATGTCATGGCCTGCTGTCATTGTGATAGCAGAGCCTGCTGCTTTCCAGAGAATGCAGGAATCAGTTGGATTATTTCTCAGCCATTTCCCAATAGCAAAGTGAATCAGAAAGAAAAAAAGCCTACATACAACCTTGACACAAGCAAAACAACCACACAGCCCTCCCCCTTTCATCCCATCTTCCCATATTTTCAATATGGCCGCTCTAGGTGCTTCACACCCCACCTGAAATTGGCTCGCGGTCCACTGGTGGGTGTCAACCCACAGTTTGGGAACAACTGTTCCAGACACTTCTGGCAGCGAAACACCTGACTTCTAATCTGAAGGCCCAGGGTTCAAGTGTCTCTCTCTTTTGGAAGAAGGAGCAGGATGCTTTTTTAGGAGAGAGAGTATAGGCTAGTGGCCAAGCATCAGCTGTGTATACAGAATGTTCTGGTTTCAAGCAGCTGGTATCGGGCTGAGAAAGACCCTTGTCTGAAACTTTGGAGAGTTTCATGCCCATCAAGGTAGCTGGATCAGTGACCAGCTGGATCAGTGGTAGCTGGATCAAGGTAGTGGATCAGGAACTAGCTGGATCAGTGGTCTGAATCAGTACATGGCAGCTTCATATACTCTGAAGATGAGAGGCTACAAGGACCCCACTACCCTGACATCTAACCCAAGCATCACAGTTGTGCTAGGAGGATTTAACACTGGGTAACACTGGGTAAAGAAAGAAGGGTTCGACAAGGTCCAGGAGGGTGCCTGCATGGCTGACAAACCAAGTTAGAGAAGCTGTAAAGAGCAAGGAAGCTTCTTTCCGTAAATGGAAGTCTTGCCCCAGTGAGGAGAATAAAAAAGAACATAAACTCTGGCAAAAGACAAGTAAGAAGGTGATACGGGAGGCCAAGAAAGCGTTTTGAGGAATGCATGGCTAGCAACATAAAAGGGAATAATAAAAGCTTCTTCAAATATGTTAGAAGCAGGAAACCTGCCAGAGAGGCGGTTGGCCAGCTGGATGGTGAGGGAGGGAAAGAGGAGATAAAAGGGGACTTGGAGATTGCAGAGAAATTAAATGAATTCTTTGCGTCCGTCTTCACAGCAGAAGAACTTGGGCAGATACCACAGCCCGAACAGCCCTTCCTAACGAAGGAATTAAATCAGATACTAGTTAATAAAGAAGATGTTTTAGATCAAATTGATAAACTACATATTAATAAGTCACCAGGCCCAGATGGTTTACACCCAAGAGTAATTAAGGAACTAAAGAACAAAGTTGCTGACCTCTTAACTAGAGTATGCAACTTGTCCCTTCAAACGGCCACGGTGCCAGAGGATTGGAGGATAGCCAATGTCACGCCAATCTTTAAAAAAGGGAGAAGGGGGGACCCTGGAAACTACAGGCCTGTCAGCCTAACGTCTGTTCCGGGTAAGATGGTGGAAAGCCTCATCAAAGATAAAATCCTAAAACACGTAGAGGAACAAGTACTGCTAAAGGAAAGTCAGCATGGCTTCTGTAAGGGTAAGTCTTGCCTCACAAACCTTTTGGAATTCTTTGAAAAGGTCAAAAGGCACGTGGATGTGGGTGAACCTGTGGATATCATATACCTGGATTTTCAGAAGGCATTTGACACGGTCCCCCACCAAAGACTGCTGAAGAAACTTCACAGTCAGGGAGTAAGAGGGCAGGTCCTCTTATGGATCCAGAATTGGTTGAGGGCCAGGAAACAGAGAGTGGGGGTCAATGGGCAATTTTCAGAATGGAGAGAGGTGAAAAGTGGAGTGCCCAGGGATCTGTCTTGGGGCCCGTGCTTTTCAACTTATTCATAAATGACCTGGAGACAGGGATAAGCAGCGAGGTGGCCAAGTTTGCGGATGACACAAAACTTTTCCGGGTGGTGAAAACCAGAAAGGATTGTGAAGAGCTCCAGAAGGATCTCTCCAAGTTGGGGGAATGGGCAGCCAAATGGCAGATGCATTTCAACATAGACAAATGTAAAGTGATGCACGTTGGGGCAAAAAACCAAAACTTTACCTATAGGCTAGTGGGTTCTGAGCTGTCTGTGACAGCTCAGGAGAGAGATCTTGGGGTGCTGGTGGACAATTCAATGAACGTATCGACCCAGTGTGCGTCAGCAATTAAGAAGGCCAATTCCATGCTTGGGGTCATTAAAAAAGGGGTTGAGAATAAAACAGCCAATATTATCATGCCATTGTACAAATCGATGGTATAGTAAGGCCACACCTGGAATACTGTGTCCAGTTCTGGTCGCCGCATCTCAAAAAGGACATAGTGGAGTTGGAAAAGGTGCAGAAGAGAGTGACAAAAATGATTACGGGGCTGGGGCACCTCCCTTATGAAGAAAGACTGCAGAGTTTGGGGCTCTTCAGTCTAGAAAAAAGGCGCCTGAGGGGGGACATGATTGAGACATACAAAATTATGCATGGAAGGGATAAAGTTGATAGAGGGATGTTCTTTTCCCTCTCTCAAAACACCAGAACCAGGGGGCATCCACTAAAACTGAGGGTTGGGAGAGTTAAAACAGATAAAAGGAAGTACTTTTTTACCCACCGGGTAGTTAATCTGTGGAACTCCTTGCCACAGGAGGTGGTGATGGCATCTGGTCTTGATGCCTTTAAGAGGGGATTGGATGGATTTCTGGAGGAAAGGTCCATCGTGGGCTATAGGCAATGATGGATTGTGCAACCTCCTTACAAAGGTGGTGGGCTACTGGTACTGGGTGCAAGGGAGTGGCAACAGGATGCAAGCATCTTGTTGTTTCATTCCTCCCTGGGGCACCTGGTGGGCCGCTGTGAGATACAGGAAGCTGGACTAGATGGGCCTTTGGCCTGATCCAGCAGGGCTCTTCTTATGTTCTTATGTTCTTATATGAGTAAGCAGCAGGCTTGCATTTATTCATTTCCAGCCTGTGCACCTGTACTGAAAACATATTTGTTCACATTGCAGAAAGATACCATTATACATTGCAGCAGAGTGAGGCTTATAGCCCCTTAACAACAAGCACCTTCATTGTGACATGAGCTTTCACAACGCATTTGTTCCTTCTTAAAAGACCTCGAAGGACTGTGTTTTACAGCTACTGATCTCTACTTGCGGTTAACCAAGCCATATCTTGGGATTACTGATTCCTACATTACTGTCATAGCATAGGAGCTATGATGTGGTCGCATCCCACGCTTGTATACATCTGTCTATAGGAACCACCACTGCTTGCCTGAAGAGATTAGAGAGAGAAGGGAATCCTCGCAGTTTCTACCCCCAGTTCTTTGAGTGAGCAGCTGTGGAGGCCAACCCTGGGAATCCTGCAAGAAGCCAATGTGGCTTCATTACCAGCCTCAGGCACATTGTGTTAGGTGACACTGAACTTAATCAAGAGCCATGAGTGACACACTGTCTTATTTCATTCACATCTACAGGAGTCGGTCACTCTATAGAATTTGTAAGCAACTTTAGTTTCCCAATAGGATCATAAGAAGAGGCTTGCTGGATCAGGCCCAGGACCCATCTAGTTCAGCATCTTGTTTCCCAGAATGGCCAACCACACAGAAACCACTGAGGAGCCCACAAGGAGGAGATGAATGCATGCCCCACTTGTTGTTCCCCTAAATAAAAGTGGGATACAACACTGTAAGACATGTCATAATGTTCCGCTGTCATGTCACTAAGAGCACAATCCTAGCCTGGAGTTAGGCTGGTACAGGTAGGCCAGCGAAGTTTGGCTAGCACAAGGGACATTTGGACCACTCCCAGAGTCAGGGAGGATGGTGCACATCTGTGTGCTGGCCTCTCCGATTCTGAGAATAGTCCAACCATAATTGGCAGTGCAGTCCTATGCATGTCTACTCAGAAGTCTCATTGTGTTCAATGCAGCTTACTCCCATGAAAGTGAGTTCAGGGTTGCAGCCTTAGAGTATCCCTTGTGCCGGTCACACTTTGCTGGCCTAACTGTGCCAGCGTAACTCCAGGTTAGGACTGTGCTCTAACACAATTTCCTATATCTCATCTAGGACAAGAGAATATGTATTGGTTGACCTCTTGCATACAGTGACTCCCTGGGGAGCTGTGGAAACCAACCAGGGGAGCTGCAGAATCCTCGTGAAAAACCCGTCACCCTACACAATGTAGCCCTTATGGGGAGCAGTGGCCAATGGCCCAGTAGGTCAAGGGAGCCACCAGTCAACGTATTTTGGGAACCTCTGAATTAGGAAATTGGGGTCTTTATCTTTTTCGACTTGCAACTTAAAGCAGTCTGAAAATCTTCATTAAATGGCTCCTTTCTCTTTGTCCCAAGTAACAGTATATCATCGTATAAATACAGGCATGATGGAATTTCTCACCAAGATGCCAATATTCAGTTCCTGCCAAACTTAATATTTTTTCATCATCTCTCTGTTTATTCCTTAATTGGCAGACAGAGTGGGAAATGACCTAGAAAAAAAAATTGTCTCATTTTTCCAATCTAGTTATTGGACTGTGTTGCCATCTCACTGAGGGCCCAATCCTATTCAACTTTCCAGTGCTGGTACAGCCGTGATGCAGCCCTAAGGAAAGGGAACAAATATTCCCTTACCTGGAGGAGGCCTCCTCAATTGCTCCCCTCCTGCAGGTTAGCAAAAAACACATCCCAGCACTGGAATGTTGGATAGGATTTGACCCTTAGAACTCTGTATGTTCTACTTTTAGAGGTAGGGTTACCAGGTATAAACTGGGACAGAGCGCCTGTACCTTTCTTTAATCATTGTATAGGAATTTTGGCAGGTGTGGCTTTTGAAACCCCTCCAAGATGAGCTGCACCTGCCCAAACTTCTGTACCAAACTTCTATACTTCTATTCTATTCCCTCTTCTATACAATGGTTAAAGGTACAGGCACTCTGTCCCAGATTTGATCTGGTAACCCTATTTAGAGGTGCATTCACATATGCACAGAAAAAATGAAGGATGCACAGAATTCAGTGGAGAATATAAAGGTCTTTTCCAAACTTGATGTCAAGGTTTGTCTTCTACCTATTTCTGTTGAACCTCAATAATAGCCACTTGAGAATCAACTCTGCCTACTTTTGTTTGTTGCTCTGGAAGAATCATGTGATAGTGACTAATGTGACAAGTGTTCATGCAGCCCTGTAAAACGATCAGGCCTTGGGTAACCTTGACTCTTCTGCCTTTTCAGAGGGTGGAAACTTGATGTTGCTTATCACCTTATCAGCTGCTTTTCTGTTGAAATTCTCAGTAAAGAACCCCCTGCAGAATGCTTGTTTACATACATGCGATTGATTAAGAATACTGCTGTTTTCTATGTATGTCCCACTTCGGTACAAAAGGCCTGAGTGCCAGAGGCTAATTTTTTCCTAATATTTCCATGCAGAGGCTTCATACAGCCATATGGGTGACCGTCTCACCCAGGCACAAAGTTGTTCCAGTTGTTTAAGACCGGCCACTGCAGGAATGCTGTTGTCTTCACTGATAATAATTCTGCACATTCAAACTGAATTAAGGTCCATCCATCCCTACTGTCCTCTCAAAGGGTTTGTGGTCATGTGCCAATTATTTTCCATTGAGGTCATTCATAAACTGAAAACCCCTTTGACGTGGATGCTCCAAAGAGCTATCTGGGAAAGGCATGGTCCAAAGGCAGTGGTGTTCCTAAAATGGGGGGGGCAAAACACTAAGTATTGCAGGAGCAGGAGCTCCTGTGTAACGTGGACCTCCCCCTTGCCTCCAGAGCCATTCAAGGCTGGGAGAGCCAGCTCAGAGGCTTTGCTCTTCCAGCCACGAATGGGTCTGAACACGAGGGAGAGGGACCATGTTACACAGGAGCTCAGGATCCTGCAACACTTAGTGTTTTGCAACCTCCTTGTAGGAACACCACTGAAGAAGAGTCCTGCTGGATAAAGTCAAAGGCCCATCTAGTTCAGCTTCCTCTTTCCCTCAGTGGCCTACCAGAGGTGCTCACAAGCAAAGAGAGAGACATATTCCTCTCCTGCCAACTGCCCCCCCCCCACTACTGGCATTCAGAAGCATGCTGCTGCTGCTGCTGCTGCGGGAGATAGACCATATATAGCTATCATAGACCAATACTTGCTATCTATGCATGTATGCTGCACATTTGATATACTATTTGTGTAGCCCTATCCTATGTTTCCTCAGTAGGAGATCCCACAGAATTCAATGGGATTCAATCCCACGTGAGAGTGCAGAAATCTTAATTATAACCATGGCAGCTGAGGACTACCTGCAAGCAAATGGACTCAGGCCAGTAACCCAAAACAACATGGGTGATTGTTTCTCTTGGTCCACATGTTCTGGGTAACCATAGGAGCATAGGAAGCTATATTGTAATGAGTCAGGCTACGGTCTGTAGGCTCTCCAGGATTCCTGGCAAGTGTCTTTCCCAGTGCTGTGCGGAGATACAGCACCAGAAATGGATCCTCCTCTGCCATCAGGTTACACCATTCCACCCCTGATTTCAGTTGCAAGCTGTTTATCTAAAGGTTGCTTATATTTTAAGCCATGCAAAATGGAGTTTTAAAATAAAAGAGATTTCTTAGAATAGGCAGGCATTTAATGGATGAGTCAAAAGGCAAATGGCAGAGGGAGTGGTTGGTTTTCCTTTTAAGCCATCATAACAATGCATCACATACCAGTGAGGAATCATGCTATTTGAAGGCAGGCACAAACTATTCTCAATAAACTCAGCTGAGCTCCACCAGGAGTCTGGTTTAACTTGCTATGCTGCCTTTATTTTACTGTATTCAGGGGTTCATAAGCGCACAAGTCTTGCTAAAAGTATATGGAGTAGTGTGTGCCATACCTGCATTCCTAACAAGCCTTATAGGAGTCTATCAAAATCTGAGGCAGGAAATACCTGTTTGCACTTCATAATTGCACCCTGTGGCCTGTTTGTTTGGACTTGGTCCAGCAAGATTTGGTATATTCAATGCAACCATCACATGGAAGTTGCTTGAAATTGTGCTATGTGGCAGATGTTATCTTATATGGTAAATCAAATATGGTAGGGCCACCGGGTTGCAACCCAGAGATGTCCTACTTATCTTTAAATCCCCAATGAGTAGGGGCAGTCTAAAATGGTAACAATGATATATTGCAAAATAAGACCGACATGAGTCTTAGAAAACAATTAAATTCCTGCTCAATTCACGAAATAATACCGACATTAACCTATTAAAGTGGCTGTGGTGCATCTGTGAATTGTTCTGAGTGCTTCTGACACTTTCTAAACCCCTAATTCAGTGGTGTCATTCAAATGATTTAGGAACAGGAACTCACTTTTGATTGGCACTTGTCGGGAACCCGGAACCAGCCACGGAGCCCGTTAGGATCCGGAACGCCCGTTCTGGTCCGTTCCCCCTGAATGACATCACCCACTGCCTTCGCCCCCCTAGGAATCCGGAGTCGCTCCCTTTAACCCTCTGAGTGCCGGCCAACCAAGAAGAAAAGCTCTTTGCAGAGGAATTGGGAGGGGGGAGAGTGAAGTGGGCGGAGTCAGCCCTAATTTTAACTAGTGGAACTGAGTTCCCCCGCGTTCCCCCTGCATGACATCACTGCCCTAATTCCACATGCAGCACTGTTGCTTTTGCCTAACTGGCTGTAGAGTTTTCTGAGCATGCCCAGAAACTGCCAAGGAAGTTTCCAAGTTGCCAAGGAAGTTTCATGCCATAGCATGAAGCGCTATGGAAAGTGAAACTGAGCCACACTCTTTTATGTGCGTGGCTATATGTCTGCTAACAGTTACAGGCATAACACACATATACACTAGCTGATTACACTTGATAAAAATGCTTTAAAACTAATTAAAATGCTAAATTGGAATAAAAACACATAACACTGCTTTCAGCGCATTTTTTTTAGGATAACACCACCATCCACACACAAAATCAGCCGTTTTGGACTGCCTCTACCAATGAGACATGAGATGAAGCAGGGTCCGCCTCCTCTTTTCCCCACTCTTGATCCTTTCACCCCTCACTTGAAGAGGAGTCCAGGTATGCCACAAATCAGGTAGGGGAGAAGGGAACAAAGACCAGGGAGATTGGCAGGAGGAGACACAGCCTAATGATTTGTCTTCCAATTATCCGCAAATTTAAAGCTAAAGTGCAATCACTTGGTTGCAAACTGGCAGCCCCAGTTTGGTGTGCAGCCATTTGCTACACAGCTTGGCCAAACTTCGCCAAGGGCACATTTTTTGAGATGTGCAGTTACAGGATAAGAAAAACCAGATCTTCATCAGGAGCAGCTGCCCACAGGTAGTTTGTGCACACTTCACAGACTGCTTTAAAGCAATCACCGTGTGGCATCTGTCATGAACCAACCATTCAATATTTCTGAACATGGTTCACTTGAGAGCATGCTAGTCATTTCCCTGTGCACAACAAGCAATTTTGCCCTGCAGCCAGGAAAAAAGGAAGAGTGGGGAAACAGTGGCGGGAGAGTGCAACAGGGGATGTTACAATTGTATCTTATTTTGCTGCTGCAAAACTATGAGAAGACAGCACGATCTCTGGGTTACAATTTGGCACTCCTATTATGCATTCTTTCCCTGTTCACATACACAAGCATTTGCTTATTCTGGCAGGGCTTTGCTTCTTTGACATAAGGAGCAGCAGAAAGATATCAGGGAATGCCTTTCTTTTCCCCTTGTCAAGGAAAGGCTGACCTGTTGCATTTCTGCCTGTTCTGCAACTCTTCAAGGAACAAAATGTTTGCTAGGGAAAGTCCTATGAATCAATGATGGCTTTTTGTAAATCAATTGTTTACCAATGCCATTTCCACTCATTCCAGGAACCAGCCGCAATAAATAACCGTAACAACAGCAAATGTGCTCTAGGAATTCAAATGCTCTTAGAATTACTTGCATTTCCCTTTCCTGGTGTGCTGTATTGTAGTTTTATATTTGGGCATCTATATTGGTAAGGAAATGCTTCCTTCACAAATAGACTGTTGGCAGCATCCCATTTGGAAGGAAGATGATTCTTCAGAAAGGCAATTATCCGGCTTAATTGCCCCAAGAGAGGAACATCATCTGCTACTGAGAAACAAAGAAACTTTAGATTCTCCAGTGCTGGCTCAAGGAAATAGCACAGAAAAGCTTTCCCAGTGGTTTAAATTAGCACACTTGATAATGTGGATGCAGTATGTTTCCATTTTCATGGGGGACAGGACTACCAATGGCTACTAATCTACTGCCTTGAAGTGTCCAGTGCAGGGTTTTGCCCCAAGGCCCCCTGGTTGTCACCATTCCTATTACCGTAAAGGTTTAGGACAAGGAGCCCAGCAGGTTTTCGTTTCTTATACCCTTAGTTGTGAAATGCACATCCAGTAGTGTCATCCGGCAACGAGCTGCCGGAACGCTAGGCGGGACTTACCGCTTGATTGACAGGCTGTCTGTGACGTGTCGCCGCCTGCCCGCCCGCCGTGCAGGCTCCCTCCGGTTGGTGCGCCCCTCCACTGCTTGCCCAGGCACCCGGCGCACCCCCCAGGCAAGCGGGCACCCTCTCCGAAGCCAGGGGTGCCTGTGCGGCAGGCAGGCAGGCGGCGACATGCCACGGCCGGGCAGCCAATCAGGCGGTAAGTCCCGCCTAGCGTTCCGGCAGCTCATTGCCAGATGACACCGCTGTGCACATCCAAACACAATCATGTTCTGTGATATAGTATTCCTTAATTAGTTAATTCCTGTCTTGTCTGGCATTTGAGTGATGCTTGTTGTCTGACCTGGTGTCTGTGGCTCTGCAATAATACTGTGGTCTAAATAGTTCACACACAGCCCTCCATGGTTTTACTGCTCTTATTGTGACTTTATTGTTGCATCCTGTACATTTTAATGTTGTATTTGTAAGCCACCTTGGGCATTTATTTTGGCACAGGAAAGGCAGGATATAATTTTTATTTAAAATAAATACTATACTTCAAGTGGAGATTAAAGGAATGTGGAGGAAGTTGCACTGGAAAAGAACCAGCAGTGCAGAAACTTGTCCCTTCCTGCACCTGAAACTCTTTCCAGAATTAGTGTTACTGTCGACAAACAAGGGCTACCAATCAGAGCTTGGTACCACAGTTTGGTACTAACCAGAGGTTTCTGTTGATGTTTCGAAGGAGAGTCTGCAAGAACAGATGTGAATCTAGGCCTTAGAATTTCATCTGTTCCTCCTACAGGCTCTGTAGACTCTCCTACTCTAGAGTCTAGGGCAGTGGTTCTCAAACTTTTTAGCACTGGGACCCACTTTTTAGAAAGACAATCTGTCCAGGACCCACCAGAAGTGATGTCATGGCCAGAAATGCCATCGTTGTGATGCCAGGGCCTGCTGGTTTCCTAAGAATACTGCAATAAGCTGGATTATTTCTTTGTTGTTTTCCAATGGCAAAGTGAATCAGGAAGAAAAATGCTTATTTACAACCTTGACACAAGCAAAATAACCATACAGCCCTCCCCCTTTCCAGCATCCCATCTTCCCATATTTTCAATATGGCTGCTCTAGGTGCTTCACAACCCACCTGAAATTGGCTTGCGACCCACTGGTGGGTCCCGACCTATAGTTTGGGAACCACAGCTGGGTAAAGCCCAGAATAAGTACCAAGTAGGAAAAGAAGATCAAGATCCAAGGTGTAGTGGGAGTGGTAGCCAGGTAGATGGTCCAGAGGAACCTGACAACTAGTGCATAAAGATATGCAAGTCCTTTGCTCGCTCGCTCACTCTCACACATACAATACGAGTCATTCAATGAAATTGATTGGCTAACGGCTGAGGATGTACAAGGCAAATTACCTCCTCATACAGCACATGATGTAACTGTGGAATATGTGGTCACAGTATGTAGTGATTAGATGGCTTTAAAGGAGGATTAAACACATGCATGGAGAGCACGTCCAACAATGACTACTAGTTACAATGGCTGCAAACGACCTCCAGGTTCAGAAGCCGAGTGCCTAGGAATAGCTGTTGCAGGGAACCAGTGGAGAGAAAGGGGGATATGCCATCTGCTGCTTGTGGACCTTCCAGGGACAGCTGCTGGGCTCCTGTGGGAAATGGGATCCTGAACTATATGGGCTTTTGGCCTGATGCAGCAAGAGTGTCTGATGTACACGCAGCTGACTGCAGCAAAATGCTGGAAGCAGGACCGACAGCGGCAAGGGGCAAGAGCATGGACTAGGGGCTAGATGAAATAGATGTCTGGTTGTACAATGAACTGACAGCCCAATCCTATCTAAATACGTGCTTGGCAATGCTGCGGGGCCAGCATGGCTACCGCTGTATCCTATGGGGGGTTTTCAGCTGCTGTTAAGCCCCAGCAGCAGTTATGAGACAACCTGGACCTGTGGCAGCTCAATCTCTGGCACAGGTTCATATTGACCCGGAAAGGCATATTGGGCCTAAGAATGGGGTACGGCTTCAGCTTGCACCACCACCGCCAATCCTGCCACCTCCTCCCAGGCCTGATCCACCCTCTTCCCTGCTCCCATCACTGCCCCGTTCTGCCCACTCCTCGCCCATTCCACCCACCCTCTTCTTGCCTCCCCCAACCCCCTGCGTAGGCTTACCTGCTCTGGTGGGTCTCCATTGGTTAGGTTAACCGGCACTCCAGCCTCCATGCCAGCAAGCCCACTGTGCTCATCGGCAGAGACTGCTTTGCAACTGGTATAAAGCAGCCTCTGCCGGCACAACAGTAGTTACACTAATGGGGTAGGGTGTTCAGATTGGGGCATGAGTCTACTGTGAAGAGAGACCAGCATCCAACCAAGCGAGTGGCAACATGATGCAGGCATCTTGTTGTCTTGAGTGCTCTCTGAAGCATCTGGTGGGCCACTGTGAAATACAGCAAATTGGACTAGATGGGCCTTTGGCCTGATCCAGTGGGGCTCTTATGGTCTTATGTATTCTTATGAGCCGTTGGTGGGCTGACCAGGCTGGCCTAGGAAGGTGAACTGCCTTCTGATGCCAACAGCCTACAGTTCCTGATGACTCAGGCTGCAATCCCAGCCACATGTACTTGAGGGGAAGCCCCAGTGTGGCTTACTCCTGAATAGACACACAAGGGATTGCCCTGCCAATCTGGTAAGAGGTCTGCTTGTGGAGCACCAACTATACACACCTATAGGGTTATCACCATTGCTGTCTGGAAGGACAGATGTTATTAATGCTAAATACCACAATCATCTGCAGAGGGCAAAACATTCAGACTCATTGTTTGGTGAAGGAAGGGAAGAGGCGAATCACATAAGAAATTGTTTTCATTATTGTTTTTGTCTGGCCGACACACCTGGCCTTATTTGTGGGACAGTAGGCGTGTCCTGCACGCATATGACAGCAACCATCCAAAGAGGCATGATTACACGATGAGTATGCCATTCTTGTCCAATCCAAAAGTATGCAGTCTATGTGGGAGGATGAAACAGGCACATGCCTGTAGGCTTGATACTCAGGAAAGTGTTTGAAAAAAACACATGGATGGGTGTTGGAGCATTTGATCTTTCGCCTCACCGGCACTCCAAAGAGGTGCTGTGCAGCAATAGAAGCATCGTGTGGGCTATTCCTCGTGTAGCTTGGCTCTTAGTGCCAGTGGTATGTGAATCAGTTAATCATTATGGCATATCAACAAAGTAGAAACAGCATGTTCCAAGCAAGGGAGTGTGCATGTCATTCTGGTCAGGGCTGGATGTTTCACCAGCTTCAAATTTTGACCTAGCAATAAAGCTCACGGGTTTGCCATGGTCAAGTCCCTATCGCTCACTCTATTGTGCAGGGTTATAGGGACGATAAGTGAAATGGGACATTGTGCACACTGCAAAGTGCCATAGAAATTATAAATATGAATCTGTAATTCATGGGTTAGATCCTAAGCCTTCCTTCTTCCTTGCTCTAAAGAAATGAAACCTTAGGTAGCAACACAGTGCGTTGATTTATATATGCATGCATGCATGCATGCATGCACTCAAGCAAATAAAAATGAAGAGACCCACTGACACATGTGATTTCGCCTTGAACAATGACCTTATTTTCTAGCTTCCTAATGGCCAGTTTTGGGGGAAGGACAGTTCAAACCTACTTTCCATGCAGTGGATTTATATTCCCATTGGCATGTACATGGCTGAGCTTTGTGTGAATTTCAGAAAAGCAGCATGAGTCTGTTGGAGCAAAAAATAACAAAATGCCTTGTAATATCTCAAAAACTAACCAATGTATTCCATCAGGAGCTTTTATGGACTGCAGTCCACTTCCATACAATGCACAGATACTATCCATGCCGTCTCATTCCTGATTGCACACGTCATTGAACAGAGTTCCAGTGATGCTATATATTCTGAACCTGAGACAGTATGTAATCTGACTGCACTTTGCTGCTGACATTTGATGACCGGGGGATTTGAGAACTGGGAAGCAATGAACCTGGTGAACCTAATCTAGCCTCTTTCACCTGCTTGTACACAGACTCCTGAATACATGTGGGTGGAATTTACCATTATTATATATTCAGCGACAGTTCACACTCTGCCCTAGCATACAGGCTCTTTGTATTGTGCTATATAAGATCAAGCATTGAGTAGCAATAAGTAGCACATATGTATACTTGCAGAATGGGTAAAGAACCCAAAACATACAATGTACTCATAAAGGTCCCAGGTCACATGTGACATTCTATGTAAGGCAAAAGCTGGGGATTTGATTCCTCACCATGTGGGGAAGTACACCCTACTTTAAAGCACAAATTATACTAACTACAATCCTGTGCAAGTTTACTCAGAAGTAAGTTCCACTGTTTTCAGTGGCATTAACTCCTAGATAAATGTGCATAGGATTGCACTGCAAGTAAGCTACAAGAATATGACCCCAGCAACATCTTATCTAGACTTCTGCTTTGATTAAAGTTACCCAAAGCACATATAAGGACATCTCCATACATACATGGAATTACCCAAGAGTATCAACTGCTGGTTGGGAGAGGGCACATAAACTGGATGCACATTCAACTGTGTATTCCAATGCACATTCAAATAAGGAAGCAATCCATGTGCACTGCTGTGTTTTGTGCCAGTGTGCATTCATATATGCATCCTGATATACGTAAATTTTGTCAATTCATTTGCACCCAACTAGAGCTGGATTGGGGACACTGCCTGCAAATTCTTTGGCATGAAGAGAGTTCAGTCTGTTCCCTGTCATAGTCTCTTTGGAAACAGACTACAAATCGGAACACACTGGCAGTTTTTCCATCATGCCTTATAGAAGCATTGGCCACAATTCAAGCTCTAGCAGAAAAGTATAAGGTTGCTATTTTGAAGAGTGTCATCTGTACATCTCTACATAGTAGTGTAAATGAGTGAGACCTGATGCAAAACAAACATGCCTCAGCATTCTGTTTTGAAGCAGTGCTCACGGTATGCTCCCCCATTTAAAACTGGTCTCTTTCACAACATAGGTTGATTAATAGCAACGGGCGATTCATACAACCAGTTCAACAAGGGGAAGCTACCATGAGTGATTGTTTGGGTGTGGTGTTTGCCATGTTCAGGTCAGGCCATATTGCAGAGGTTCTGGTAGGGGAAAACAAAGATTAGAAAAATGGATCGAAACTGGCGCTGCCATTTCAACAGGCACAAAAAGCATTCACAGGACCTATCACCACACCCCAAAATGGCCAGCTATATAAGCAGCTTTGCCATGCCATTGCCTTGTGGAATCTGTTAATTGAATTGACCTTCTCAACTATAACATTTTTGCAAAAAGTGAGAACACATATTAGCCTGGGCCTTAGCATGCATGTGCTAAATTAACACCTACTCTATAGAGCTGCTTAAGCTATAGGAATGCAATTATGTTCCATGATGTGAAACTCATCTGCATTGCCACCGTTGTTTTTGAAAAACATTATGGATTTGTCATGGCACAAGACAGATTAGAATGCAGAAATGACAATCCATCAATCAATCACTAGTATTTATATACCGCTTTTCAACACAAAGTTCACAAAGCGGTTTACAGGCAAATAATAACATTAAAGTTAAATGGCTCCCTGTCCCAAAATGGCTCACAATCTAAAAGAATGGAGACACCACCAGCAACAGGCATGAGAAGACACTGTGCTGGGGTGAAGAGGGACAATTGCTCTCCCCCTGCTAAATATAAGAGGACACCACTTGAAAAAGTGCCTCTTGCCCAGTTAGCAGGGGACAATGCAGCTATGTATCAATAACAGTATTGTTCCTAGAGTTATCATAATTGCTAGAATGATATTGATAGAATTAGCTGTCTTTTCCAGGTGGGTAGAAGCATATTTTTCCTTTATTGCCTGCTATGAAAAGCTTTCCCCAGAATTAGAATATCAAAAGGCCATCTGCATAGGTGTTTGCAAAAGGCTGGCAAATACACATTCTAAGGCATGCAAAATAGACCGCAATTTGTGACACTGTGAGGCAGGAGGTCACACTGACACAGAAGCTGAGTTGGCAGTGCTGCAGCAACAACACCTACTATCACTAAACCAACGAGATACTTCCAGCTGATTTGTGTTTTTGTACCACTATAACACATTTTCAACCAAACTATAGTTTTCCCTGCTGTAGCAGGCAGGCCAAAATAGGCTGGGCTGCATGCTATCGGGGTGAAGGGTGAACGAGAGGTTTGGGCCCTTGACCAGCAATGGGTCTCCCCAAACTTCTGCCAGTTCTTTAGCTGATGCCAGTTCAAGGAGACAAAAGGGGAGTGTAGCTGGCACAGAATAGCATGCTCTAGCGCATGTGGCCTATGCCAGATTGCCACCCCCTCCCACTGCCAATACCCCATTCCATGTACTCCCTGCCTGTTCCAGCGGCAGATTGCAACTACAGAATTGGACAGTTTGTTTGGTACATTATTGCAGTTATGCATTGCTGGAAGACCGGGGAGCCAGCTTATTGGCTAAATAGTCAGCCAATAGGCCTTATTATATATTGTTATGCCTATATTGTATTCTTTCTTGAAAAGCTCCTATCCATATAATATCCGATGAAAGTCAGGGCACAATCCTAACCTGGAGATAGGCCGGCACAGTTTGGCCAACAAAGTTTGGCTAGCAAAGGGCCACCATAAAGCATGTTTGGACCACTCTCAGAGTCAGGGAGGAGGGTGCACATCTGTATGCTGGTCTCTCTGACTCTGAGAGTGGTCCAAACATACTTTACGATGTCCCTTGTGCTGGCCAAACTTTGCTGGCCTAAATGTGCCGGCCCAACTCCATTTTAGGATTGCACTCTCAGAGACAGTTCTATATCAGGCATCTTCATACAATTCCATGGATTTTGTACCAAATAAATGTGTTCTAGGATCAACACATGAATAGAACATTGTGGAACATGTTATCTAGAAGAAGAAGAAAACCAAACATTGTTTTGGTTTTTCTTCATTTGCTTACCTGTTTTACAGTACATTTTTCCATGTGGCTGAAGCAGTGTCACTTCAGGGCAATTAGTGTTTGGAATGTTGTTTTGCTTTCCTGCTTAGAAGAATAAAGTGTAACTTTTCTCTTGACAAGTATTACTTGTATAAACACAATCTTTGGACAAAGTGGCCAAATTAGTCCTCCAATTATAATACATTTTGTATGTTTGTTTTAAAGACTTGTTTCCATCTTATCAGCTCAACAGTTTATTAAGCCATTCAAGGCCATAGTTTATGGCTTATGCCTTGCATACAAGTTCTTCCAGGAAACCTTTCTGTTTTTGCAGCGTTCTTGGCTAAAAAACCGAACAGGTGACTTATGCAAGGTTCGTGGGAAGCTTACTAAAATCTGTTAGATTCCTGAAAACATAGGCCTGCCTCTTTGTTAACTGAAATTACTTATCTATGCATGAAGCTTCCTGGGTGACCTTGGGCCATTCACCTTCACTCAGTCTAACCTACCATACAGTAGATACATGAGTATAAGTTGACCTCACAGATAAGTTGAGGGCAGGTTATGAGCAAAAATAATTGATTTTTCCATAACCCTCAGATAAGTCGGGGGTAAAACTTAGGAGGCATCTATAATTTTGTCTGATTTTACCCTGCCTGGTTTCTCCTACACTGAGAAGGTCAGGAGCCAATCAATGCAGTGAGGGAGAGTGAGGGAAATGGTGCTTGTAAAGAGCACTAAAAAGCATTTTAAAAAATCCCAAATAATGATACAAGACAGATAACATTTAATTTGTGTGGGGAAAAATGCAGGAAAAAAAACCCCATAATATAAGTTTAAAAACACATCCCAGCATGGCAACCTCAGAAAGGGAATTAACAGTTAACAGTTAAAGAGTTGAGAAGTTAACAGCAGAGCCTGCTGCAGAGCTCCAACCAAAATAAACAATGAAAGGAGATCAAAGGACAGCTCTCTGCAAATCAAAACTGCAAAGCTTGCAGAGTTTCTCTGCAAGCATTAAAAAATGGTCTGCAGACACTATGCAGGCAATCAACAGGCATCTGAACTGTCATGACCCTTGACTGACCCTGAGATAAGGTGAGGAGGCAATTCACAGCTCATTTATTTGCAAAAATTTCTCACACCTTCGTACCTTACAACCTTGCTGTGTGCGTAATAGGAGAGAGCAGCAGAACCCATAGAGATTGTCACCTTCAGATTCCATCACCCATGGAAGTGGGAGGAGCAGAGCAAGGAATAAGGCCTTCTCAGTAGTGGCACCAACTTTATGGAACTCCCTCCTATTTACTTTCTAACTGCTCCTTAGAGGCTTTCTGGTGATGCCTAAACACATAGTTATTTAGACTGGCCTTCTGATTCCACGTCTTTTCTTCATTAATTACTGGATATTGTGGGGTTTTATGCAGGTTAGATTTATGGCTCAGCCCCCTTGTTACTGTTACTGATTGTTGCTAGTATATTATTTTTATGTTGGTTTTTTTTTCCAATAATGTGATATTTTTAACGCTGTCTTCTTGCTTTGAGTAGATTTTTTATGTTTATGGTTTTTATTGTGATTGTATGTTATAAGCCACTTTGAAAGCAATTCAGGGAGATAAAGCAGGGTAGAAATTTAGGGCCAAATCCTATCCAATTTTCCAGCCCTGATATAGGCATCCCAAGGGGATGTGTGCTGCTTTCTGTGGTGGTGGTGGTGGAAGCCTCCTCAAGGTAAAGGAACATTTGTTCCCTTACCTTGTTGCTGCATTGTGATTGTATCAGTGCTGGAAAGTTGGATATGATTAGTCCTCAGTTAGCAAAGGAAGGAAGGAAGGAAGGAAGGAAGGAAGGAAGGGGTTCTTGAAAAAGGGGTAAGATATAAATGTGAAAAATAAATAAAATAATGCCTATTGATCAACCTACACATTATATTAAACACATGTTTATTACTGAAGCACTTGTCTTTTGAAACTAAGTAGCTGCTGACTTGGGATCATGGTCTCAACCTAGATCCCCCCTTTCATGGTTTTTTTGTCTAGTAAATGTGTCTGGTGTCATTGATAGCAGTTTTCTTTCCAGGACAAATAGCAAGAGGAAGCCTGATCCAAATTGGAGCCCCAACTTTACTGATTTTTTTTTAGATTGTGAGGTGCAGGTGCATCAACATTTATTACATGCTTCAGTTAATCAGCACTTGGATCTAAAACATGGCCTAAGCTGGGACATCGATTGCAATCTTACATATGCTTATTCAGAGGTTCACCAATGAGTAAGCACAATCCCCATGCACCTGGTATTCGCAGGAAAAAAACTTCTGGGTGGGTTCGAGTTCCAGCACCTCTCATTTTAGACATTTAACACTGGCCCAAAGCTCTACATAAAAAATGTGATACAATAATGGTGGACTACTGTATAGCTGAAGAACGTGAAGGTTGTGTCAACGATCAACAGGGATTTTATTACAGCCATGTTATTTCACTGATGTAAATAACTCTTGTTGCCATCACATAGTTACTTCGCATGGTATACCCTCAGTAATGAGTAGCACCAGAATGTGTTCACATACTAACTTTTGGATGTAAGCGGTCCTGTAGCTAAGGCTCAGCCTTCTCTTGTTATGTCAACTGCAATACTAATCAAGAGGCTTTGCATAGCCAGTATTGCCCTATCATACCTTATACAGTCAAAGCAACTAGCACTATGTGGAATGTAATCCACATGACTGTCAGAAACAGAGAACTTCACATTCCATTGTCTGGGCAGCAAATGATGCATGTTTGTTCAAGATGCAAAAGCTTTTCAGCCACAACCACCAAAGACATGGCCTAGAAGTAATGCCACTCCCTCAGACAAGTGCTGTGTATGTAAGCATGGGCATATGTGTGCATGCACAAATGCATAGAAACTAGGAATTAGAATAACTGGAATGCTACCCATTCCTTTCAAAGTATCTATGTCACTTGTCAGGCCCTTTCGCTTTTTATCCTGCTACAGAATACCCTTTTTCTTAATGCTTTCAGCTAAAATGAAAAGTGTGGATTGTATGCAAATCTTCAGTAGTGCTGTAGTGCAAATCTTCAGCAGAAAATGAGGTAGTTTGGGGCTTTATTAAAATATGCCTGGTGAATTAGCATAGTGATATCCAATTTAAAATACCACTGTTAAGGCAGAAGGCTATTTTTGCAAGAATCAAGTGAAATCAGTATCTATATGGGGTTACTTTCCCTAACTTCTCTTTTTAAAAATGCTCTAGTTTTGTTCATTGAATTAATACTTGTAGACAATTGAGGGCCTGAAATGACAGCTCCTATTGTTCCAGCATATGGCAGACAGACAACAAGCCGACAGCTTGAAGCAGATGCAAGCTCTTGGCACTCCATCTGCATATTTCCAATGCAATTGTGTCTGGTGTCGAGAGGCTGGAAGTCTGCTTGTATCTTTTTAACAAAACAAAAAAAATCTGTAGTTCCACGGAATGGGCTGCAACTAACAACAAAATGCAAAGCCTTGAACAGGAGCTACTGAACACTAGCATTAAATAGTAAATGTTGCATCTGAAACAGATCACTTTTGTTTTTATTCTTCAGTTCTGAAAGTTCAGCTGGGGAGGCACATGTGCCATGGTCTGTTAGGGCATGACAAAGGCCACCTACTAGAACAGAGCTCATTAAGGATGCAGCTCTTCAGTCTAGCAAGCTGTTGCTAGCAGCAGCTGCTGCAACAGGGCAGGTGAAAGGTCAAGTCATTCCAAATGAAAGGCATGCCCTTTGGGTCCAGCCACTGCTATTGAAATGTCTTAAACCCGAGGAAACATAGCTGAGCCACTTCTCACTTTTGAGTAAGTACAGTTTCGAGATCTGCTAGAACCGAGTATGAAACACGTCCTGCAAACACCCCCCTCCCATTTGTATAAACTGCAAGAGCATGTTCCACAGAGCTGCAATTAGCTCTGGCTCATGTTTCCATGGTATAGGATGACACGAGTGTGTTGCAGTCATTAAGTGCAGCAGCAGATATGTACAAGGATCATGCAACACTTACAAAAAAATAAACACATTATTGAGGCCACAGTACAACATAAAAATCTCCTAAAGCCCACTAACTCCATGTGCTGAGCACTATGCATTGTGGCCTAGGTGTTGCCTTCTTGCAACACCTGTTTTAGAGGCATGAGTTTAAATCCTATAGACTTTCAGCATTAGGATCATTGCCAATTCTCACTAAGCCCCCTACTTATGTTCCAGGGGTCTGCAAGAAGTCAAACATCCAGTTCTTGCCAACTCAGCACTATCACACCTGGGCAAGAGCATCAAAGGACACACTGCACCAGTGCAAGAACCCCCACAACCATCCGTAATTCGGGGAGCCAGTGTAATTGGCTCTTCAACCTTTGGCTTCAGCCTCTCCCCCACCACCATCACCTCGCAAGCAAGACCACAACCATGTGAAAGTTAGTTGTCAAAAAATTTATTATAAAATTATAAGGTCTTCAATAGCAGTATGAATTTCATTTTGCAAAGGATTATTGCGACATTGGCTAGCAATGTAGAGTTATAGTCCAAAGGCCTCCAAGTAAATCAGGCTGCATCAAAACCTGCATTGAAGTGTCCCAGTACCAAAGTCTATTGAGTGTCCAAGTCTCTTGGGGGCTCAGGGCCCTCCAACAACCATTCCTGGTTATATTATCATGTCCATACTTTCTCATGCCACCTGTGTCCAGTCTTCCAACTTTCTCCCGTTTCCCATCAAACATTCCTTCTGACCCGGAAACCTGCAACCGTCTTTTGTCCCCTTCTGCTCCTAAAAAGCTTGCAATACTTCTTCAGCTCCGTGGATATGCCAGCTTCTCCAGCGCTGCACCATAGTGGGGGGAGGGATGTACGGTTGGCATCAGCCATTCCCCTCTCCTCCTCTGCTTCTTCTTTCTCCACAAGAACCCACCACACGTGCTGTCCGAGCGGCTTAATCCAAGCCGTTGACCAAGCTGCTCCCCGGAATCAGCCACTTGTTGGGTTGTACAGCTGTGCAACTCCATGGTGAGAATGCCACAAAAAGATTCAACCTCTTCTATGCGCTGGGGTCACCCATCTTCACTCAGGCAGGGTGATATTGGGCACCCAGTCATTGACGTTTCGACTTTCCTCACAAAACAAGTTCAGCTTTTCCAATGCTGGGTCTTTCCAAGCATCCTCATTGGGGTTCTGCAAGAGGGGAGAAGAGTTCATGAGTGATCGCTGCAGAACCAGGCATCAGCAAAACACCTTAAAAATACTATTTCCCTTATATAAGAAAGTTTTTCTTATTCTTAGATATTATGATGCAACTATGCCCAACCATAGTATGACTCCTACATGACTAGGACACTCGCATTTACATAATTCCCCCCTCCAGAGCTGTCAACCCATTTATGAGCACTGCTCCCTTGGAAAGCACTTTTAAATTGTGCCATAGCAACAGTTTAGTGGCAAATATCTTGCCTGATTAAGTCAACCACTCACTACTCACTATACTGCACAGTGAGTCGCTCTGATGGCAAGGAAATCCCCTGCACATTGTCCTTGTCTGAAGATTCTTGGCTTTCTGTGCCTCTCTCTAGATGGGAGCATGCCAGATCTACACTAGTACGTATATTTTAGCCCAAGATGCATCAGCTCACCGTTATGACGATGCAGTGCAGGTCTCGCGGCTCCCCAGCTTCCTCACTGGCCCCCACGATGCTAGCCAGCTTCTGGATGTCGTTCACTCGCACAATGTCAATGTCGTTTTCACAGCAGAAAGCTTGGATGAGGGTGAAGTGGATCTGCAGGGCGATGTCGCCCTCGTCCTCCTCGTCCGCTGCCAGCACACAGAAAGCTACTATATCAGGATCGCTGCAGGAACAGAAGAAGAGAGAAGCAGGTATGAGTGACCTGGGAAGCCGCCAGCAACAGCTAAAGGCAAGGGGCACTTCTCGCCATAAAAAGCCACGAAGGGTTCAGGCCGAGATACTCACACATTCATCAGCTTGGCCGATTCGTAGACGCCCGCCGTGAGGCAGCTGCGGCGCTGCGAGGAGACGAGCAGCTCCTGGAGGGCTTTGCCGGCACTCTGCATTCTGCTGCCGCTCGGGGCGCTGCTGGTGCTGCTGCTGCGAAAGGAGGAAGGTCGTGAGTCGCGAGAGCCTTCGGCACTCCGAGGAGCCCGAGCCACACTCCGGGCAGGCGCGCTTCCCCCGCTGCCCAGCCCCGCTGCCCGCGCGCGCCTCTCCCCAGGCTCGCGCTCTCGCTGTCCAACTCTCTCCCCCGTGCCCTGTTCTCCCCACAGTCGGCTTCGCGCGGCGCCCTCCCCCCAGCACCACAGTCTCGCTTCCCCGAGGAAAGCGCTCTCCGGGCACCCCTCGCTCACTTCCCCGGACTCTGCCCGGCAGATAACTACCTGTCGCTAGTCTCAGGCATTGCTTCCTGGCCGTGGATTTCCTCCAAAGTCATAATGCTCCAAGCAGAGAAGAGGCAAAGAAAACCAAATCCGAGAGTTATCCACACAAGGCTGGCTCAGCCGGTTCGAAAGAAAAATCCCGAACAAAAAAACCACTGTTGTTCTGCTCTATTCAAAGTCCCCAGCGAGATATGAGAGGCAAAGAGCCGCGCTCGCTATATTTATAGGCTGCGAGCTACTGTGCCGGCAGCAGCTCGGCAGCTGTTGCCATTTCCGCAGCTCTGATTGGCCAGGCTCGGGGAGTATTGTTATGCTAAGCAGGCAGTAGGTAGAGGCCGGTCGTGCCAGGAGGCCACGTGGGAGAAGGCGGGGGGGGGGTTGTAGTAGGGTGGAGTGGGACCGGGGGATTACAATGCCTCAAATCTGCTGCTCCTTTTGTTCTGATGTTACTAGGCAGACTGCAGTCCGAATATTTGATGTTTAAGAGGCGAGCGGGGACTCAAAAGAGCGAATGTCGCTTCAGATATGCAACATGTCCCTTATTTTTCATGCGAGCGTGCTTTGCCAACTGTGCATTTTTTCCATAAAGTGCATTTTAATGCATTGTATTAAAAAAGTGTGGCAACTTCACTAGTTTAAAAGTTGCCACACTTTTTTTAAATACAATGCATTAAAATGCACTTTATGGAAAAAATGCAGTTTATTAAACTTATTTTTTAATGCAATGGGTTACATCGGCAATGCACATGCTGTGTTGAGGTGTGCATTGTGCACGGGGAATGTTTCTGTGTGCATTGCTGTATGGCCCCATTTCTTACAGCGTTTGAGGGGGGGGGCTGTACATCAATACAGTTAAAGGGTTTGGCAGAGCCCCCCCCCCCCCCAAGCGTGGGCCTGCCTGGCTGCCCAAAAGGCCCCTGCGAAGTTCGCCAGAACGAGGGCACAAGTCCTGCATGGCTAATAAGCCGCCGCTGCGCGGACTGGAGCAGATTGTGGCCGGCACACGCTGCTCGTTTGCATTTCTATAGAGCGCGCACAATAGCGGAGGTCTGGCGTGTGGCAGTTTGGAGCGCAGACAATCGAGCCTTTCTCTTCATAGCAGCACTGTCCACCTGCCACTGGGGTACGGGCGGATTTGCTTTGGGCCGAGGACGGGGGGGAGGAGGGGGGAACAATGGCATGACTCCCTTGTGTCGGCCAATCTGCGATGGCTGATGAATGTCTCCACTCGGCGCACGCTTCCAAAGTGCCATTGAACCGGCAGGCTTTTGGAGCACGCGATCGGCTCCGTCTTGAAAGGCCTCTTTTGTGCCTCCTTTGTTTTAACCCTTCGGCCACGCTGTCGTGCATTGCAGGACAGGGCTCGGGCTGAGCTGGCATGTGGCCAGGCGGAGCCGGAGTCCTCAGGTTTCGCCTGCTTCTTGGGCGATTAATGAGCAGAGCACGTCGGACAAGCAGGCTGCTCGTTCTGGCTAGCGGGGGGGGGGAGCTCTTTGCCCCCTCTTCTTTGCTCCGCCGTCGTAAGAAACGGGCGGCCACCGCCAGTAGCGAACACCGTGCATGAAAGTCCCCTTCGGCTGCTTGGAGGAGAACCCCAGTTTAAGTACTCAAGCAGCTACTGTATGTTGTCACGATCTTTCACGCACCTCTGCTGCGCTTCTTCCCACTTCACAGGCGAAAAGCTTAATGAGCAGCGCTAACTACTGGCCGGGGCCTGGGAACGTGCGTCTTTCCCGGGAAACGTCACTGCGAAGAAACAACTACAAAGATTTGGCGGGTGTTGCGGGGAGATCCTTCCAGAACCTCCTTGCAAGCCAAAGAAGGCGCATGTGCGATGTGTTACTATCGTTCTGCAAATTCTGTCCCCTCTTTCTGAAAGCCTGAAGTCGGCTTGCTGTAGCGTACTGTGGCAGCTGTTTCTGCGTGTTTTACGAGCTCCCCGACCCACAAGAGAGGCTTTGGGTATTAAAAGTAGCTTTGCGCCACCTTGTGGCTTCCGAATGAATAGTGAGTGAGGTAAACGGTGCAAACCGAATTTCTGCTCCCAGTTCAACAAGGCGGTAATCTTATGCACACTTCCCCCGGAGTAAATCCTACTGAACTGAGCGTGAATTCAGTATACTACTTCTGAGTAGACATGCATAGGATTGTGCAGCAGGACTTAGTCCCTGGTGTCTTAGAGTTTTGCCACCTAAGTTGATCTGACTGCCGAAATGAAATTTAGCCAGCCAAATAAGATTGGAGCTAGTTTTCAAAACATGGCTCTAGATCAGTGTTTCTCAGACTGTGGGTCACGAGCCAATTTCAGTGAGTTCATTTCAATGTGCATTTTATTTTTAATATATTAGACTTGATGGGATGTGACTGCATTTGGGGAAACGTTACAGTTCGGTACTTTTAAGAGGCTACTGTGTATATGTTTTTAACAATGATAGTCAATTGGGCTTCCACCCTGGTAACTGTGGATAGGATTGCAACTTTTGGAGTGTCTGGGGAATTTTTAAAAAACAAATCAGCAACTGCTTGGGAATATGAAGCAGTTAAGAAGGTTCTTCTTTAATTGAAATAAATTTTTAAACTTATACTGACTATAACCTTTTAGGGCCCAATCCTATCCAGCTTTCCAAAATGGATGCAGCCATGCTAATGGGGCTCACACTGCATCCTGTGGTTGGGGAACAGTCACAGAGGTCTCCTCGCGGTAAAGGAACATTTGTTCCCTTACCTTGGGGCTGCATTGGCACTGGGATGTTGGGTAGGATTGGGCCCTTAATTTATTTAATTAACTGATTGGTTTGATTTTGTCATGTGGGGTGCTGTTAACATTTTTCCTGCTTGATGATGTCACCTCTGGCCATGACATCACAGGTTAATGATATCATTTCTGGTGGCCCCGACAGGTTGTCATTCTAAAAAGTGGGTCCCAGAGGTGACTGTGCCTCAAACAGAGAGCAGCCTGCTGCCCATGCTCTACCCACCACTTATCCTGTCCTGCTGGGGCATTCTCTCACCTGCCCACATCCGGCAGAAGCAGCCAGCATCCCAGAGGAGTCTGCTGCTGCTGCTGCTACTGCTACTAAACCACTCACATGCCCAGCCATGAGAGAGGGTGAGCAAGTGGCCTACCAGCTGAAGCAGCCTCAGGTGCCTTGAGGATGAGCACTTGACCAGCTCTCTTTCTTGGCTGGACTGGGCCCAACCTGGCTCAGAAAGAGGGCAAGCGGTGGCAGTGTAACCCTGCTACAACCAGGGTGCTTGCTTGCTTTCAGCCAGGTTGGGCCCAGTCCACTCAATAGAGAAAACATCTGCCATTCCCCCCTATATTTCCAGCTTCTCCAGGCAGTGCATGGAAGGAAAGGGGGCAGAGCTTGAACGACTTCTTCACCTCTCCAGGCATTTCCTTTTCCAGCCAAAGTGGCTTTTCAAAGTGGGATGCAGGACAGTGCCAATGAAGAAGCATGTTGTGGCAGCCACAGGATGGAGAGAGGTGAGGTGAATGGAGGATTGCAAGAGGAAGGAGTGGGGACGTGGCTTAAATTAGGCTGGGGTGTGTACCAAAGAAAGTGAGGGGTCTGCTTGGGCAAAGAGGACGAGCTGCTTCAGGCACAGTAGAAGGTTTGGGCTGTGAAAACATGGGAAACATGGTGTTGATTAGGATGCAATCTAGCCCAGAAACAATGAAAACAAAAGAGGTCCCTAAAGCGATTTGTTTTTTAAATTTTACAATATTTATACCATGCACTCCTTTCCTCCAAAGGACAATCATGTTAAGGGCCCAAGCCTAGGTGTGTTTACTCAGAAGTAAGTCCCATTATGATCAGTGGGGCTTACTCTCATGTAAGTGTGGATAGGCTTGCAGCCGAAGTATATAATTGTATGCCCTTTTATAATAAAGCTGCCATGAAGAATCTTCCAGCCTAGGGATGTTAAATGAAAGCATCCCAGAAAACTGCAGCACTCTGCCTTTGGCTTCCCAAAGGGATTAACACCTGTTTGCACTTAATGAAGATCATTGCTCTTCTGTGCACACTGCTCAATGCTGATTCAAGCCACAGGGGACACAGCTATACACAAACTGCTGCTCTAGCACAAGGCACCAATTCTATACCATTGGGAGCTTTTTTCCCAGGGCAACCAGCTGGATCCAGGAGGTATTGATTGGGATCCTTATGGAGGAATGGGGCTAAAGCATCAAGCCCTCCCGTCCCCCACTATGATCCTGATCTAGATGCTGTTGGCTCAAGGAAACCTAAACGTACAAGGAATAATCATGTTTGAATTGCATTGTAGATCCCTCCTGAAAGAACCATACCAATGCTTTCCCAGTTTAGAAAATACATAGCCAGGGAGTGGCCATTGCTTTGAGGTAGCAGATTCAGAAGGTCCCATGCTGGATCTCCGGGTAGGGCTGGACAGTAGCTTATGGAGCTGCTGACCGCTGACCCAGATGGTGTGCTCTGGGGGTTACAGGCATACCGCCAGAGCCCCCTCCAAGTAGAGGCCCACATCTGAGCCTAAGCAGAGGCCTGAGCCTTCGAAATGGCTGGAATTAGCCATCCTGGAAGTGATTCGGCAGTGCACATGATCACGATAATCTAATCGCGTCACCACCGAATCACTTTCTGATGCCACACCATCGCTTTGGTAAGTATTAAGGGGTGTCACATGGTGTGAGGGGTAACACAGGGCCTGGGCGACACACACACTTGGGATGCCACTGGGACTGGGAAAGACTCCTATTTGAAATCCTAGCTAGAAACTGCCAGTCAGTGTACACAGCATTGAGCTAGATGGACCAATTGTCCAACTCCATGTAAGGCAGCTTCTTCTGTGGTCTTCCATCCATTTCCACATGTTGATTTTTTTAATGGTTGTTCATGAAGCAGCCATAAGTCTATTCTCAAATGAGCAATTTATTTGTTACTAGCTGTTTGCCCGCGGCTTCGCCCGTGTGGAAATCGTAAAGCAATAAGACTAAATCTTAACGCAGTAAGATTTCATCAAGTGAATTTCATTCACTGAATGATGATAAACTGGAAGACTTGCCAAGTTAGCTTCCCTTAAATATGACCTTCTAAGATTCGAGTGGATGCTGGAATTGTCTCGAACATCATGAGTCCAAGACTGGGGCATAATGATTTCTAGAAATTTCCAGAAGGTTCTACAGAGTTCTATTCGTTGTATTCAACAAAACTTGGGCTTAAATGTCATTGGGACTGTCACCAATCAGCTTAGCGACCCCGAAAACTATGGATTTGACACTAATGTCGGTCATGTTGGACATTTTATTTTTTACCCCTTCTCACCCCCCCCATGCTGATGGGGGCTGAACGTGGACTTAAATGGCATCAGGAGTGTCACTATTCATCTCAGCTACCCCGAAAACCAAGGACACTAATATCGGTCGTTTCCGATTATTTTTACATGTCACCCCCTTCCCACTCCCACCCCCAGGGGTGCTAGGGGTGTCTCACTCCCACAGTATTTCTTTCCAGATTGTAAGTCATATGTGTACTAAGTTTGGTGTAAATTGCTGCAGGCATTCCAGAGTTATGCTGGAACATACACACACACATACATCCATTTATATATATATAGATTTAAGGGCATCCAGCTTAGACAGCAAAAGGCTCCAAAAGGCAAGCACTGTGCTAGGGGGTTTCTAATATCTACAGATTGACAGTATTAGCCATTTAAAACCATTTGATCCTGATCCTAAACCACTTAAAGCATTATTTCAATTTTTGTTTCTGCTCCAAAGGGAGGAAAAAGATGTTTGCCAGAATCATATTTACAACTTTATGGCGCCCTCTTGAGGACAGAAGGAGAATAGGCCGTCATCCTTACATTATTTTAGTGAAAGAAAAATTATTTTAGCCTTCATTCTCAAGTTTTAAACAGTAAGAACATAATTATAAGAGAGGGAAAGCACAGTTCTTGCATAGAGAGAAGTAAATATGGACTGCTTTATATTCCTAGGGTGCCCTTGTTCTCTTTCATTCATTTCCCACTTTTCTTCCAGGAAGTTAAAAGCAAGAGGTTCCCAGGTAGTCTATCCTCCTGATACAGATTTGTGTAGCTTTATCGCTGCATCAAACGCATTCAGGTCAGGTCATGCCCATTCCCCACTAGTATGTTAAGCACATAAAGTGAAGTGGCATTTTTATGGCATTGTTGCAGGATCGTGTATCCAGCTGCATATCAGTACCGTAGCTGCAGGAGGGTAGCACGGTCAGTATTGCAGGCGCCACAATGCACTCTCAAGCAGCCCCTTCCACTCACTGTTGGCGCCACAGTCAGTGGCAACTGAGTTGCCATCACTGTCGTCAACAGCGAGTGGGAGGAGCTGCTTACAAGGTGCATTGCGGCACCTGCAATACTTACTCTGTCACCCCCTGTAGCTATGCTACTGCTGCACAGCACTTGATCTGAAGATGAAGCGCATAATCAGGGTGAATCCAGGCAACGATGCACACCTTTAAGACCCATTGATTCAATAGGTGATTTAATTATGGTAACTTCTGCTTACTAGGCAGAGGGGTCAAAGCTTCTACAGTCAAAGCTCTCATTATAGCATGGGGATAATAGTCATCGGAGCATAGACTTCCTCCCAGTCAGAGTCAACCCAGCCCCCTCCCCCGGCTCCTGAGTAGGATGCCAAATGCTGCTCCCCATCGGGTGATGCATCAGTCCCTGGTCTTCCTACTCAGCTGCTTTTGCTCACGACTCTCCTCCACACTTCCTCCTCTACTCTGGCCCCCATTTCCTTTTCCAGTTGTGTTTCTTTCCATGTTCCCCTTCCTTTGCTATGCACATTGCTTTGCGAATATTGGGATGGTACAGACATACCCATATATGACAGCCGTCGTTCATGTTCCCTCGCTAAAATTAATGAGGCTCAACAGTAAATAATTTTGGCTGGGTTGCCGAGCTGTATTAAAAATGGAAGGCACGTGTTGCAGCCAGCTTAGGGCCCAACCTGAGTTCTGTCCTGCCAGCGCTGGAAGTTGTGAATGTGCCATAAACACGTTCGTGGCACCCAGGGAGGGAGGAGTGCTGAGCCTCAGCATCAGGCAGATCTTGTTGTAAGTAGACAGCGGTAAGTTTCTCTACCCCTCAGCGCCAAGGCCTTTCAAGGTGGAGGGAGGGAGGTGGGGAAGGGAAGGATCAGGAGAGGGGCGAAGACTGTGGCAGCCTCTGCTGCCATATCCTATCCTCCCTCCCAGGCCAGGCAGCCCAACGTAGGCCTCCTTGACTCTCTGCCTGCTCAACAGTGGTCACAAAGCCAAGAATATCCATTGCTGCCAGGTGTAGTCTCCCTAAGGCAAGAGAGTATACTCCGAGGAGATCTCCAGCAATGTCCTAGCTCCTAGTGGATCCAGCGGTAGCCATTTCTTTGCTGCTGGAGCCATGGGTGCTGGAAAGGATAGAACAGGGCTGCCCTTTTAATTATGCACTATTTATCATCATCATCATCATCATCATCATTAACAACACAGTTCACTCACAATGTGCTTTATTTAGCTAAAGAATACACTAATCTTGTACAAATGTTTCTGCAGCCCAGGAGCATAGTTAATGAAAGTGTAGCCCAGTGCAGAGGGCAAAATGTTGCCCCAGAAATGACATCACAATAGGAAGTGACATCACAATTGTATTTTTGTTTTCTCTGGGATTTTTTGACATAACTTTTGAAGAATAAAGGTATTACACTCTGGTTTGTGTCATTGCATTCTGCATTGAATTACCTTTCCAATGATATATAACATGATGGTATTATTCATACATGCCAAGGTTTTCATAATTTTGGTCGTTAATGTCAGGCTCAGCTTGTTGCCCCTCCAAAAGCTTGTTGCCTGGTGCAGTTGCATCCCTTGCACTTCTTTAGCTACGCCCCTGCTGCAGTCAGGCTCACTTGTAGAAACAATAATTAAATGATGATACATTAATGCAATAATAAATTCACACGTTTCTTTAAAATTGCATTTCATTTGAAAAACTGGACATTAGGACTTGAATACTAATAGGTTTCAGAGATAATTCAATATATTCACTATGGAATTTTTACTGGTCTTTTAAATCATATGTCGACAGATCTTTGATTTTTCGGTCGAAATTCTGTAACAATGAAAGAACTTGCTCTAAACCTAGATGCTGAAACGCTCATCCTATTAAACAGCGACAGACGATGTGTAGCCCTCTTTGAATTTGTGGCCTCTTTCGTGTCTCCAGAAGTAATTCTCTAATGGAACTTTTATGGCAAGAGAGGTGCCCAACTGAGCAAACATAATTTGGCAACCTTTGCAAGCTCTCTTTTATGTCTTCTATTTTAGGTCCAGACAAAGAGCACAATCTCTGAGCAATCTGCCAGCTGCTCTACCTAAATCTAAGCACGTCTTTTAAATCTGAGACGCCACCCTTACTTTTACTATCCGGGGAGGGAAAAGGTGAAGGAATAGCATCTTTTAACTGTTATAACCAGGCATTATGTCTTTCGGCTACCGTGTAATGTTGCATAATTCACCACTAACAGTACTGTTGCCTGACACGTTCTCGGACACGTTTGTTTGCATGTGTACATGGTGCTGGGTGCATGACAGGAGAGCATGACCCAGCCCGTGTGGCATTTTGAAGTGGGCTGATGGCAGGAGACCTGAGAACCCAAAAGCTGTAAGGAAGAGCCAGCCTTTGGCTTTGCAGAACAACCACCAGCACCACTCCTCATTGTAGCTTCTGAGTACAGGAGGGAGATAACGAAATAAAAACACATAACACCACTTTCTGCACTTCTCAGTTTGTGAAAATCAAAATAAAACCCGAAATCTGTAAAAAATAAATAAAACTGTTTTATGTATTATTTAATGAGCGGTGCTTGGGTAATGACTGTGGCTGCATCTTCTGTGTCAGCAGATTTTAAAAGTACACTTTTAAAGCAATTATAATTAGTAATTTGGCTGGTTTGTTACATTTTTTTATATTTTATGATCCATTGGGCTTGTTGTTTTTAAATTGTATTGTTTTGTTTTAATTTTGTTTTATTGTATGGTTTTAATATTGTTTTTAAATTGCTTTTTGATGTTAACTTTTATATTGTGTTTTTGTACTGTAGTGCCGCCTTGTGTGCCTCCGGGCTAAAAGGCGGGGTAGAAATCTAATAAATAATAATAATAATAATAATAATAATAATAATAATAATAATAATAATAATAATAATAAT
>JAJKFI010000001.1:26582684-26597419 GCA_029204185.1 Lerista edwardsae | reverse complement strand
TAATAATAATAATAATAATAATAATAGCCTGTAAACCGCTTTATGAACTTTGTGTTGAAAAGCGGTATATAAATTTGATTGATTGATTGATTGATTGATTGATTGATTGATGTGCACTCAGATATACCTTTGGACGGAGACCGGATGAAAGCACTCTGATTCAACAGGCTTTGTGGCAGAGTCCAATAAATAAATATTGTTTATTAACAATAAACAATAAATATTGTTTATTAAAACAAATCTGTTTATTAACAATAGGATCTATGGTTGCAAATTATTTCTCTGTCCCCGTTTGTAGACTTTTAATAGCTGCCTTATACTCAGAAATTAAGCTGTTATTGTTTGCTGGCATAGAGATACAATAATGGGCAAAGCTTAATCGGCTTGCTTTCTGTTCTTCAGGGTCTGTAAAAGGTGCAGGTGTAGTACCGGGGTGGGGTGGGAGCCCCAATCAGGTCTAATACAGGGGGGGAAATTACAAGAGCAAATAAACTGATCTTGCTCCCTTTGAACTTAAGAGCAGTTCTACTTGTATGTGGGTATATAGCAGAAATAACAGGTTCTCATCTGTCATCACAAGTATAGTTCAGTGGGACGGTAATTAAAGAGGGGGTATAATAACTGCTTACAAAATATTTGACAGCTCTAAAGGATAGAAAAAAGTGAGTCTGGTGGCATATATGAGTACAGTTTGAGCAAACTGAGCAAAAAGGTGGAAGAGAGCAGGAGAAAATGTATCATAGGTGGAAAGGAAACTCTCACCATTTTAATGGGGTCCTGTAAATCTAGTCTAGACAAAGCTCTCAGCATCATGCTGTAAAAATAATCCTAAAATGGCAGAGGATCAAGAAAATTCTTTAATGGCATTTCCCATCTCCTCCTTTTTTGGTGACTCCGCTTTATTGTTATTGTCCATTAGGGAAAGAAAAAAGAAGAAAACCCTGGATTACACTATATGTAAAACGGGAAGCTAGTGTGCATTAACACTTTTGGAAAAAGTTTGAATACATTTTTAGGGTTATCTTTGAACTTCCTATATGTTTCAGCTGTTATACTATTGGCCCAATCTTATTCAGATGCTGCACCAATGGTGCATAGACAGAGGCGTACCTAGAGGGGGATCACGGCACTGAGTTTTGCAAGCAGCTGCTCCCCCTCCTCTTCAGAAACATTCCCAGGCTACGGAGGCTACGTTGGCTCCAAATGGCTCCAAAGAGGAGGGAGAGTGGCTGCTTGCAGAGCTCAGTGCTGTGATCCCCCTCTAGGTACACCTCTGCACACAGATGATGTCTGTCACATCATAAGCCTGTCCTGGCAATGGCACACCGATGGGGTGGGGCCAGTGGTGTCATCTAAATGATTTAAGAACAGGTACTCACTTTTGATTGGCACGTGTCGGGACCCGCCCACCGGAAGTGACGTCATAAGCCAGAAGTGAGGTCGTGGCAGGAAGTGACATGAAAAAAGCCCTTTTTGAGGCCTCAGTTGATTTTAAACTGACCCAACAGTTGCAACAGTATTCCACAGCACCCCCAGAACATGTTAAGGAGGCCTGGCATCATGTTAAAACCCCAGAGCAACTCATTTTTCAGTGGCAAGGAAAGGAAAGGCTCCGCTCGCTGCCTGCCTGCCTGCCTGCCTGCCTGGCTCTGAGAACATGCAGGCAACTCAAACATGCAGGAAATTCAAACGTTGCAGAGGGCGGAGTCGACGAGTGGGCGGGCGAATGGGCGGGGCCAGCTGTAATCCTAGAAACCGGTACTCGTGTACCCCCGCGTACCCCCTGCATGACATCACTGGGTGGGGCCCAATTGGCTCCAGGTTCCCAGTCAAGGCCTGTAGAATCTTACAGATATAAATAAAATGTGCTATAGACTTTAAATCTCTATGGCAGAATGGGAAGCACTCAAGATGTGCACTTAAAAAGTGCATGTGAATTAATGGACCGAGTGGAACTAAGCACACTTTAATATAAAATTTCATACATGTAAACCTACAAGTAAAGGAACAAAATGAGCAAATTACCTTAAAAAGGAAATAGTTACAAAACCACTTGTTTTCATGACTGTGAAATGACTTAGCACAAAATAATTATTTAGAAAAAATAATTTATTTAGTTATTTATTAAGTTATTTAGATATATATATAAGGTTTATATCCTGCCTTTCTACACCATGGGCATCCAAGGCGGCTTACAACATAAAATTACAGTAAAAAGAAAACAGCAGAATATAACAACTATGACAATGTAAAACAACATTAAAACAATTTAAAATGATCCCCATTACATCCCCATCAAGATGTCCATTACAATGTGGTGTTGCTTGTATTCGCTAAAAGTAGATTTCTGCAGCATGGGGCCCAATTGGGAGCAATTGGTCCAATTGGCTTAAAGCCGACCTTGGATGCTGGCAAGGACCAAGCCTGTCCTGGCAAAGCAATTCTGGCACAGCCATTCCCAGAAGCAACCCCCAGTGTCCATGGAAACAAACACAGCCAGTAATCCATGGAGTGGTGTCCTGACAACATGACGCTGGTGCATCATCAGCATGTCATTGCCGTGACATGGAGACACGCTGGCAGGGATTGGGAGTGCCATATGATGGCAAGGGACATCATAAAGTATGTTTGGACCACTCTCAGAGTCAGAGAGGCCAGCACACAGACGTGCGCCATCCTCCCTGACTCCGAGAGCGGTCCAAATGTGCTTCACGGTGGCCCTTGTGCCAGCCAAACTGTGCTGGCCTAACTCCAGGTTAGGATTGCGCTCTGGGCCCTAAATACATGTTTTTAGGATAAAACTGCTATGGCAAAGAGGGGCCCCAATCCAGCACACAGCAGCCTGCTCTTACGTTCTGCTGAAATCAATAGAACTTTAGGCACACATAAATGTGCACTGGACTGCAGCCAAGGGGTTCAATTTAATAGGTGTATTTTCATAACTTTGTTTATCCTTGTAGTGGAGTACAAAAAGCTAAGCAAGGGACTCATTCCTCCCCCAGTAAGTGCATCATTAGTGAAAGGAAACCAGCTTATGTAATAGAATGAGGGGGAAAAAATGCTGTGGATTCAGCACATGAGTTGCCTGCTCCGTATTTTAACATCTACTGTTGTAGGAAGTCATTTCCTTATGATCAGTGCCATTGTTCAGTGATGGAACCACAGCCAAAGCAGTTTCAATGCTTAAGGAGTTCTCTGGGTGCTTTCTGCATCCTCTGATACAGAACTTGATTCATAAAGTGGAAATGGGAAAAAATTTCCAGAAATTAAAACCTCATGCTGACATTGCGGGTGCAATCCTAACCTGGAGTTAGACTGGCACAGTTAGGCCAGCAAAGTTTGGCCAGCCCAAGGGACATTGTAAAGTATGTTTGGACCACTCTCGGAGTCAGAGAAGCCAGCACACAGATGTGAGCCATCCTCCCTGACTCCGACTAGTCCAAACACACTTTATGGTAGCCCTTGTGCCAGCCAAACTGTGCTGGCCTAACTGTGCTGGCCTAACTCCAGGTGAGGATTGCGCCCTGCATCTTGGGGGGTGCAGTCTGTGTTGTATTCAGGCACAGAGTATTAACTGTGCATAGTTAATTACGTATAGGCCAGGCTCTAGACTCCCCCTCCCACTCTGCGGACATGGACTTAGGGCTGACCAAACCTCCTTCCATTATGGCTGTTCCTTTTGCAGGCAGTGCAGATGGGAAGGGGCAGGTTTTGTTGGGGCACAGGGTAGCACAACATTTTCAAAATCTGTCCGGGCCCTCCTGAGCAGCATATTGGTGGTGACAACAGGTGTTCCTCCCTTTGTAGAGAGAATGTACTGATGGTAGACGTACTCCCTGAATCCAGCTGCTCACTGCTCAATCTTCCCAGTGTCCCTTGTTCTCCCTGGTAGCTGGCTCCAGCCACTATGTAGTGGCATTCCAGGAAAATGCAATGGCACCAGTAGCATAGCTAGAGTGGGGGCCAAAACAGTAAGTACTTCAGGCAACGCAACATGCTGTGTACGCGGCCCCTCCCACTCACCAACAGAGCCATTGTGGGCAGCAACAGCATTGTGTAGGTGGTACCCAATGGCTCTGATGCAAGCGAAAGAAGCTGCTTACACACCAGCACCTTGTGGCACCTGCAGTACTTCCTCCTGGAAGTGGTTCTGAGGAAGTAAAATTCTCAAAGGATTTAGGAGGTCTCTAGAGGGCAAGAGTTGAAGACCGGGGAGCGGAGAAGAGATTGAGAGTGAAATCCTAACCTGGAGTTAGGCCGGCACACTTCGGCCAGCAAAGTCTGGCTAGCACCAGGGCCACCATAAAGTGAGTTTGAGCCACCCTCGGAGTCAGGGAGGATGGCGCACGTCTGTGTGCTGGCCTCTCTGACTCCAAGAGTGATCCAAACGCACTTTACAGTGTCCCTTGTGCCGGCCAAACCTTGCTGTGCCAGCATAACTCCAGGTTAGGATTGCGCCCTGAGGTGATGACAATGCTTATGAGGAAAGGGATCGTCCTGATATGGCAATGGATGAGAGAACTTCAGCCTTCTGTTCTCATCATGCAACATTTATCCAGGAAAACTCAAGCAGTGCCCTGGAAGTCAGTGTAGTGTCCAGGAAGTGAGAGAGACTGAAGCCTTCACATTTCAGCTGGGACTGGGTAATAGCAGGAAGCTTGAAGAGGTCAATCAAATCAATCAATCAAAAGTACTTATATACCACTTTTCAACACAAGGTTCACAAAGTGGTTTACAGGAAAACAATAATACAGTTAAATGGCTCCCTGTCCCAAAAGGGCTCACAATCTAAAAAATACAGAACACCAGCAGCAGCCACTAGAAAAGACACTGTGCTTTGGTGAATAGGGACAATTACTCTCCCCCAGCTAAATATAAGAGGAACACCACTTGAAAAAGTGCCTCTTGCCTCGTTAGCAGGGGTTAAAGAGAGGTCCCATTCATTCATTCATTGGTAGATGACAGGCTTGATTGGGTTCCATTCTCTTCTAGTTGGCTAGAGACTCATCTTACATATGCTCATTTTTATTGTTCAATAATTATTTTCCCCTCTTTTACTAAGTTCCCCACTAGTTTCCCCCTCCCCCTTCTAATACTTTGAGGAAATGTGAGGGCTGGAAGCACTGTCATTTATCTAGTATCCAGTATGTCAGTGGTTCCCAAACTGTGGGTGGGCACCCACCAGTGGGTTGCGAGCCAATTTCAGGTGGGTTGCGAGGCACCTAGAGCAGCCGTACTGAAAATATGAGAAGATGGGATACTGGAAACGGGGACGGCTGTGTGGTTGTTTTGCTTATGTCAAGGTTGCATGTAGGCTTTTTTCTTTCTGACTCACTTTGCTATTGGAAAATGGCTGAGAAATAACACAACTTATTGCTGCATTCTCAGGAAAGCAGCAGGCTCTGGCATCACAATGATGGCATTTCTGGCCATGACATTTTAAAAAGTGGGCCCCAGTGCTAAAAAGTTTGAGAACCACTGCAGTATGCTACAGTTTGGGGGAAAAAAAAGATAGAATCCATATTCTTCCCCCACAGCCAAGGGAAAGTGGAATTACATATATATGAATTATATTGCAAGCCTTTGCATGTCTACTCAAAGGTTCCCACTTTGTGTTTGTCGGATTGCAGCTGAGCAGCCCAGTCCAGCACCAGCCTGCACACTGCCTCAGCAATGGCTGTCACAAACATGCACAAGTTTTCCCTGAAGTCAACAACCACCTTTATATTATAGAATATTAGATCCTTCAGCTATGCTAGTGAAGTCCTTTTGCTGAAGGAGCTGCATTTATTTATTTATTTATTTTGAAATCTGCTTTCCCACTATATGCTGGTTCTTTCTATGCTTGGACCCTATATCAGAATACAAAATCAGAAGACAATTTCCACATTTTTTTTTCTAGAAAACTGCTGATTTCCTAAGTACTAAGGTGTCATTGAAAGGTCAGATCCTTTGCTGGTATAAATGGAGATTTGCTTGAATGGAGTCACACACACTTCCATTAGCAATGGATCTGCTTTGCTGCAATTAGGCTAATAGAATCAGAGAACCCCTAATAGACGCTTAGGTCATCTTGCCCATCCCAAGAGGCCAGTGCATCACTCAAATGCTTTGTGCTGCAGCCAGCCTGATTTTGAGCATCCCCGGCTTGATCTGCTAATACTTCTCGCCTTTGATTAATGCCTTTTGAGTGAATAATTTATGCTTGTGATATTTAAAGAATGCAGATGCTAAAATCCCCCCATTCACGGAATCTGCGGCTTCGTGTCAGCAGTTAGAGCCTTCTGGGACCGTTCACAATCCCCTCCTCCCAATACGGTTCTGCCAGAGACCTGATGGCAGCTCCTTCCCCAGTGGAAAGCAAAGTGCTTATTACGGACCAGATGACAGCCCTGAGTTGACTGTGCTAAAGCATAGTTTGTTTAACATCGCCAGGCACTGACTCTCTCTTAGCATATATTTTGGTCCTGCGTGCAGGTTATAATCATGCTTAAAGACATGATGTGCTCCTGGCAGAGACGACTGCTTGCTGCGGAGGCACTCCCATGCCTGCCTAGAATCTGTGTCTGGTGCCATCTGGCGAAAACCACAGGGGCCGAGCTGACAATACCAACCTCATCTCCTTGCATACCACAGCAAGAACAGTGGATAACCTTGCATTCCCTCAGTGGCGCAGAGCTGTTAATTTGATGGTGAATCTGCACAGTGAGCTCCAGAACAGGGAGGGAAGAAAGGATGCTGTGGGCCATTTGGGATTTACCTATGGATTAAAATGGTTTATATCCAGTGGTGTCATCTAAATAATTTAAGAACAGGTACTCACTTTTGATTGGCATGTGTCGGGACCCGCCCACCGGAAGTGACGTCATAAGCCGGAAGTGATGTTGTGGCAGGAAGTGACATGAAAAAAGCCCTTTTTGAGGCCTCAGACAATTTTAAACTGGCCCAACAGTTGCAACAGTATTCCACAGCACCCCCCCAAAACATGGTAAGGAGGCCTGGCATCATGTTAAAGTGACCCAACAGTTCCAAAACCCCAGAGCAGCTCATTTTTCAGTGGCAAGGCAAGGCAAGGCTCCGCTCGCTGGCTCTGAGAACATGCAGGCAACTCAAACGTGCAGGAAATTCAAATGTTGCAGGGGGCGGAGTCGACGAGTGGGCGGGCGAATGGGCGGGGCCAGCCGTAATCCTAGGAACCGGTACTCGCGTACCCCCTGCATGACATCACTGGTTATATCCCTTTTTTTCCTCTGAATAAATAGAGCACTCAAGGCAGCATGCAATAAGGAAAAAAAAGAGTAAAATGCAAAATGTCTGGGATCTGGTCTGGGGCTCCTCTCACCAGGCAGGCACGAGGCGGCCAGGATCCTGGCCAGCACACTTTCCCATGGGGACCGCGGCAGCAGCCCAGGGCCTCTCTGCCCCATTGGTGGGTCAGGCCATGAGAAGCCCCTGGCACTGCCGCAGCGGACGGCAGCGAGGACAGGCAGCCCACCCCTTCCCCCTTGATCGCAGTCAGGCTGGTCCGGTTGTGATCAAGAGAGAAGTCCACCTGGCCTGGGGAGGCCAGGAGCCGGTGAGAGAAGGCCCCTGGATGCAGTTGCTAGAGAAGGCAGGGTGGTAAGTGCTGGCAGGATCAGGGACCTGGAGGGTTGTCAGCCCTGGCTTGTGCAGCCAGGCTGGGAGGAAGAGGTGGAGCAAGAGGGCGGGGCAGCTCTCTATAACCCCAGGCAGGCCGGTGATGTGAGCAGTCTGGAGGAAGCTGGCCAGCCAGTGAACCTGAACAAGGCTGCTGGAAGGGAGGAGGATCCGTGGGTGAGGGAAGCCCCACCCCCTTGCCTATCTCTGAGGCTATCTATCAACAGATTGGGAGTCCTGAAGGAGCCCAGCCCCATTTGGTGTCTGGGTTCAAATCCCTGCTCAGCTGTGAAGTTTCCTGGGTGGCTTTCTCTCTGCCTCACAGGGTGGTTGTGGGAACAAAGGAGGTGAGGAACTAGTATACTACCCTGAGTTCCTTGGAGGAAGAGCATAATAAACATGTGAAAAAAGCAAAGTCATTAGCCCTGATTGGGGGGGGGGGGAGCCTGGACTATTCCTTTGCTTTTAAAAGCAGCTTGATCAGAGCCTGGGGAGAGACATCATCACCTACTAATGCCTGCAGGACAAACTGCATCTAATTCCATGAACAGGGGCTAGAAAAATTACTTGACAGAGTGAGGCTTCGTTGATGGAAGGTGCAGAAGTATAAGGTAAAGCAGGGTCTGTTCTGCACTATCAGTATGCCCAGTATTCTTGCTACAGGACTCATGGAGCCTTCAGCAAGTGCTCTCCATGGATCCCCCCTCCCTGCCAGGTTGGGCTCCAAAGTCTCTCTGCCACCATCAGATGAAGGTGCTGGGCCTAGAGATGGTGTCAGGGATCAGCAATGGGCCCCTGATGGCTATCCTACAACGCTAGCCCTGATTGGTTAGCCAACAGGAACAATGGGCCTCAAACTTCAGCTTCGGGGAACTTCCTCCCAGTTTCCAGCCATGGGACTTTGTTTGCCAGAGTTGCCCTTATATTAAAGCAACATATACTACTGAAATTAGACTTATTTAGACTGCACTAATTAGACTGCACTAATAACAGCAGCAGTATTTCTCCAGGGTTTCCCTGTGGCATGTTTTCCTTTTCAATCCACCCATCATCTATTCTTTAAAAACAGTAAAAATAAAAATAAGGTCCTGAACATGTAATGGTTTTATGCTGTCTTATCTAATGTTGCTATTTTTATCACTGTTTGCTGTTTATTGTGTTTCAAACATATATTTATACAGTGACCATAATGGACCAAGGGGGGAGGGATGTCTGGTAATGCTGAAAATCTGTTAAATCTGAATGCATTTAAGGGCACAGTCTTAACCAACTATCCAGCACTGGCATAGCTGGAATCTTTGTTACCTCACTTCGGAGCTGCATTGCCCTTATCTTGGTGCTGGAAAATTGGTTAGGATTACACCATAGGTCAATGAAGATGCAAATGCACAAAATGTATATGATAAGGAAGCAGAAAATATTCATTTTTTGAATCAAGGATCCACTGTATTTTTGAAGGGTAGACTGCAAAAGCAAATCTATTGACAGACAGATAAATAAAAACCATATATATGCATTATAACTGCTTACACAACATTATGTAAGCAGATTGCAGCATTTAATAGGAACAAGCAGTACTGAATTCAGTGGAACTTGTTTCCAAGTACACTTGCGCAGGTTCAGGTAGTGTTCAACAGTGAACAAGGCAAGACCCTCTCCAACGACCATCAGGCAAAACAAAGCTATAAAGAGCTCCATTACTAAACACAGAGATCTAGTCCAATTAAAAGGACTATTCCGCAAAACTTACTAGGCTTCAGTGTAAGCACCCACTTTTCCTACTATGTTATGGACTTTTAACTAAGGTGTTGATTTATCACAGTCGCTTTGAAGATAACACTTTTATAACTCTCAGGAAGTGAAGTCTTCAGCAAACAATTGGCAATTGCTTTTCAAGTTCCTTTTAGTAGTCTCTGTTGGGTGTGATTTTTCTTTTCAAACTAAGGGCAAAGGGATTTTAAGAAAACAACAACAAAGCTCTGATGATAGCCAAGTCTGATCTCCCACAGTGGAACGTAGGCTTCTTCATTTGAATTCATTTTAGTGCTTTTTATTTGATTGTAGGGTGTAGAGCACAGATATCTCATCCTACTCAAGTCTCAGTACAATGAAAGCCATAGCTTTTTAATGCAATAGATGTTACTTGTGGATTGTACATATGCATTTTGTTATACATTTAAATAACATGAAATTGTGTGATCTCTCTTTTCAATAAGGTTCCTCTGGCATGTTTATATTATCCAAATTTATCCATAGATAGCCATGTGCAAGTGGAAGGCAATGCCACTTGTGTGTGTGTCTGTAGGAGAGGGCAATTACCAATTTCCCTCCTTCAACTACAGCTCTCTGCACTGCATTCTCCACTATTTTAGAGGATTTCCCATCCCTGTGGAACAACTTTTCAGGACTGTAAAGGGCAGCAGCTGAATTGGAACAGGCAGGAGATACCCCGAGGAGATAGGGAATGGTATCAGCAATGTCCTCTTGTCCCAGATAAACCAGGGATTATAGGGTTAATCCCAGAACTCTTGCAAGTTCTTGCAAGCAAAGCTGTAGGCTGTTGAGGCTCTCCCTACGATGGGAGGCCAGCACAGGTGCAGGTGGGCGTGGCTGATGCTAGAATCTGCATAGCAACAGACACTGATTGGCTGGCCTCAGTATAAAGCTGGAGGCAGGAGATGGAGAAGGGAGTTAGGTATCTGGGATGGGACCTGGGAAGGTCCTAGGAAGGCACCTGGGCTGGTGCTGGAAGGGAGAAGCTGTATAGGTGCTGGAGGATGGTACCTGGGATGGACTGCCGGATGGACTGCCTGCCTGGACTGCCTGCCTGTTGGAAGGACTGAAGGAAGGGCAGTTGGACTGGCTAAGGTAAGCTCATTGTGGGGAATGACTGTGGGAAACAGTTCTTTGGCTGCCACACCCCTGGAGCCACCAGTGGAGGAGGCAGTTGTAGCTGGGACAAGCTGGCTGCCTATTGTTTGGTGGTGGGGTATTTTGAGCGAAGCCAGTGATGTGGGCAGTCTGGAGGAGGTTGACCAGCCAGTGATCCTAAACAAAAGCTGCTGAAAGAGAGGAGGCCCAGTGCGTGACTGAACCCCCTCCCTCTTGCCTATCTCTGAGGCTGCTCTGTGGGGAAACTAGTTAGCCTAATGTGAGCATTGAGGTCCTTGGGGAGGCCCAGCAGGGAATTTGGCGGAACACTTGTCTTCCCTAACTTTAAGTTCTCTGTTGCAGGATGGAATTTGGCGGAACAGCAGCCAAGGCAAAATCTCTCTCTCTCTCTCTCTCTCTCTCTCTCTCACTCACACACACACACACACCATGCATGAGCAAAAATGCCTACCTCCACTCATGTAGGGAAGATTTAGGGCACAGTCCTAACCAACTTTCCAGCACCCACATAGCTGAGCCACTGGGGCATGTGCTGCATTCTGCAGTGGAGTAGTCATCCTAGAGACCTCCTTAAGGTAAGGGAATGTTTGTTCCCTTACCTCAGAGCTGCACTGACCTTACCCTAGTACTGGAAAGTTGGTTAGGATTGCACCCTTAAGCCAAGTAATTGTGTTTTGGAATTCTCTTTCCAGGAGTCAACATTAGGCTTGTTACAGTTAGGGCACAATCCTAACCTGGAGTTAGGCCAACAAAGTTTGGCTGGCACAGGGGCTACTGTAACATGAGTTTGGACCACTCTCAGAGTCAGAGAGGCCAGGACACATGTGATCACCATCCTCCCTGACTCCAAGAGTGGTCCAAATGCGTTTTACGGTGGCCCTTGTGCCGGCCAAACTTTGTGGACCTAAACTGTGCGGGCCTAACTCCAGGTTAGGATTGCACCCTGAAATAAATTGTATGTTTCTGCAGCTGAGCTAGACAAGACCCTACTTTATTTGGGATCTGGAAATATTCTTATGTGATTGCATGTGCTCACACACAGAGGGAGGGGCACACACTTTCCTTATAAGCAAGCACCACCTTTATTGGCTGTTAGAGTCCAGAAGTGATATGGACTCATCTTTTGCTCACATTTGCTTTCATCTTCCCTGTTGGTCAGGGTTTTTATTCCAGGCTGAGTTTCCACGGTCCGTGCAAGTGGCATACAATCTTTTCCAAGGCAAAGGCAGGCCAAATTCATGATAGCTAGAGCGCAACTGTAGAGGCACTCGTAGGCATGACAAGATGGCCTGAAATGGTCTTCATGCCTGAGATTCTGAATGCCTGCAGTACTGAAACTGCATTAGAAAGCCAAAATGCTCTGGGTGATTTTGAGTGGCAGATGAGAACCATGGTTGTGGTTACCATGAACTGCACTTCAGCAAAAGGAGAATTACTACTAATTAGAGGAGTTGGATTTTTTTTTCCCTAGAAGTGCTGATGGGATAAAAAATGAGGAGAGTAGCATGGGAAAGACAAGTGAGAATCACAATCTCATGTGCTCACAGTAAACAGGACATCTTTAAAGTTATACTGTTACTTTTTCCACCCAGTGATGTAACAAGTGTTTCGTCGCAAGGAGGCGATCAGAAGTGCTTGCAAAATAATGACAGACCATAACGGATTCATTGCCTATGGACTATGGAGAAATGACAAATTCCCTCCTTTGAGAACATTATTCTCAAAGCACAGCTGATTATTATTAATGGTTCCCTAAAGGGTGCATTTTGTACATTTAATTTTAGTTTTTTTTAACTTGGAGACAATCTTTCCCCTCTGTTCCATTCGTCTAAAAAACTCATCGAGTACTTGCTGACATACTTGATTCTTCTTCAGTTGCTTTCCTAGCCTTGGAATATTTAAATTTTCTACAGAAATACGTGGTTTAATTTAGTAAAGCCTCTTGAGAATTTCACCAAGTTGTAGTTGTACTTCCTCATAGGCCCAAACTACCTGTGAGAGGCAGCAAATAGATGTCTTTAAAAATGGGTCTGTTCCAGTTGCATCTGAAGTAGGAAACGGGGCGTAATTTGAAGCAAAAACAGGGCAAAGATACTAGACTCTGCTGGGGCATTCCGGGGGGGGGGGGGGGGGGCACCCCCCCATCTGCCACCCACCCCTTTCTGTTCTCCAGCTCTCCACTCTTCCATTAGGCCAATGTGCCAGGGCACACTGGTGTACTGCAAATGGTTCACAGGTGTGTCATAAGAAGAGCCCTGCTGGATCCTGGGAATTTGGGGGAGGGTCACTTGTTAGTAGGGTCATTGGGGGATGTGAGCCCCCCACAAACAACCTGGTTTGTGGTTGTTTCAATGTCACAAAAACTGATGGTGAGCCTTGACAATTTTAGTGCCTTTTCAGTGCACCATGAAATGAAAAAGGTTGAAAATTGCTGCAACAGAATGGAGTGCCACAAAGTCAATTGACTTAGCTGTACTATGCTCTTCCAATAGATGGAGGAAGGGGGGCACACAGGCATTTGCCCCCTTTGCCCCCCCCCCCCAGTCCTACCATGTTAACATGTCTCATCCTACAGCCCTTCTGTCAGGAATTTGTTGCCCAGCTGAACTCACTTCTAATATTGGAAGCGACTGGGGAAAACGTTACTTGTGATCATGATCGGGGAGAAAAGTGTCAGGGTGAGGGTTTTGGCAGTACTCTGCACCCACCCTTTTTCACTTCAGATCCCCCCCCCACATTCCCACACTTTTGAAATGATGGAGGCAGGTTTCCCTGTTATTTGAATTCTGATTCCAGTGTGTTCAACCTCTGTGTATCGAGATCCTGTTTAGCCATCATGATTCTGGTGTTAGTAGATGGCCTCAATGAATTTGTCTAATCCTTTGTAAATCTGAATTAACTTGTGGTTACTGTCACATCTTGACTACTAATCAATTGCACTGGTAATCTCATACTTTCCTATTGATCTCGTGAGCCCTGAAATGCTTGTGCAATACAACCTCATTCCTTTCAATGGAGAGACAGCTCTCTACATGTGCATCCATTCCAGTGGGCAGAGTTGCCCCTTGTAATGAGATGAAATGGGAGATGGAGAGTCCTTGGGGATAGATAAATTTGGGCTGTGTACATGCGTGTGTGCATGCACACGTGTATACATGTGTGCACCAGATTTTCTGAATCTACAGATTATCACTGGATTGGCAAAGCGTGAGGATGCCTGCATTTCTTGGTTGGCTATTTCACAGCTAGCAATCAGGAGCCTGTAAATAAGCATCTTTTGTATTTTTTTTATATTGCTTGTGATTAGGGAGACAATTGAAGCGAAGCTAGTAAACTCTCACAATAATGGAGATTGCAAATCAAGGAGATAAGTGCCAACTGCCTTTTGAAAAGGGTGTGTGCACTATGAAAAACAATGCAACAGAATAGTACAAGCTGGACTCCTCCCCCAAGTAACAGTTACAAGGACTGACTATTAAAGAGATTTCCATCATGTTTTTGCCACAAGAAGGTGGAGCAGAGACAGCTATTCCCCTTCAACCAGTCCAGTTTTTAGCATAGTTGCACAATTCCATGCAAATGGCAGAGTTGCATGCTACACATGCCTGAAACTTGCATGGCAGGTACAGGCAAGACATGAGTTCAGGGATAGAATATAAAAATATTTACTTTTACTTCTATTTAAAATATTTTTACCTTGCGTTTTCCCACCCAAGCGAAGGCAGCCATGGGAGGTTACAAATGAAACAAAAAACGAATTAATTGTAGCAAATTACAAAAGCAGCATAAATAAGAAACCAGAAAAAAAGAAATGATTGGCAGGCACTGAATAATACCATGGGAACAGTGAAAGTGATCCCCAGCTAGAGAAAATAAATAGGTTTCATCTGCTTTTAGGAGCAACGCTGGATCTAGGAGAACCCCAAAACTGTGAACTTGGTTCTTTGAGGGGGGTGTAAATCCAGATGGAGCTGGCTGACAATCAATAACCTGGGCTAGCACCTCAGACCTGTCCGGAATTAATGTGGTTTTGTATCCAAGCTCATCCACACCAGATAAACAACTATTCAGGATTGATTCAGGATTTTCACATATGCGACAATGTAGACATGTTCCTTAAAAAGCAAAAGTCTTCCTATGTTTTCCTGGGTGTGTGAGCTCTCTCTCTCTCTCTCTCTCTCTCTCTCTCTCTCTCTCTCTCTCTC
>JAJKFI010000001.1:26509318-26582007 GCA_029204185.1 Lerista edwardsae | reverse complement strand
TAATAATAATAATAATAATAATAATAATAATAATAATAATGACTCCCTGTCCCAAAAGGGCTCACAATCTAAAAACATGGAGATCACCACCAGCAACAGCCACTAGAAAAGACACTGTGCAGGGGTGAATAGGGATAATTACTCTACCCCTGCTAAATATAAGAGGAACACCACTTGGAAAAGTGTCTCTTGCTCAGTTAGCAGGGGTCTTTAGCTTTCTTTATGGCACTGCATGATTTTCATTACAGCACTGTGGTGGGATGGACACTCATTGCATGCAATTTCCCATGCAAAAGGACAAGGCAAGACCAGTGGCATAGCTAAGCCATCTGCTACCCGGGGTCAAAGAAGACTTTGTAGCCCCACCTCCATGATGAAATCAAATTTGCTTAATTAAATACATATAATGTTTTCTGGGTAATTGGCAGTAATCACTGATAGAATACAGATATTCTAACAAGGTTTGTTTCATTGCTTTCTGCATTATTTTCCAATGATATATAATATGATTGTATTGTTCATACTTACCAAGGTTTTCATAATTTTGGCCACTTGTGTCAGCTTGTTGCCCCACCCCAAAGCTTGTTGTCCTGTGCAATTGCCCCCCCCCAAGCTACCTTAACTATGCCACTGGGCAGGGCAAAATCAGAAATTTTGAAAGATGGGGAATTGTGCTAGTGCAGAATCTGCCAGATTATTGGTCAAGCCTGAAATAATCACACAGGAGTGAAGCTTGGTCTGAGCCAAACTGTATGGTCAAACAAGGCTGGGGACTCAATCCTAACCTGGAGTTAGGCTGCTTCACTGAAGAACACGATGTGCAGGCAACCAGCCTGCATGCTACAAGGAGGAGATGAACTGAATGTTAACAAGAAGCAGGACAGTTCCTGTTAACATTCAGTCTCCCTCAAGCATGCAGGCTGGTTGCCTGCATGCAATGTCCTTCAGTGAAGCAAGAATGTTAAGAACGTAATAGCACAAGAAGAGCCCCCCTAGATCAGGCCAAAGGCCCATCTAGTCCAGCTTCCTGTATCTCACAGAGGCCCACCAGATGCTTCAGGGAGTTCACAAGACAACAAAATGCCTGTATCCTGTTGCAAGTCCTTTGCACCTGGCATTCTGATGCTGCTTTGTTATGCAACACTCACCCATGTTTCAAGCACAAAAATGAAGGTACTGTAATGGGCATGGGGGAGGGGTGAAGGGGTAACTCTGCATCCACAGATAACTGAATCCGTAGATACTGGATGCGGGGGCGGGGGAGGTGCCAGTACTTGGTTTTACTATAGTTTGTTTTTGGCTGGTTATAATGATTTTATTTTGTGTTTCATTGTGTGCCACCTTGATGCAGGAAAACTGTCTAAGAGCACAGTCTTATTTGGATTACACCCAGCTGTATCTCTCCCCCATTTTCAAGGGCGGCGCTGGCGATCAAGGTATTGCCTGGAGTATTGCCTGGAGGCACTTGAGAACTGGGTGCAGGCTCATAAATTGAAATGGGCAGCCCAATCCTAAGTAAGGCCAACATATAGCAGGGCTGTATCCTAAAGCTCATTAGGAGGCGGCGGCAGCAACGTGCAGGCACGCCTCTGGAGCTCCTCTGGCATGCCCTTGTGGAAGTCCTGCACTGACCAACACTCGACTGGCGCAAGGCCGGTGCTGCTGATGGTCATGGCAGCATCTGAGCGTCAGCATTGCAGCTTGTGCCGGTCCAGCGCCATACCGCCGGTGCTGATGCACTTAACAGCATGTTTAGGACAGCACTGCACTGCACTATAGCAAGAGCATAGCACCAGCGCAACTCAGGTACAGGATTGTGCTTTAAATCTGGACAGGACAGAGGTCCTCTTGTTTTGGAAAGCATCAATTTAGGAGCTGGCTCATCAACCTACTCTTAGAGCACAATCCTAACCTGGAGTTAGGCCAGCAAAGTTTGGACAGCACAAGGGACAACGTAAAGTATGTTGAGACCACCCTCGGAGTCAGAGAGGCCAGCACACAAGTGTGCACCATCCTTTCTGACTCTGAGAGTGGTTCAAACGCACTTTATGGTGTCCCTTGTGCCAGCCAAACTCTAGGTTAGGATTATGTCCTTAATGGGTTTGGACTCCCTCTGCAGGAGCAAGGTTTTAGCTTGGGGATCCTTTTGGATAAATAGTTGCTCTTGGATTGGTAAGAGATTTCTTTTATACGTACATCAGTCTTAGGGCACAATCCTAACCAACTTTCCAGCACTAGGGTAAGGGCAATGCAGCTCAGAGGTAAGGGAACAAACATTCCCTAACTTTGAGGAGGCCTCCGTGACTGCCCCCCCCCGCAACTGCAATATGCAGCACGTGTCCCACTAGCACAGCTATGTCAGTGCTGGAAAGTTGGTTAGGATTGTGCCTTTATATACATAATGCAGTGGTTCAATCAAAAATATTATCATCTTCTAATACAAATCATTTATTTGTTTAAAAGCTTTCTATACCAGTTTTTCAGTACTCAAAGAGGTGTATGACAGTAAAATTGCAATATAAAATACAATTGAAAAAAAAAAAACATTAGCTAAAACCAAATTAAATGATACCGGTGCAGTTTGCCCATTACAACTGTCTAGTATAGACCTGAGTATTGGGCCGGAGTATTGGATCAGTTTTGTCTCCATCACCAGGCTTACCTTTCCTCTTTTTCCATTCAGTATTGGTATTTAGTTCACGGCATTTTCATTACTCTTCCCACTGCCGCAGCTCTACGTGCCATTGCAGATTTATAGTGCGGACTTAACAAGATACGGGTAAGATATATGACTGTCTGAGAATCTGAGCTCTTCAGATTGCTGCTTGATGTGAAGCAAGGAACAAACCAAGAGACAACATGCCAGAGACAGTGATATCAGGGAGCAGGGTGACCACGACCAGCAGACTGTAAAAAGAGGCCTTATCCCCTAGCGTAGGGCAACAGTTGTCTGTGGATACTGATGCAGTTGCGTGTGTCATTAAACCATCAAAACTAGTCTAGATCAATTAGGAGAACCCCATAGACAAAAGCAAGACAACATATTTACAAAGTCCAAAACTTTTGGATTCATTTTCAGGTTTAACCATTAAACAAATGGATAAGAATGCTCAGATAGCCATTTCTGAGTGCTCCTGAGCCATCCTCTCCAGTTGTAACTATTAACTATCTTGGACAAACTGATTGGAATTCATATTCTCTTATCTAGAGAGCCCAGACCTAGCCTGCATTGGAACAGCCAGGCGGCTATACCAGCACGGCTGTGCTGGTACAGCTAGGCAGTATTTTCAATGAGTAACACCCTAGCCTGCCCTTTGGGGCTACTTAGAACTCCACCATTTATAGTTCTCTGCCAGTGATATAGAGCTAGTGGATCCCCGGGAGACCCTGTGTAAAGCTGCCTTGAATGGGAGGGAAGATAGGATATGGCAGAGGAAGCCTCTTCCAATCCTGCTGCCACCCAGGCCTGATGCATCTGGTGTCCAGGGTCTTAGTTGCAGCAGTAATGGGTTGCTGCAGGCCATCCTGCTGGCATTACTCTAGAGCAGCTATTTTCAACCCAGTGTGCCATGCCACACTGGTGTGCTGCGAATGACCCACAGGTGTGCCGCGGTAATTTGGGGAAGGGTCACTTGTTAGTAGGGCCATTGGGGGATGTGAGCCCCCCCCCAAAGGCAGCCTGGTGTGCCTTGTCACAATTGTCAAAAAACTGATGGTGTGCCTTGACAATTTTAATGCCTTTGTCAGTGTACCATGGGATGGAAAATGGCTGCTCTAGAGTCACTGTGAATGTGCTTTATGGCACGTTTGCAACACTCTAGGCTGGCACAGGGATCGCTGCACCGGCAGAGGATAAGTATAGGATTGCACAGTCTATTACTACCTGTAATTGTTTGTTTTTATTTATTTCTTTTATTCTAAAGCATTTTTACCCCAACTTTCTCCTTCTTAATAAAATGCCCAAGTGGCTAATAACATTAAAATATAATAAGATGAAAAATAAAAACTGTTAAACAGCAGCAGCAATATACAACCACAGATCAAGAGGGCATAAAAACTGAGTGAAATAAAAAAATGTTTTCAGGCAAGAAGGCTAATGGGGGTGGGTGGGTGGGTTTCAGTCTGTAGTTCAAGGAGGAAATTCCATCTTTCTGGCGCCACTATAGAGAAGGCATAACATAAAATCTGAGTTTTATCTACTCAAATTTCCTTCCCTTGACAGTTGCTTTAAGATTAATTTATTCATAACCATTATCCTAGGACTTACTTTGTTTATAACCAGTCATTTTGCGCTTTGATTTGATTGTTGATTTGATCTGAGTTGATCTAATTTGTTCATTTAAAGATAAAGTAAAACTTTGGAAATTATATTCTCGGCTTGATTTATGGCACAGATGAATCATTTGTCCCTTGGGGAAGGGAAACTCGCTTGGCAGCTACAGGGGAATCCCAGGGATAGCCAAGAGGTTTCTTGATCTGACAAGACATGAGACAGAATGTGGCAAAAGAACCACAGAACTTTGGCCTCAGCATTGGGAAGCCCCCATATCAATTAACTTAGCCCTGTTCTTTGCCAACATTGGACACTGATATACTGTATATATCAAGTACCCAACATGGGGGATGTCACCATAACTGAAAAAATGTTGAAACAAGAGGTCAAGAAAATTAAGAACTGGTCCGCACCAGGACCTGATGAATTACACGGGTTTTAGCTGAAATATCTGACCAGCCTACACCACAGAATTGCCAAGCAGCTGGATATTATGCTGCAAACTGGCACCACTGAGAACTGGATGACAAAAGGAAGAACATTTCTGATTAAAAAAAGACGCCGATAAGGGCAATGAACCCAGTAGCTATAGACCCATTACATGCCTACCTACAACTTTCAAACTTTTCACCAAAATATTAGGTTCCACAGTTTATGAACATTTAACATGTAACAACATCTACCCTGTGGAACAAAAAGGGAACTTTAAACAGCCGCGAGGGACCAAAGACCAGTTGTTGATAAAGTGGTCCTGAAAAACTGTAAGCACCGCCAGACCAACCTAAGCATGGCCTGGATCGACTATAAAAAGGCCTTTGACTCACTTCCACTCAGCTGGATCAATACCTGCTTAGAACTTTACAGAATTAGTGATAACATCAGAAAATTAGTGGCAATGAGCATGAAAACGTAGACAATGACCCTTACGACAAATGGAGAAGAGCTCAGAGATGTTAGTATTAGGTGGGGCATACGTCAAGGAGACTCACTATCGCCACTTCTGTTCAGCGATGGGATCCACAAATTGAGAAGTGGAATGCTGGGCGGGACTTACGCAGGACTTCCATGTGATTGGCTGCCTGTCCACAACGTTCTGCAGCTGCCCTGGCCTTGGGGGGGCTGCCCCCGGTTGGCGCGCCCTACCGCTGCTCGCCCAGGCACCCAGCATGCCCCCCACCCGTCCGCTGCGGCGAGCAGGAGCCCCCCCCCCGAGGCCAGGGCAGCTGCGGAACGCTGCAGGCGGGCTGCCAATCATGTGTAAGTCCCGCCTAAGTCCCGCCCAGCGTTCCCCTTCTCAATTTGCGGATCCCATCGCTGCTTCTGTTCAACATCGCCCTGATCCCACTGTCCACAATATTGAACAAAACTGGATGCTCAGGGTGAAGCCCTTTGTGTTCTTATATCACTCCAGTTATCACTGTATTTGTTGATAATTTCGAGTAAATGTAATATATATATTTTAAAGTTTTATTCTTTTTTAAAAAATACACAGCTAATGACGTACAGTGTACAACACAAAAATTAAATCACAGACTCACTAGCTGCCGTTGCCTGTGAGGGTTGGGTCTCAACCAGAGACCTAGGAATCTCGCAGGTATTGGCGAAGGATCGAAGTAGTTCCAATGACAGTAGTCCCTTGTAGCTCAGCAGGTGTTATTGCTGGTATTTCTAGTTGTGTTAAATATGTATCAAAGTTCGGGGATATTGTTCCTAGTGCGCCAATGACGATAGGCAGCACTTTTGTATGTTTAAGCCACAGTTGAGTAGTTTTGAGGCACAATTCGCGGTACTTGTCTATTTTTTCTATCTCCTTTTCAATCACGCGGTGGTCTCCCAGGATGGCGACATCAATAAAAGTGACAAATCGGGTGTCCTTGTCTATTAGTGTAGCTGCCAGGCAGCCCAATCCTTAAGTGCTTGGCTGCCGCTGGCACAGAGGTAGCCAAATGGCTACTACTGCATCCCATGGCAGCCAGGCAGCCACCAGAGGCATCCCCTTGGGAGAAGGGGATGTCAGTCACTTCCCTCAGACAAGGAAAGGGAAAATGTAGGTAATATGTGTCCTGCAAGGCTCTTACTGGCAAACATTGGAAAATGGCAACAATTTTGTCAATTAAACATTGGAAGAGGAAACTGGACTTTATATGCTTATGAGCAAGTTTACAGGATGTATATGAGAAAGGAGAATACAAAACACAGGCGTGTTTCTAAATGATTGGAACCTGTTTTACTGATTATTGGAAAATGCCCTTCCCAGCCTTAACACACACCCCTCTCTGCCTGCCTCTCACACTGACTTACCTTTGCAAGGGCTCCTTAGCACGTCACTTACAAATATGCAACTTTAATTTCTCTTTTATGCATTTATTGCATTTGTTCCCTGCTTTGGAGGCAAAAAGGTTCCCCAAACTGAGTTGTTTCTGATCCACCATAAAGGTATCGTCTGCTAGAGACTCATGAGTGCATATATGGCAGTTTCTCCTAGGACAAGGCGGATAATGATGTAGCTTATCAGGTTCCAGGTTCTTCAAGGTGTTGCAGATGGACTTGAAGGAGCTGCAGAAGGACTCAAAAGCCAGCTGATGGTAAAGATATCAATCGAAAGAAGCAGCCCTTCCATTGGTCTGCCTTGACTACTGCACTTAGGGCTCAGTCCCAACCAACTTTCTGGCACTGTCATAGCTGCGCCAATAGGGCATGTGCGCCATACTATAGTGGGGGGGGGCAGTCACGGAGACATCCTCAAGGTAAGGGAATATTTATTCCCTTGCCTCAGAACTGCATTGCCTTTACCCCGGTGCTGGAAAATTGGTTAGGACTGTGCCCTTAATTTTGAAAATGAAATGCCATACACTTTAAAGTAGAATGCTGTCTTCATACAGTGGTGACAATTAGAAGTTTTTCCTTGTGTATGGGTTGGGCAAAATCCAAGCACAATGAAATAATGCTTTGGAAATTAAGGCTTAAGTGCTGAGATGCATAATGCTTATTAAGTAGCAAAGCTATGTACTCTCTTTGTGACTGTGATCCTTTGATCGGAGGACAGCACTGCTGATTACCGTATTTCCCCAAGTATGAGGCGCACCAAAGTATAAGACGCACCTTAATTTTCGGGCCAGAAATTTGAAAAATACATTTTTGGGGCCAGCTGCTCTTTAAGGCAAGCGGGAACATGGAGAACGCTGCGTTCTCCGTGCTCCCGCTTGCCTTAAGAGCCGCCGGCCTCCCGCCGGCTCTTGGCTTTTAAGGCAAGCGGGAGCACGAAGAACACAGGGCTGCATTCTCCGTGCTCCCGCTTGCCTTAAAGAGCCGGCGGGAGCGCTGCCCTCTCTTCTCCGTGCTCCCGCCAGCTCTTTAAGGCAAGTGGGAGCATGAAGAATGCAGCGCTGCCCGGCACACCCCTTGAATAAGACACACCCAATTTTTAGCCCCCATTTTTTTGGGAAAAAGGTGTGTCTTATACTTGGGGAAATACGGTAATTAGCTGTTTGTGATCAGTTTTACCTCTGCTGGGGTTAGCTCAGAGAATCTGGCAACGTTAGGCATGGTCCAAGCAGTAATTGTCCAGGTGAGTGTGCTTTGTTACCATGACATTATCCCATAGACCTGGGGGCAAGGACCAATAATAAAATATTATTATCTTAATAACTGGCCCTGCAATGCTTCATGAAATGCAGGACTTTTTCATAATGCGCACAAACTGGCCCCACAAAAGTTTTGCTTCTTTAACACAGATGCAACACACTGGTCAGCTTTTGGAGGAGCCTGATGAAACATGCAGGGTTTAATGATAACTTGTGCTTTAGACACAAAATCATGCGTTATGGCTGAAACTGCAGGCACACCAAATGCAAGCACACCAACTGTCAGGATGTGGCATTGTATAAAAAATACTCACTGGCTTCACTGTCTAGCCAATGTGTTTACAGAGGCTGTAATTCTGAAACAAGGCAGAAGCGAAACAAGGCTGTTAAAGTGTCAGAAATGATGGGGGACACGGTTGTGCACAAACACTGGGTTTTTCATTGCTGGTGTACTGTATCACAGTTTTGAAATTTACAAATGACATTTGTGAACAGATAATACAATGAATAGTGGCGATAGCTGGGGAAGCTGTTAAAACACACAACTGTTCATTTGTATAGAGTTAAAAAGGGATGCTGGCAGCAATTATATCATTTGCAAATGTTGCTTGCTAGGTACAGTACAGCTGGGTTATACAAAACACGCTTCTTGCAGATGGCAGACCAGTGTGGGGGTGTGATAGATGTCCCATTTTTCTCCCCCAGTTTTTTGGGGGCCTATTTTTTTCCTTATTTGGGGGGACTTCTAATACTCTTAAGTTTCTGTGCAGGTTCAGCAACTAAAAGCAACTGGAACTACAGCAGCCTTTTGTCTTTTGTTTGACACTCTATTACCAATGAGCCATGTGCGCTTGTGGATTCATAAACATTATTTCCCTGTCTGGAGTAGCTGGTCTGCCAAAAGTTAGGTATGCCCTGCCAATTGGGCAGCAAACCTGTCTGTCTGGGTAAAAGGGGTGGGATTGAGAAGCCAGATGGGTTCCTTCCACTCCTCTAATCAAGTAACTTGATATGTACATCCAAGCACAAGGAATCCCCATGGTAGTGTTTTTTTCTGCTGTAGAATCCGATGTATGGTACATGGACCCACTTATCTCTAGTAAGCGCAGGGATTCCTGGGATGATGCATGTAGCTAGTGATGGAACTTTAATCCTAGCTAGATGCATCAGGGAATTAATCTATTTTATGTGGTTTTTTCTTTTCTACTCCAATGTTGGCTTGCAAACATTGCGCATTACTGGTTACTGTATCCATTTAGCCAAGCCTTTGCTTTGTGTCCATCCATCCAAGTTCAGAAATTTCCTGCCAACCTGCTTGCACATTTTTCTACCCCCCCCCATTTTGGTTTCATTCCCTTGCTTTTTTGGATATTTAATAAATGAGGTTTTTTTTTACTCTTTGCCTACCTGTATGTTCATGGGTAATTCAGTGGGTTGTCATGTCCAATTACCCATGCGATGGTCCTCCTCTCAACTCCATGAAGGGAATTTGAAGCTGTATTCCATTGTCACACCACAGATAGATACAGTTGTGTACTGTTTAAACACATTACCTGCATTCACCTGTAGCTGTTTACACCAGCAGCTCTTTGGAGATCCAGCTCTTTGGAGATCCAAGCACATTCCTAGCCCTACCAGGAGATGCCAGAGGACTGAACCAGGCGTCTGTGTACAAAATCTGGGCTATACTTCTGAGCTACATTATGGTCAGGATTTGGGTCTACTGTGTGACATCTGACATGTTTATTTGAAAGCACAATCCTATGGTTATAAGTGAATTCATTGGGCCTAACTCCTAGGTAAGTTGTATAGGATTGCAGACTCAGGAGGGTACAAGTTGGTTCTGCAAGTGAACTTGTTGAACAAGTAAACATTTAATGTTATCCTTGTATTTAATGTATTGTTTAATGTAATGTTCTAATAATAGAACATATTCAGTTCTGTAGGATTTTTCAACATCTCCCCATTCCTTTATGTATGAAATTAATTCTGAAATTAACTCTGCATTTTATGCCACAATAAAGTGCTCTTTTATGCTTTTCAATAGGCCTTTATCAAAGGCTGTCCCTGAACTTTATCCTACCCAGGCTTTTCTTTATGAGTCTGTGTCTCATGCTTCAGAAGGCAGAACTGTGTTCCCAATAGGCTTGTTTGCTGAAAACGTTTCTTCGAAAAACCCACCCTTTACCACATCACCACGTAGCCTTTTTTTATTGATGCTTGGAAAGTAACCAGATCTTCCTCCATTGTTTGCCCTTTGAAATAACAGAAATCCAATAGGAGAAAATGGAGGGAAGGTGAAATCTCTTTGCATTGCAAAACTGAAAATGTAAAAAGGAAGCCTGTGTAACTCCACACTTCAGGGAATGATGACCTGGTTTTGCTTTGGCAAAAGAGATCTCAATTAATGGGGCAGCAAGTTACATCAGGTCTTTGCATGCCTTTAAACTGAGGAGGACAAAGATCACAGGCAAGAAATCTTGCCAATGAAACGAAAGAGAAGGGAACAGATGAAAAGGAAGTCTCTAGTTTCTTACTTAATTCACAAGATTATTTTAGATGATGACTTCTCTTTTTGTGGCCCAGCGGTTGACTGGATGGCTGCTTTACAAGAACTCTTGCAGCTTTGGAGCTTTCAAAAATACATTTAACACATTTAACAGTTGCTCTTGCTCTAGTCTGGACTACCAGTGTTTCGCAAACTCTGCGTCAGGACCCACCTGTGGGTCATGAGCCAGTTTTTGGTGGGTCATGAAAAGATTTTGAAATATATAACACAATTTTGTTAGCACCCTTGCCTAGGTTGCAGAAGAAAATTGCAGCAGCAGGCAATCCAGGTGGAGAGACCGCTCTTCAGGCTGAAATGCTAGCCTATGATCTTCAAGCCCGAAAATTAAAAAGTCACATTTTCCTATTTTCTCTAGTAATTGGCATGCTATAAATCATGCGTGAACCCAGTTTCACCATCTTGCAAGCTCCTAACAGAACATCTTGCTCTCCAATTCAACCTTCTGGGTATCCTGGAATAACAGTAAAGTTTTAGGGAAACAGTCCTTGAACTCCATTTTTAGGGAGAGTCTAGCAAACGTCTATACACATGCTGTATGTAAGGTCTTTAGCAGCCTCGGGAGCACAGGACCCAATTATTAATTAATAATTTATTAATTGCTATTTCCTATTAATATGCCAATTTATAATAACAATAATGTGACTGTTGCTTGAGCTGCTGATACTGCCTGAAACTAAGCAGGATAATCTGTGGTTTTGTTTTTGAATGGGAGATGAAATGCCAGGCTGTGATAAGCTGCAGTACCTGTTGTGGCAGGATGGAGTCACTGTGGAGCTGATTAGCAGAGTGAGAATGTGTGCGAAGGCCAGCTGGCAAAAGAATGGCGTACAACTTTGAGGACCTGTCCAGGCTTGACTTTCGATTGCCTGCTGAAGCTCCAGGGCATGTAGCCAGAGGAGAAAACCACACTGTAAAGGCTACATCTGGGACTGAAGACTTGGCGAATCACAAGAATACCAAATATTTGTCCAAAAAAGCCCAAAACAACACCATTGAAAAATGTTGGTGTAGATTAGCCTGCCCATTTAACCTGCCCTGGCATAGCGGGCTAATTAATACTTCGGCATAGGAAAGGCAGGATATATGTAAATTCTTCAAATACATAAATTATTAATAAATAAAAACATTTCCTTCTGGATCTCATTTTTTGTCTAGTAAAGCTATGTGGGTCTCAATAGATGGTTGTTTAAAACAGTGGGTGCTAAAAGGTTTGGGAAGCACTGCTCTAAACCATTTCTGAGGCCTGATCTACACATCCAGTAGGTACAGGGAGGGGATGGATGGATACCATTTTAAAATGCTCCATTGTGTAAAAATCTCCATGCCGAAAAAAGCACATTAGGGAGAAAACCCTTTGTTATGCCAATGTTCTACTTGTAAGGTATTATATGGGAGCATTTGCAGGGGCGGTTCTAATTAGAACCGCGCCCATGGCAGGGGCTGAAAGGGCGCCCCCCGCGACGTCATGATGTCACAACGTCATGACACTGCGGGGGTGTGGCTTCCCTCCTGGCTCGGAGGGCGGGGAGTAGCCGCCCTCCGAGCCAGGAGGGAAGCTGCTGAGGCGCGCTCTCCGGGGTGGGGGTTTAAAGCGCGCTTTAAACCCCCCCCCCCGCGGGCGTGCCCAGCGACCGCTCCCCGCTCTTTCTGCCGGGGCGCACGGGCACTTTAAAGTGCCCTCGCGTCCGGGCAGACAGGGCGGGGGAGCGCCCGCGCGCCCCGGCAGAAAGAGTGGGGAGCGAGCCACCGGGGCGCGTTCTGTTCGCGCCTGCCGGCTAATTTAGCCGGCAGGCGCGAACAGAATGCGGTGCCGCCCAGTGCCCCGCCCCCTTCCCCTTGAGAAGCGGGAGGGGGCGCTGGGTGGCAGCGCTGCGTTCTCCTCGCTCCGGCTGGGCCAGCCGGAGCGAGGAGAATGCAGCGCAGGGTCTGGTCGGGAGTGGGCGGGCCATGGGCGCCATTCGGGGGGGCGGGCGCCAAGCGAATGGCGCCCCCCCGCAAGATGGCGCCCATGGCTCGTTCCACCCCCCGCCACACCCTAGAAACGCCCCTGAGCATTTGTAAATGGTATCCACCACCTGCAGTCCCACTTGGTACTAACTATTTAATCAGCTCAGCATTTTTTTCTTTTCATTCTGTTGTATATAAATATGTAGAACCCACATCTCAGGCTTGCAATACCAACAGAAACAAGGTAAGAATGGGGCATACGCATGTTTGAAAATGGTGGGGGTTTTTTGGGTTTTGTTTTTGTTTTGTTTTTTGCAAATTTCAGCAGAAAGCGGTATTATGTGGTTTTCTTCTAGGTTTTCATTTCTAGTTCTCATTTTTATTAATTTTAAATGCTTTAGGGTAGGTGATAAAGTGTCAGCAGATGTAGCCACAGTATTATTTCTAATTGGAAAAGTAATCCATTTTATTTATGGAAAAATATCTTAAACACCAAAATGCAGTTTTTTGTTTTTATTCAAATATTTTAACACCAAAAAGGCATTTTTTTAATGAGTTCTTTTAAAACCAAAAAACCCTGGCATAGAGAGACTGCAGTATCAGGGCAATTTCACACTATCTTACACGAGCTATTCCCTCTTACAATCATCTGTCATGGATGGCAGCAGCATGTATACAAAGAAATATGTGCATAAATGTGATGTCTCTCACTGTTACACCTCACCTTGTGGGTGAAGGGTGTAATACATGTTTGCATGCTATATTAACCCCAGGTTCAGAAGCAACATGCTCTCCAACTAGACAGCTGGATCTAGTTGGAGAGAATTAGAATTTTTCCCTGATCTCCTCAATTCTTTCCTACTGAGCTCCATATAAACCCAGAATCTGAGCATATAAACCTGCTACATCGTGTCTGTATTGGAATAAAAGAGAGGAGTGAGATACCAACATGGAAGTCTGCCATGGGCCACCTAGCCAAGAAGAAGTCATGGATAGTACTTTCCTAACATAGAGTATCAAGCTTTCCAAAAGGCAAACCATAGTATAGAGGAAGTGGGATACTTCAACCATCTTGACATCTGCTGAAATCTAACTCAGCTATGAGCGGGATGTCTAATAAACGCTTACCTTTCCTTGCAGACTTTATCATTCAGAAGATGGAGAAAGTAGCAAGGATGTCCGCTGTTTTGTACTTAATCCTTACCACCAGGGAAAAATTGGTTGCGGAACTGAAAATGAATTTGGGGCAAAAGTGACCACATCATCTTCAAATTCTTGATCCCAAGGGAAAGGAAACTTAGGAGCAGTCAGAAACACTCTCTGGATTTCAGAAATTTTGGTTTTAATGGGGCAGAGGATAATGGCTAGAACTGCTAAATGAGAAGTCCAAAAAGAGAATGGCGTATTTTTTTAAAGCAAGATAGTGAAGGCACAATTACAAGTAGTTCCCCTGAGAAGAAATGTTGGGAGATGTCCCAGAAACTAGTCTGACTTCACATAGAGCTTTCTGAAAAGTTGAGATCAAGAGGATCATGTTCAAGAAGTGGATGGAGGGACAGTTAATAAAAGAACAGTAGAGTGAGGAAGGTTAAAGCAGAGAATGACCTGATGCTGGAAGACAGCAAAAAGGGGTTTTGGTTTTTGTTTTGTTACATCCGCAAGAGGAAAGTCAAGGAAGTTGTAGACCAGTTGCACGGAAAAGATGGGGAAGTGGTTTGAGACGATAGAGATGAAACAGCTGCTCAATTCTTATTTTCAATTTGTTTTTTTCTCAAAAAGAAAAGGTGACGCAACCTAATGGCTGCACTAATCAGACTTGGGAGTAAACCCAGTGGTGTCATTCCAATGATTTAGGAACAAGAACTCACTTTTGATTGGTACTTGTCAGGAACCCGGAACCAGCCACGGAGCCCGTTAGAATCCGGAACGCCCATTCTGGTCCGTTCCCCCTGAATGACATCACTGAGTAAACCCCACTGAACAAAGTAGAACTTACTTCTGAGTAGACATGCCCTGGATTCCATGGTTTGTCCATGGGGCATGGATCTGTCTTTTTCACTCTATGTAAAGTGCTATGCACATTTGTGGTGCTACTATGGTGGGAAGCCCACCTTCTGGAGCATTTGTTGAGCTCCACATTCATTGAATCAAGACCATTCTGGTGCCCTAGCGTTCCCCTTTGTGTGGCCTTTGATAAGAGCTGAGGTGTGTCCACCTAATCATGAACAAACACCCACGTGCTGCTCAGTTTCACTTTCCATAAGGCTCAATACATTTTCCTTTTCAGCTATCGGCTTGGCAGTTTCACTTTCCTAACCCACCAACAATGAGGTTGTAACCCACTGGTGGGTCGCAGCAACCCACAATTTGGGAAACACTGCCATAGCTTATTTACTCTTCAGTTTTGCAAACCTTGACCACCTTGGCATGCTGCTACTACCCAGGATGTTTTCAATCCCAAATTTGATTACTGTTTTGTACCATCCAGGTGATACAGTGAGTGCAAGACTTGTTTCACTGGAGTACAACCAGACTTTAAAGATAACTCTATTTTCCATTTCTAATTTATCTTCCTTCTCCTGTCCTAGGACAACTGTATTTAATTAAAATATAGTGGGGGGTTTTTTGGGGGGGGGCACGCCTTGGGGTGTAAGACTCTTCTGAACCTGGTATCAGATGTTAGCAGATATGTTTAAACTGAACCAGACTTGAATATTTCTTTGAGGCACTTATTCATGTCTACTTAAAAGGATGTGAATGAGTTATAATTGGCTTCAATTATCATATGCTCTTGACTGAAAACTATTTAGTGAACCGCTCTTGTTGGAGTCTATATTAACCAAGCTAACTCCAAATCCATGGATCTTGATGACTTAGCAGAAATGCATGATGACAATGCATGACAATGCATGATGGTTTCTTACCTCTATCCAACTAATCTGGTCACCAGTAGGTCAGCAATATTCTGTAAAGGGTTGTGGTCTGTAAAGAATGGGTTGGGATTCAGTTCCACATCACATGCTATTAGTAATCTTATCACTAGTCAGTCAGAGCCTGGATGAATCATGGAGGTGTTGGTTTAGAAAGGCATGTTTGGATGTGCTGTAACTCTGCTTTCCTCATTTCTTATAGCTGCAACTCTTGACAGGATTTAGGGCAAAATCTGGAATGGAGATGCTGAAATAGTGGCACTCGTGGAACTCTAAGGAATATTGCTTGCTATGAAAATACTAATAGTCATCAATTGTGTGCAGCTGATGTTTACATCTGCTCGGTAGGCTTGCATTGCTTATGATCCACTAACATTGAGCACAAAACGCGACCTACCATTGAGCACAAAAATGGGCCATTTCCCCTTAAGGAGAGTGGCCCAAGAAATTACTGCCAGGCAGCACTGCAGCAATCGCTGTATCAGCGGAAGACAGGAAGTAAGTTCTGACTTTACAAAGGAGCTATTTTCAGCATCAGGGAGGCCCGCTGAGATGGCAGCAGGCCTCCCCAACCCTTTCGGATACACCCTCGGCATCCCCAGGTAAGGCAAATGCCCCTAAATGCCCACAGTGCTGCAATCACTGTGACGCTGCCCCACTCCACCCTCCAGACTTACCAAGTCTTCAAAGTCTGAGTAGGACTTTGAAGACCACTGCACTAACATGAAGGCAGACCCCCAGCCATGTAGTGGGCCACCAGAGAGGCAATAACCCATCTTTGCTGCCTGCCCACAATTGTAAAAATTGAGTCACCAATCAGCTGGTGGGCCACAATATTTGGCTGGTGGGTTACATTCAATTTCATTGGTGAGTCATAAAATGTGCAAATCTGCTTCTAGAACTGGTTTGTATATCTGATCATTAGGGATTTTCCATCATGCATGAATCATGAATTCTATTTTTCATGTCAGCAATACTTCTACACCTCAGTGGGAACTCTAAGGCTGCAATCCTACCCATACTTTCCTCAGGGAAGGCCCCATTGAATACAATGGGACTTACTTCTGAGTAGAAGTTTCCCCTCCAAGTTCATCTTTCCCATGAAGCCTTAGGAACCCAAGCTTCCTGCCCCATACCATACTGTATCAAAGCTTAAGTAACTATCCACAAAACAAACATATTTTTTCTCAATATTGAACCACTGAATTTGGCTTCGAGCCCAGTAGCTATTGTAGTGTCCTAATCAGACATTGGGAATGCACTAAGTAGTAATAGGAGCGGGGCCTAGGGCTGCAGGGGTGTTGCAACACCACGTGACACCCAGGGGCTTCAACCCTTACCTGGAGGTCGTGCTGACGTCCGAGTGGGTCTGGGCTGCAGGTTCCTCTGCAGGCCTCTGCGATGCAGCTCTGATTTTCATGCGACATGTGCTTCCTGGAAGTGCTTCTTGCACAAAAAACAGGGCTTCATTCTGCATCGCAGAGGCCTGCAGGGAAGGCTGACGATTTCCAAACCCCCTCGGACCTCAGCATGACACCCAGGTAAGGGCTGAAGCACCTGGGTGTCCTGTGGCATCATACTTGCAGCAGTGCCATTCGGATATCCATAACTGGGCCACTCCCTTAATGAAGAATGGCCCAGTTTTGCCTCCCAATGGTGGGTCGAGACCCACTGATAGGAAAGCACTGATCTATTGCAATAACTACTTCTCGAAAATTCAAGCTTAATTTTTTTTCCAAATGGTACACATATTTAGCCATCATTTTTACGGAAAGTATGAAATGGTATAGTTATCCAATGGCCAAGATGGAAACCTTCTCACTTTTTACAACATTTCTCTTTTCATTCCCAAATCTTCTGCAGCTGTATCAACCCATGTGAACCTTCATAATCATTATTTATTTATTTTGAAGAATTTACACCCCACCTTTCCCATGCTGAAGCAAATGCCCAAGGCGGCTTACATGGGCAGGCTAGTCTAAACCACAATTTTTTCAATGGGGTTTTTACAAACATACAGTATTTTGCTATTCACCGAATCCTCAGTCTCAGATGTAGCCTTCACATCGTGGTTCTCTCCTCTGGCCATGTGACATTGAGCTTCAGCAGGTGATCGTAAGTCCAGCCTGGACAGGTCCTCAAGGTTGGATTTAATTCTGTTTTTTGCCGGCTGGCCTTCACACAACATTCCTGCACACAGCTCCACAGTGGCCCCGTTTTGCCACAACCGGTACTGCAGCTTGTCACAACCTTGCGTTCTGTCTCCCATCCAAAAACAGGCCACAGATTCTCCTGTTTAGCTTCAGGCAGTACCAGCAGCTCAACCATCAGGCCATACCTCTTTTACTCTTTTATGTGAGAGACAAAAACAGGGGTGGGGTTGGGATCCCATCTTGAGCAGTTTGAAAAGAAATTTCAGCAACTTAGAAATCCAATGTGACTGAATAATCAAATGAAACTTACCTAATGGGAATAATTTAACTTTTGACAAATTTGTGACCTTCTGGAAATGGGGGAATAAAGGGGCAGGGTTAAAGATATTTCTTGTTGCCTCCTACATACAGTTTCTCGTGCATCATTTTAATCTGTCTGTTTTAAATCAAAATTTAGGGGCCAAATAAATCTCCGTGATTTTTCCATCATGAATGCAAACATTCATTGTTGTTCAAACATACGTAACTTCGATTTTGAAAGTCAAACTAGACGAATCCTTGACGGTGGTATTTTACGTCACTGTGATAAAAGAAAGTCAGACATATATATTAGCTGTTAAGTACTCTATAATTCAAATAAGTGGTCACCACAGTCCTGCAAAGAGAGTCTGATGGTAACTATCAATGACTCAGCCCAAGCATCCCTGGTCATAAATGCAGGCTGCCGTATTGCTGCTCTCACAAATTGTCTGTCTGTGATTCAGGTGCTGCGGATAGTATTTCTACTATAAAATCCAAACCACGTCATTTCCTCTTTACTCTGCCAGACGTGCAAATGGGGAAGAAGTGAAAGAAGAGGAGGTATTCCAATTGATTTTCTACTTCTCCTCATCCAGGTTTAGGTCCAAGTGCAGGGCTGAATTCTGGGTAGTATCTTAAAGTGCAGTGAAATTTTTGAATGCTTAAAGGAAATTTTCACTTGGCATTTATGTCCACAGCAATAAACAGTGATGGTCTTGCCATTAGCCTGAGGTGAGGGGAAATGCCCCACAGGAATCCTTGGCCCTCTGGAAGCCGTCTGAAGCATCCAAAGGCCATTAAACAGGTCTTCTGGTTTTCCGACAAAACCTGGAACTTATGAAGGCTGTAGACGGCTTATAGAAGGGCAGAGACATTGCACAAGGTGCCAAGAGCACAGTAGGTGAGTGGGGGGTGGCAGTCTGTGGGGGGGGGGCAGGCAATCTTCTCCCTGGTCCCTAGGTGGCACATGGGCCAGGGATGTGGAAGGCAATAAAAGACTGGAGATTCTGCTCCAATGGTCAGATAGTTTAGCAGTTTAGCTGAACACAAGATGCCACAAGGGAGACAACATTAAGGACAGAGCATAGCAAAAGAAAAACTCAGGTCGACCTTATTTATGACTGCAATTATCTGCATGGTTTATTAGTTCCTGAGAATACAGCCAACTCTTTTTGCTTATAACACTTCATGTTGAGTTATCCTCCACTGTCAAAGACGTCTAATCATTCACTGAATGATATATGCAGCTGCACACAAGAGAGGCTGTCTGTCTCATCATTTAACTGTTTCTTTTCAAGGGGTTGGAAAAAAAGGGAGTGGCCTTCACAAACAGATATACTCCTTGCCTGAGGATAAAACATAGGAGCAGAAAAGAGGCAAATTATCCATCACCATAGGATCACCATTCACCAACTTTCTAGATTATTAGACAGCAATAGTATTGCCAGCCCTGTTAAAGGGGAATCAAAATATCGCAGCAATAAGCTGTGTGAGTGGCCCCTTTTCCCTCACCCCAAAAGGCATGTAGGGTGGCGGGAGATACACGGAGATGTCGCCTTTGCATTGTTCCTGTCACCCTGTATGACTCTGGCGGCAAGGGGGAGGAGCCACTCACACAGTACACTGTGGTGCCATCAATACTTAACATTGATGCTTCGCGACCCACCTGAAATTGGCTCATGACCCACTGGTGGGTCCCGACCCACAGTTTGGGAACCACTGAAATAGTGGGTTTTAAGCAGAGATGCCATCATGAATGACAATGACATTAAACGTCATGTGGTGACATCACTACCACACACTTCCTGGTTCTGAGGCTTAATTGACCCGCTAAACAGCGGTAAGACGGTCAGGGCCAATGGGAGGGCCTTTTGCATTGCGTGGTTTTCATGTGCTGTAACTCTGCCTGCTGTGCTAAGCCTCCTGGTGTGCTACGTCTGGAGGCTTGCGCCATGGTCTCACTGCCAGGCAGTGGGTGACCTGCAACGATCCAGTAAGTGCCTTGCTACACTCCAGGGCATCGTGGCACACAGATTGGGAACCGCTGGTGTAAACCAGCGTCTTCAAACTTTTCCAGTATGAGGACCACATTGTATATTTTACACATTTTTACAGGTCAAAAAAAATCAGTTTTATGAATGAATTAATGAATGAGTTTTACTTTGAATTTTTTTGGTATCTGCATGATATGATTCAGAGTAAAAGAGAAATGTGACAATTACAAAGGAGCAATGCCATGTTTAAATTGAGAAATGATATATAATGAGTAAAAATGTCAAACATTAGCACATGCTCTGACAAACAAACAAACAAACAAACAAAAAGTTGCTGCAGGCCAAATGTGGCCCCCTGGTTGTACTTTGGTGACCTTTGATCTAGGCCATAATTTTTTTCAAAGACTGCCTGAGAGGAGGAAGGTGGTTCATTTTTCTTTACTCCTATGATTGTATGCAAATGTACCTAAGAGTAAGTCCTATTTAACATAATGGGACTTACTTCTGAGGAAACATGCATAGACTATACTAGCATTGTAGTCTTTTTTACATTGGTCTGGGATGTTACTATCCTGAGTGTGTGTGTGTGTGTGTGTGTGTGTGCGCGCGCGCGCGTGCGTGTGTGTGTGTGAGATGATGGGTCCTGCAATTCAGAATTTACTACACATGATGATGATACAAGTGCAAAGATTACTGGGTCTCACAATGAGATTTTTGCCAACTTCCCATAATAATTATCTGAATATGTCATTAATATTTACAATGCAGTGGGCCCATTGAAGTTAATGGAACTACTGTAGTTTTTAATAAGTTATCCACATAATGTTGTCAACATCAAACTTTCCAGTCCTTTGCCTGTATATGCAATACCAGGTATTACTGGGGGGAAAAACTGAAACAAAATTCTAGAACTAATGAAATGTTTTCCTTATCACAGTACTTGTGATTTTACAAGCAGCTGCTTCTTGTATGCTATACTTCCTTTGCTTTCCACTCTCAGCAAATCCAGACCCAGTTTGCATTTAGCTTATCTACAAGAAGTTAGAAAAATGAGGAAATATTTCAGATAAATGCCTTTTCCACAAAATATTCACCTCTGCTATGGGGTTATATACCTGATTTATGCTGTCTCTGAACTATAAAAAAAAATGAAATCACACTTAGAAACAGACAAATCGAAATAGCTCAATCCGTGAAAACTAACAACCTTTTCTAAGGAAGTAAATTAGTTATCCTAGAATTTCCACATCTCAGTTTGCACACCGATTACGAAATCGAGTTTCTACATCCAGTTCCTAGAAAAACCAGCAAACCGTTGTTAGTGCACGTGGGTGATAGCCCTTCACGGTTTCCGAGTACCAATTGGTGTGGCGCAATTTCTGCTTAGGGGGGAGCACAAGGGGGTGTGTGGGGAACATCGTCCGGTTCTCCCCAAATCGGATGTCAAGATTCTTTTTTATATTGCAAAATGAAGGTTTGAAATCAAAGAAAAAAGTGCTTTTCTGAGATTCTGTGGAAGCATTTTAATTGGAAAAGAACCGCCCCCCCCGGCCTTTAAAAATCCTCTCTCTTTGAGCTCGGGCGATTTGAATCTCCCCGCCCCCCATTCGCAGTCTGTAGCCCCCTCCCATTGGAGCTGCAGGGCAGGACCGCTTCTGGGCTGTTGCATTGCTGGTTTTTCCTCCTTTCCCCCTCTAGCAGCCGCCATACTGCGGGGCAACCCAAACTTGTTACACACTGGCACCAACTCCTCCTCCTTCTCTTGTTGCTGCCGCCGCCCCCATTTCTATTCCCAACAGCTGCGGCTGAGCACACAGCAAACCTGCTCGTTGGGAAGAGGAACAAGGCGGGGGAGAGGACAGAGAAACTGGATAGCACAGTAATCGCAGGTAAGAGCCTTTTGCGTGTCCACGATGCGAGCTAGCCGCAGCCTCGCTCCACTTGCTGCAGCGCGGCGGATCTATTCGGTGGCGGGGGGAGAGGAGACGCGCCGAAGGAGTCTCCGCTCTCTGCAGTCTTTCCAAGCCATTCTCTCGCTGGGGGAATCGTGGAGTCCAAGCCTCTCTCCAGGTTGATCTTTGCAGAAATGGGTAGTGCTGTGATGGTTGCTAGTGCGAAGGAGGGAGCGATTGTTTTGTGAGGTGGGGGCTGGTGGAATTTGAAGTAGGCTGGTGCATCTGCGGGTGTTGAGAGGCAGCTCTATGGACGGCGGCTGCCGCGGCGTGCTGGTAAGGCTGGGTGGGCAGGCAGGCAGGCGCTGGGGCTATATCTGCCCGCGAGCACATAATCACTAGGGTCGCTGAATCGAAAATAACTCGCTGGGCTGCTAGATCGGTGGTTTCAAAAGCAGACCTTGCAGAATGGTGGCTGGTTCGATTCTGTGACGTTCTCAGCTTGAGCAGGCTGCTCTGCTGTGGGAAGCTGTGACTGCTTTGCAATTGGGGGCTAGTATAAAGGAAATCTGGAGCTGTATCGGGGGTGGGGTTAGGGTGTCCCACTGTAAAGCAATTTGCAGGTCGCGGTGATCTAGAATCGGGATCACCCGTAAATACCATATGGGGACTGTGTGAGAGAGACACAACATGACACAAAACCTTTTCTTGGGCTGGCGTCGAGGGAGATTTATGTGGGCTGTGTCGGGGGGGGGGGAACAGACTGTCGCTCCTTATTGGTACGTTTTGAGTGCTTTGGAGTTTGCATTTTGCTTTTCGCTGTTTATTCCACTGCAATCCTTTCGAATAAACTAGCGGCCACCGCCTCCCTAGCTTTGCAGTTTCTCAGGAACAGCTTGTGAAATGCCCTAGCTACAGAGCCCAAGCCTTTTTTTTTTTTTTTTTTTGCAACCGGTGTTAATGCGTTCACCTGCCTCTATAAGATCTACAGTAATCGCCTCTTCTCCCCCCCCTCCTTTTTATAATCTGGACAACACGACCTCTTTGTGTGCAGGGTTCAGTGGAAAAGAGGAGTTGTCCACTCGAGCTCTGTCATGATTTAGAGGCGGTCTGTGTTTCTGAATCGTACACATGGCTGCTCTGAGACGTTTAAATGACCTTTTCTGCTTCCGTAGTGAGACTATAGGGAATGAAGAAGGGAGTTCTATTTGCAATTATAAGCTGCTGTGAAAGACCCGTGAATGACTAGATGCAGGGGAAAAATTGAGTGGTGGTAGTGGTGTGTGTGAACACTGAACCAATAGCTATGGGTTCCCCCACCATCTATGAATTGATTTCCACTGAGAGAGCTGAACATTCTGTTCAGACCACCCTGAATTTTCCATGAATGGTAGTAAAAACACCTAAGTGCCATTTGATAAGTAGATACACATTTCCTTCTCTAATCATGCTGACTGTTACTCTCTGCTTCCCTGCAGCATAGCATTTGATAGGTTTTGTTTCATGGGAGCAGGTAATATTTGGGGTATCTTCAGAGGGGGTTAAGAAGGCAAGGCATGCCTTCTGTGGACCTTCAGGTCTTATGCACAGGGTTTTGGAATTTGCTATTTAAAACTGAGACAGGGATGTTGAGTGGGAGTGGGCTGCACCTGTTGTGGCTCTGTGCCTGCTGAGTCTAGCTTTGGTTATTGCCAGTATAAACATGCAAAAGATATGCAAATTGGCTTTCTTCCCTTTTCCCCTTTCAATAAATATGAACCTGCAAGGAGTGAGGTTATTTCTGATATTAAACTGCACTCCATGTACACAATTTTTTTGGTACGCAATTCATTTAAAACTTCTCTGTATTTTTTCAAGTGTAGAATATTCTCTTTTAATATCAGTGGGGGTTTTTTTTTTAAAGTCAGTTCTTTTCTGTGGCTTTGAAGCTACAAAGCGTGAGTGAAGTGACACCAGGTGTCAGTTCTTCATTGCCTCCAAGCAAGTTATAAATGAGGAGCTTTCCTGCTGTCTTGGCGTTATTTGGTGTTGTGGTCTGAAGATGCTGTGCACCTTTCATGTTGAGGCTTTGTGTCTCACCAATGGGTGTGCTCAAAGCAGAGTAATATTACACAATCTGTTTTGTACCACAATAAAAAGAAGACATGATAAAAGGATTTTGTCATGTGGTTAGTGCTGCAGCATAAACACTTTTGTGCCTTGGGATAATTGGGAGGTGAGAGAACCTTTTCCTGGCAATGGCTCCTGGTGGGACACCCAAAATGCATTGGCTCTGTGTTGATACTGCTGGGTGGCTAGAATGTCTTATGATAGACAAGCCGGATGGGTGGGTCTACCCTGGAAGTTTTTTAGTCTATGATAAACATTTCTATTGACTTTTTGGATGGTACAGCCTTTCTTCTCTCCTTCAGTATAAGCACAAAGGCCCAAGATCTACTCTAGTCTGCAAAATGAGGACACACTTTTAATTTTTTGAATCTGATATATCCCCCTATTTTCCATCTTTTAGTACTTGTCAAACATTTTAGCACCAGGACCCACTTTTCAGAATGACAGTCTATCCGGGACCACCGGAAGTGATGCCATGGACAGAAGTGCCATCATCATGATGTCAGAGCCTACTGCTTTCCTGATAATGCAGCAATAAGTTGGGTTATTTCTCAGCCATTTTCCAATAGTAGAATCAGAAAGGGGAAAAAGCCTATTTACAACCTTGACACAAGCAAAAACCACACAGCCCTCTCCCCCTGTCTAGTATCCCATCTTATCTTCCCATATTTTCAATGATGGCTGCCCTAGGTGCTACGCAACCTACTTAGTGGTTTGAGAAATACTGTCTTAGGTGACATGATGCAAAAGAGAATGGAGATTCTGTACCTGCAATAAGTGTGCTGAAGGGGGAATTTTAGCAGGTTAGAGTTATTTATACTGTTCCTGCTTAGAATGCTGCAGCTGCTGAAGTTCCCTCTTCTACATTATTGTAAAAGGGTCCCTGTCTTTAGGATTTATTTTTAAAGAGAGACTATAGTGATGCTATTGGTGCAGCTCACCTTGGGTCATACTGCAGCTCTCTTCTGGGTTTCCATCCCACCAGGAACACCAGAGCCTTAAGATTTACACTGTACTGCTTCTTCTTCTTCTTCTTTTTTTTAAGAAGTCTAACATTTTGGCCTTGAGATAAAGTTTTTCTGGATGTCCAGTTGCTTTTTTTTCTATTGTAGAAAGCATGCCCAAACTGAACTTCCAGGTTAAAGAGAACATTTAAACTGGTTCTCGATCTCCAAGTCTGTTGGGTATGTCATCTCCAGGATGTCCAATTCTGTAGATGTGTATCAAACTTAAGTTGGTTGCTTCCTACAGTCCTGTCCCAATCTGTGTGGCAGGTGGACTCTAGGCTGACTGTGGATCTTTCTGCCCATATAATCCAATTCACAGTCTATTTGAGAAATTATCAGTTGCCAGTACTGTCACATTGCTTTCCCTTCTGTTATCGTATTTCTCTCAACATCTGCCAGTGATGTTTCTTCTGACAGTTTTTGTGTTCCAGCCATATGTATAACATTTCTTTTGATTTTCTGTGTGGCCTACCAGATTCAGGGTTCAATCCTATCCAACTTTCCAGCACTGGGGTAAGGGCAATGCAGCTCTGAGATAAGGAAACAGACATTCCCTTACCTTGAGAAGGCCTCAGTGACTGCCCCCCCCCCTCAGCTGCAGAATGCAGCACATGTGCCATTGGCACAGCTATGTTAGTGCTGGAAAATCGGTTAGGATTGTGCCCTCAGCCCTTCAGTGAAGAGTTGTGCTTCGTGCTGAATTTTAGGGCTGATTTGGCTGATTCTGTCCAGCATTGGTCCATATTGGCTGTCTCATGCTGGCTGTCTTAAGCATGATGAGGACATGAGTGAGCGCATCTTGGTCTTCTTCCCAGGACACTTTGCCAGTACTTCCAATCACATGATAAGGGAAGTACATTTGAACCTCCCCCTCACATGCAATTGAGATGGAAGTACTGGGAAGGCATGGTGGCGGAGGACCTGGGAAGCACTAATGCATGTCCCTCATTGCAAGTGAAGGGACCGACTCGGGCAGTATTGTTCAAACTGGTCCTTAATGGAATGTTGTTTATCATCATTATGTTTAAAGTGTGTATAAGATAATTGGTGCTGTATGTAGATTGGGGAGGGGGGGAACTACAGAAGTCCCACCTGCTAGTTTACCATTTTGAACAGCTATCTCCAAACTGGAGACCACTGTGCTCAGAAAAAGCTCTCCCCATCCTTACCAGTGCTTACTGTACTGCTGCTTCATTCTTCACCTGATCTGGGCACAGGGATGCTCTGGGCAGTTGTGTCTATTGTCCAGTGTCCCAGCAGGCTTTGCAGCAGGATGTATGGACAGATATGACTACCCAGAGCATCCCTGTGCCCAGATTGGGTGAAGAATGAAGCGGCAGTGCAGCGGAATGGTCAGCACTGGTTGGGATGGGGAGAGGGGGAAGGCGCTCCAAACACCGGATCCGCCCAGTGGGCTGTAGTCCGGCAAGAGCTGGTCTAGTAGGATATTCAACGAAGAAAGAATGAGGAGGTGTGAGGTATGGATGGAGGGACTGAGGTATGAAAGGCGCCTGAGGGGGGACATGATTGAGACATACAAAATTATGCATGGAAGGGATAAAGTCGATAGAGGGATGTTCTTTTCCCTCTCTCAAAACACCAGAACCAGGGGGCATCCACTAAAGCTGAGGGTTGGGAGAGTTAAAACAGATAAAAGGAAGTACTTTTTTACCCAGCGGGTAGTTAATCTGTGGAACTCCTTGCCACAGGAGGTGGTGATGGCATCTGGTCTTGATGCCTTTAAGAGGGGATTGGACAGATTTCTGGAGGAAAGGTCCATCATGGGCTATAGGCAATGATGGATTGTGCAACCTCCTTACAAAGGTGGTGGGCTACTGGTACCGGGTGCAAGGGAGTGGCAACAGGATGTAAGCATCTTGTTGTTACATGCCTCCCTGGGGCACCTGGTGGGCCGCTGTGAGATACAGGAAGCTGGACTAGATGGGCCTTTGGCCTGATCCAGCAGGGCTCTTCTTATGTTCTTATGTTCTTATGGATGTTGGGGATGGTTAATCCAGTTCAGATGGGTTTGGTCATTCAGAACTCGGCTGGCCATATTCCAGTTCACCAGCTATGGCCAGTCCAACTTGCTTGTTAATATTGGGTTATGTGATTACTGCCTCATGCTTGAGTAAGTTATCAGGGGGAAAGGTTTTTCATATATAGTGATAGCAGTGGTTAGCTATGGAGCCCACAGAGGGGAAGAAGTCTTACCACACACCTAAGGCTGCAGGACACCTGTGCACTTGTAGAATCACTTCCTGAATGCACAGCAGGGTAGCTCCTGATTCAGAAGAGGCTTCTGGGAAGTCTGCCTACATTTCTCTTTCCTAACTTTAGTTCCCTCATTATCAGTTCCTCTCCTGGTTGTTTTATCTTCCCCCTGACAATGTTGTGTCTCAGTTCCCAGCAACAAACCACAGCCAAAGCATCTTTTTCATTGTTTCTACTGCCCCTCTAATTTTGTCCTTTTCAGCCTTTCTGACTAATTCTAGGATGCATAGTCTCAAAGTTGCTCCCTGATGGTCTATAGTTAAAAGCCAGTGAGAAGGCTTGGGGGGAATTTCGATAGCCAGCTTGAATTTGCCCTGTGGAGCAATCAGGTTTATGGTGCCTTCTGGATCAGCTAGATAGTCCCAGCGCACTGATGCCTGCACAGTTCTGTCATCTTTGAGTAGCTAATATACAGTAATACTTCCTATGTCACTGGGATTACATTACTGGAAAGTCAAGTGCTGTGTAAAATAGCTCTGCGGCAAACATGGTTAAATGTAAGGCACAGAGTGGCATTGATTGGCCCTGTGCTTTCTAGAATGTACTTTTCTCATTGGTTACAGAACTACATTCAATCACGCCAGGATAAAGAACAGTGCAACGAATCAGCGCTTAAGGAAATGGCATTATGGGAGGTCTTACTGAACTGCAATCATCAAAACCTTCCCTTCTGTCTTTCTCAGCAAAATCTGTTAGAATAAGGCCGTTACAATTGGATACAGAATTCTCTCTCAGAATTCACCAGCTCAACTTTAGCCTTTCAGGTGAGCTCTCTTTCCAAACAAAGTTACTTCTGAATCCTGTTTCTTCACAGGAAGCAATAGGAAGACAAGTCAATTCTGGTGCCAGAACTGTCAACTTTGACATAATTATAAGGTGAAACAACTGTTGAGGGAGACATTCCGGGAGGGCTGGAGCCAAATGGTACCTGGTCCTGTTTGATCTGATTTAGGCTTTGCTCTTTCATGTCTTCTCCTGCAACTAGATAGAATGGCTGCTAATAGAGACATGAGAGAAAACAAAGATTACTCTTAGATGGAAAATATTTACCTTGCCTTTTAAAAAGGGCTTTAATTCTAGCAGTGCTGTTTATTGAAAGGACACTGCTCTGTAATTGATTAGAACTCTGGCTGAGTTCAGCTGATCAATTTTTTTTCCCTTGCTGTGTTATTTTTGCTGTCGCTGTCCCTGGGTCTGTTAAGTTCGGTCATGCGAGCAGTCGCGGCATGCCACTGGTTCTGTTGCTTCAGAGTGGATCCCCTGAATGAATCTGCTTTCCAAATGTTTTTTTTCCTGGATAATCATGATAGTTTTCAACTACAGAAGAAAATCAGAGATAAGTCCATATTGTACCCCATTCCCAAGTGTAAGAGAACAAAACTTTTTGTGATGGAAAACATCACATGTACCCTGGACACTGAGACCATTATTTTGCTGTACTGTATAGTCAGAAATCATGGCTCACTCTCTGATAACATTCTCTGCAAAACAAAAGGTGTTGCAATCCGGAGACTTTTTAACTTTTGTCCCAGAACATTGTATTCCATTCCTTAATCAGAGTTGTCTGTGTTTTCCAATGTATAAGCTTTGACTCTGCTAGTCATTTAGTATTTTAGTCGTCCTTCTGCACTCCTACCAATAATGCTAGGTGCATAGAGAACAAGGACAGCGTTAAGGTGAACTCTGTAATTAAGCTGGGAAGGAAATTAATTATACTCGTAGTATAAATGTTTATAGACTCTCTATTAATAATAGGCAGACACCCTTTTTTCTTTTGTTTGCTGTTCTATATGCAGTGTTTCATTCTCTTTGACCTTAATTGTAATGAACACTGTTACTCACTAGACATCCAGCATAATGATCTTAAACAATTATCAGAAACTTGTAACAGAGCCAAATCCAGGGAAGCTTGAAAGCTGGGCAGCAAGATACTCACCTGTTGCATATGCTCGTTTTCATGTGCGTTTGATTTGCATGCATCATTAAATAAGGGCTGACTTCCTGATGCTTGTTTGGAAATAGGATGTGCTCATACACCAGTAGCTGCTGTATAGTGGTTATTTCAGTCACTGCATGGTGGTGATTAACATGCTAACCATTAGTCTTTTTGTGTAGATGAGTGATGGCACAGAAGCAGCTAATTCTCTAGTCTTTACAATGTTGGTGTAAAAGAAGTTTTGGAGCAAGATATCTTTTTTCAGATATCTGTGCCATGCTTCTGGTTGTAAAATAAATGCAATAGTGAGCACAGGGCCCAATGCAGGGCATTCTCATAGGGCCCCCAATCCTCCCCATGGCTCCCCCTTCACCATAAAAGGTAAAGGTTTCCCCACGACCGGATGGTCTAGTCGTGCCCGACTGTAGGGGGCGGTGCTCATCTCCGTTTCTAAGCCTGTAGAGCCGGTGGTTGTCCGAGGACAAGCTTCCGTGGTCATGTGGCCGGCATGACTCTATGCCGTAGCGCATGGAACGCCGTTCCCTTCCCACCAAAGTGGTCTTATCTACTTGCATTTAAGAGCTTTTGAACTGCTAGGTTGGCAGGAGCTGGGACAAGCAATGGGAGCTCACTCCATCGTGCGGTCTTGAATTCCCAACCTTCCGATCGGAAAGCCCAGCAGCAGCAGTTTAACCCACTGCACCACCATGTCCCTACCCCTTCACCATACAGCCATGGCAAGAACACTTGTGGTCCTCGCGTGAAGTGTGGTACCTGGAAATAGTTAGCGGTGATGTGATTATGTCACCAGCAACTGCTTCTGGGAGGCCCATTTTGTGCTGTTTGGAGGCAGGGCCTGGTGGGACAGCCCAATGAGCAGCTGCTCTACTCTCCCTACTGGCTTATGCCCCCTCCCCCCAAAGCTCAGTGTGATTACATAAGCCACTTTGGTTTAAGGCCGGCCCTGTGTGAGCACACTGGGAACATGTAATTCATGTGCATTCACGTGCTAGGTGAAGGAAAGGGAAAGGTACCTCTTATCTTTTCAAATGGTCAGTCTGTGTTAGAAAGACAAGAGCTATGAGGACAAGGTGATAGCATGCAGTGTTGCATGGCGGACAGTTTTCCACTGCTGTCCTTGTGTGGAACATGTTCTGTTGCTAAAGACTCATTGTTTCATAAAATTAATCAGTAATTAGTTTTAATTAACAGCTTTTCATGTGACTCTCTCTAAAGAACATGCATGCACAGCTGTTTAGGTGTGCTAAATTTAATGTTAGCAGTTCTCAGTGCCTTCAATTGTGTTTTCATGTCTTAAAGTATTTTATAAGTATTCCAATAAAAATAATTTCCACGTAAAGCCTGCATTTGTTTGAGTATAACATTTAAGCCATACTAAGGCTACAATCTTAGGTATACCTATCTGAGAGTAAGACAGTGGGGCTTTCTTCTAAGTAAATATGGGTAGGATTGCACTGTAAGAAGAGTGCTAGAGATTTTTTTTTTGTTCTCTGATCAGATATTTTGCTTCAACTATTTATGGTTATTAGATTTTTTGCATGACACATAAAATTAGTATAGTGTAGGATTTTAGTTCATTTACTGAATTTAAGTCAATCTAAAATTTTCACATTAACAGGTAAATCTCATGAAATTCAGATGTTGCTATCTTCTGGGTAAACATGGGCTCCTTTGACGTACTGGGCTCCCCATTAGGGCTACAATGGAGGGGGTTTTGTGAGGATTCTGTGGCTCTCCTTGCTGATTTCTGTGGCTCCCCAGGGGAAGATGGCTCACAGTTTGGGAACTACTGATCAATAGAAACGCAATGCAGTAGCTTGCTAAAGCTAAGCAGGTCTGAATCTGGTCAGTGAGCAGAATGGAGATGTGTGGAAGTGGGTCTGTGATGGAAGAAAGAGAGGAGGTCAATATAGCGTAATCCAAGTTTTCTGTTGAGGACAAAGCACAGGTTTGAAATTGGCTGCTGTTTGCACAGTGGCAGGTTTTATGTTCACCTGAACAATAGGGGACATAGTGTAATTTATAAGTCTCTTGGTCTTGGAATTGCTGCCTATACAAGTGATTGAGTTGTGCCAATTTGTGTGCTTGGAACGACTACATGAGATGCCGAAATGAAAGCTGTATTTTGAAAAGCTGTCTGGATTATTCTAATTCCTATTGAGGGTCTGGGAATGTTTTATAGTTCCTGGTGTGTGTGTTGTTGGAATAATAATGCGCAAGAGTGCAGGGATTTGAAAAGCCCTTGACAGATTTATATTTGTGCCTTTTCTATCTAGTTGTCTGGTGAACATGTTGAAGAACAGAATCCTAAATAAGGTCCTACTACCTCTGGATTTCAGAGCACTCTAATATTTTGTTCTCAAGAGCGGCTTTGGTCTTATTTTTTTTACTAACAGGTCCAATTAAAATTCAACGTTCCTTCACTTCTCATTTGTGCACTGAAGTGTATAGTTTAAAATAACTAGAAAATGAGATGCCACCAAATGGTGGGAAAAAGTCTGGAAATGAGACCCTAAAGGTTGGCTTCATTGTTTATAAAAGACCTAAAAATTCTGAGGGCAGTACGAAAATTAAAGTCAACAACCATATTCAGAGGCTTTACCCTTAAGTAGACTTGATTTAAAAAAAATGGATGGAAAGAAGAAAATAAGCAAATTCAGGTCGCAGTCCTTATTTAATGTCACCCACTGCATCGTGTTGATGCATCATATTGCTGAATGACCAAGCAGAATGGTGACTAGGTGAGACAGTTCTAGTCTCAGCCAGGGCAATGGGGTAGGTATCGCTGTGTCTCTTCTCCTGTAATTTCAGCCCAATGGAGTTGTTGCTGGTGAGTGTTATTTTGGGAGAATAGGATCCAAGTGGCAATTGTTTCCAGTCAAGTTGAGGGAGTGGGCCTTGCTGTTTTACCTCGCCTTTTGGTGCAGGCAGATTGAGGAGGATGAGTGAAGAACAGCCCTGATTTGACCACCTAGATTTTGCCCACCTTCTTTCCCTTGATTCACACTGCATCCCTTCACCTCTTGGTTCCTTGGCACCCTTTCCTCCATCTCGTCTGTCCCTTACTTCAGTTGCTTCCTTTTCTCTTCCCCTAGTCCTGTTTTGTGGCCCAACGCTGTAGCCACATGCATGAGATGTGCTTCAGATTCTCCAGAGGATGAGGAGGGGGTTGTATTGCAGTTTCAGCACAGTTGTGTTTCAGGGATTGTGCTGCTGTTGGTTGATCTTAAACGAATGTCCTTTGGATTATGCTTATCCTATCGGTTTCCTGATACTTTTTCCTAAGGGGACCAATATAGAGAGTTTAGTTGTTGTTTTTTAACTTTATTGCACTAAATGTAGATTAGTTACATCCAGAGATGTTTCAAACTCCACTGTTTAGGTTTGTAATTGCACTGGGGAAAACTGATCTGTGTCTCCCTCTTTCTCCCCTGCTGAAATGCAGAAATACAAGGAACCCTCAATTTAGTGGACTAATAGGGGAAGGGCTGTCATTAATGCCAAAGTCCATTAAATCCAAATGCACTGGGGTAGAGATGCACATGTGCAAAATGCGTATGGTTTTTAGTAAAATAGAAAATATCCCTTGTTTCAGAAGTCTATTAAATCGAGGTCCATCAACCCCTGTTCACTGTAGCTTTGTTTATTCCAAGCCTAATTATCAACCAGTAGTATTGAGAGCATGATGGGATTTGATTGTGTTTTATTTCCAAATTTCCACTTTCTTATCTGGTGGTTGCTGCTGTAATGGGGGAACAGGCAAGAAGATCTTCCACTTCCACCAACTGCAACAGTTTACAATGGATAATGAAATCCGCAGATGGGAGTCAGCATCCATATTTAGGCGGTGGTCTGAGACCCTATGTGTCCGCCCTTGTGACCCATAGATCCTTGTTCAGGATCTGCAAATTTGACCCATTTCTGCAAATTTGAATCCACTGATAAGGAACATGGACCTGCATAGTAACGTTAAACTTTAATGTAAGTAAACGGAGACTATGCTATGTTGATACAAGTGATCAGGTTTCTTTAAGGGTTGGCAGCATTGCTATTTTGGGCAAACCCTACTTCAGATACCATTCAGCCACATCCTGTTGCAGCTGAACTATCCTTTGCGGACCTGTTTTATGATTTCTTTTCCTTCCGTTGTCTGGAAGACGGTGTTTTTTTGGCAGTTGCTGTTTGTGGTAAGTTCTTAGGTTACAGACACAGACATTCAGAAGTGTGATGGATGTGATTTGAATACACATTCAATTGTATGACATTTTTTTAGGGCAGGGAATGTGCGTTTGAACCACATCCAACACTATTAAAATGGTTTGTCTTCGCCTTTAATGTGCTAGATCCTGAATGATGGCAAGACTGAGAGATGAGCCATAGACTTTCATCTCCTCAGTTTTCCCCATAGAATTGGTAGGTTCTATGAGATAGAATTGGTTCTTTTAATTATGGGAATGGTGCTGGATTTCCAGGTTTCTTCTATAACTGTCTTCTTGTTTAACTAAAATTGATTTCCAGCCCTTCAGGAATAGCAAGAAATATCTCAAGCCACTCCTATCCTATTTTTGATTACTTAGGGGTTGCAGTGATACTGATGGATAAAACATCTTAATGTTTGTGATACCTTCTGTGTATTGCCATGTAGAAACCTTCAGAATATTAATTAGTTGCAGGTGACCAGCTTTTAACAGTATTTGGGCTGAGGACGCCTTAGCTGTCTGAGGTACTCAGTCAACTGTAGCCTTGGCCACTACATGAAAACGTGTCCACACTGTGTGCTAACATCCTGTGATGCAAAGTAGCTGACGTGTCAAAAGTGAGTTGCTCAATTTTCTTTTATAGCCCTCCCTTATTCCAACTCTGACCTTATTATATGGTGTCATTGCACTGAACACCATGGGTGGGTTTTGATGCCCTTCCATTCCCAGCATTGTCTGACAGTCACACCTGAAGTACAGTATAAATCCTATCCTGTGTGTGTGTTTAAAGAAATGATCCAGAGAAGTAGAGAGCACGCCAGGTGGCCACTTTCAAACAGCTGCAACCCATCATAGTTCCTGCTTCGCACTAATGCTGCCTTCAGCCATGGAACCTTCTAACCTAGTAGCTGACAAGTGTGAGGGCCAAGCTATACGTTCCATGATGGAAACTTTTCTTTTTCCTCAAAAGCAGCCAACCTTGGGGGGGGGGCTGATTTGTATCAAGACAGTGAGTCAAGGAGAGGGGTGTTTAATAACTCTGTTCTCCTGCTGCCTTTCCCAAACTTAAATTTGAAAACTGCTTCTAAAGCAGCCATGGGAGCCCCAAGTTTGGCTCAGGGTGATGGTGAGAAGAGTTTAACTCATTTTCCTGATTTAAATCCCCCCCTTCCCAAAGGCCCTCTTACAATATAGTTCCTGCATGTTTTTCTCATGGTAGTGAATAGCAGCTGTGGAGGGCAGTTTTTACATGGGAGAAATCACACTGAGAAAATGGGCTCACTTCCATTCATGCCATAGACCCAATTCAAATTGCCAGTCTGTGTTTTTTTTACTTCACAAAACAAAACGGAGGCTTTCCAGTAATGTAATTCCTATGTAAATGGTTGTATGCCAGTAGGAAGTTGGTCTATGTAAAACTGTTCATGCTAGGCTGGGCTTTTCTGTACTGGTTCTATCCTTTTCCACAAAACCATTATACAGATAGTCTTCCCAGACTCCACAGCTTCCTTCCCCCATGTCCTTTTCAAGTGTATGGCTCCCCCCCCCAGAAGTTCAGATCTTTTAATGCCTAAAGTAGGCCAATGAGGCAAGCTTTGGTTTTTGCCAGAGGTCTTTGGAATTTTTTTTAATCATCTATTTTCCTTAAGGCACTCAAAACTTTCCACTTCCTCAAATCAGAAGTTATACATACTTGGAAGAATTTAGATCACTTCTACTTTGGGGCCTTGTGGTCACTAATGGTGGGACTCTTTGGTGACAGACATTTCATCTTGAGTGGAAATGGTGGTTATAGCCTGGTGGTTGGCTTTTGACACCTGCTTGAGGGATATTCATAAAGTGTAAGCTTTGCTGCAATTTAAAATACAGTCAAAAAAGACAAGTGTTAGTTATGAAATGAAGATTAAACGTTTCAGCATTAAAGTTGTGAAATTCTGATTCATCGCATCCTGTGTCTTCTGAATACAGGCATGCCCTGGTATCCACTGGGGTTCTGTTGCAGACCCCACCATGGATACCGGAAACCGTGGATACTGGGGACGCCTTTTTAAAGATAGGGGAACATCAGTGGTTTTGCTGCAACAAGGTAAAAAAAAAGATTTGTTTAATGTTCCCCTATCTTTTTAATAGGCTTCCCAGTATCCATCGTATCCGTGGATAACTGTGGATCAGGGAAATCAGTGGATACCAGAGCACACCAGTAGATGAAAATAGTAAGCTTGCTCTTTTTGTTTTCAAATATATATAAAAATTAAATTACATTTTATATTCTGTATATAACTATATTTTAAAAATTCTGTGTTTGCACTAGGTTCAGATTTAATTTTAAACCAGGTTATTTTTTTTTCCAACAGAAACTAACTTCGTTTTGAAACAAACTTAATGTTAAAATCAAGCTTTGTTTCTGTTTGGCACCCTGAATTTTTGATTTAAGATTTTACATTATTTAACATAGGCTTTTATTCCCTTCTGTGAGGTGGGTTGAGTGATTTCATATCGTTCACCTGTTCAGCAAAGTGAAGATATCTGGATATGAGAGTGCTTGGAAATGTGTAGATTGAGTTATTGGTTCACTATCTGAGCATTCTGCATGCTTCATTAAGAGCTCCTTTCTGCTTTGTAAAACACTGTGGGATTGCTAAATCCTGCCTAATGGGGAAAACGTTGGATTAAGAACATAATATAAGACCTGCTGTAATATTTAATGAACAGTTCGGCTTTCCCATAAAATAGCTTCTGCGTAGAAGGGCAGTGCTTTTCCACGAGCCCTGACCAGCTGTCCCTTTCTGGTGGGTGTCAGCTGCCTGGAGTCTTAAATCCTTTGCTTCAGTTGCCAGACTCAAAAGAGATTTGGGGAAGTAATTATATTCAACAGACAAAGAAGAGGCTGAGTCAAGTTCTTATCTGAAAAAAAAAACTTGTGAAAACATATTGAAAAGCTGAATTATGAACAAAACAGTTTCTATTGATCAGATACATTGCATATACCAGTGGTATTCAAACTTTTAAAATCAGGACCCACTTTTTAGAATGACACTCAGGTCGGGATCCACCGGAAGTGATGTCATTAACCTGGAAGTGATGATGTGGCTGGAAGTGACATCATCAAGCAGGAAGTGCTGTCATTGTAACATAATAAAATGACACTCCTAAAATGCAAATCGGCATTCTTGGGCTGCAACAATTGTACAACCATGAAACATCCCTGACAGAAAGCAAGATGAGGAAAAAATATTATGTAAAAGCACTGAACTAAAAACAATTTAAAAAAAAAAACCCTCACTTGAAAATTCAAACTATTAACAGTCACAAAAGGAATATATCAAAAGTAATGTCTGCAATTTCCAAGAAAGCTCCCAGCTTTCTGCAACCCACCTGACATCAGGTCATGACCCACCAAGTGGGTCCCGACCCACAGTTTGAATAACACTGGCATATATTATTGCAATAGTAGTGTAGCTATGGGGGAGTGGCATGCAAAGTATTGTAGGCGCAGCAACATGCCATGTAAGCAGCCCCTCCCACTTACTATTGGAGCCATTTTGGAAAGTGATGGCAACGCTCAGAACAACTCTGACCACGAGTGGGAGGGGCTGCTTACATGGCATGTTGCAGCGCCTGCAATATTTACTATGCCACCTCCATTGCTGCTGCATACAAAAAAGTTCACAATCAAGGTTTAGACCATTTTTATAAAATCTGTGACTAGGAAGCAGCTGATCAATTCTCCTTGCTCACTCCCTCAACTGCCTCAGAACCTTTGTTCCCTCTCCCAGCTTCCTTGGAATGTCTGTCCCCTCCTTCCGAAAATGGACTCTTTCAAATCCAGTTAAAAGATTTAACTAGTTCCTTTATTGATTTACTGAGATGCAAGCTACTTTAATGAGTTACATATGTTTTATGGGCTTTTAACTACAGCAAGCTGTAGCCATTACAGCCAGTTCCTGTTAAGACAAGTTTCTGCAGATTGTCAGCTATCCAAATGCAGGATGATATCAAACATGTGCTAACCAAGATCTCAAGCTTGTCTGTACAGGAGCTTCCTGATTTGGTGGCTTGGCACACCATCGCCTTCGGACTTTGCTCTGTTGTACAGGAATCACTAAAGGTGCCATGTTGATTAAGGGCTAAGATGATTTAGTGCCTGGAAACCTCACTTTTTCCTCCTCCCCCCCTCCCAAAAAAAACCCAACCTAAAGAAACCTTCTGTACAGTGATTACAATGGAACATAATAGGCATTTTTCCATGTTGAATGTTCCATTTCTCAAAATGCCTTGTTTCATAAAATTAATAAAAGGTATAATTAATGGCTACAAGTCAAATGGCACAGTTTCAGAGATTTTTTTTTTTTACAGGTCAGCATTTATTTTTCATACTTTTATACCGCCCTTCCTCCAAGTTGCTCAGGCTGGCATATCTAACTCCTCCCCTTCTTTTGTCCTCACAAAAACCTTCTGAGGTAGATAAGGCTGATAGTGACTGGCCAGGTCACCCAGGAAGCTTCATGGCTGAGTGGGAATTTGAACCTGGGGCTTCCAGGTCTGAGTTCGCCAGAACCACTACACCATCCTGGTAATCTATTAAATATATATCTATCTCATACACATGTCAGGGTCTGCTTATTTGCAAATAAGATAGGGTACACAAGAAATAAAGTAAAACCAAGAGTCAACATAATGCATGCTATGCCAGGTCCAATATGATTCAGGGTCTGGTTTTTTCAATCAATGGTACCAGTAAGGCAGATGGTACTTGGCTTCACTGTCATGGTGATCACATGGCACTCCCCTGCATGGTCTAGTCTCATTGGAAAAAGAGATGGCTGGGGCAGTAGTGTACTGATACCCAAGATGTGGCTGTGCAGCTGACTGGCCCTTCAAATGAGGCACCCTCATGAGGAGAGGGTGCAAACCAAAGAGATCAGGAGGTGGCTGCAACTGAAGAAGCCTCTTTCTTGTTGCAAGGACGACCGAGGGGGCATGCTCCCCATTCTTGTGGACAGCTGCCATCTCTGATGGCAACCATGAGACTTGGGAGAGGGGTTGAAAAACCCTCACCGAGTGCAACGTTTTCCAGGCAGCCTTTATCACTGTTCGTAAGCATGCCCTAGGTCAGTGGTTCTCAAACGTTTTAGCACTGGGACCCACGTTTTAGAATGACAATCTGTCTGGGACCCACCAGAAGTCATGGCTGGAAGTACTGTCATTGTGATGCCAGAGCCAGCTACTTTCATGAGAATGCAGCAATCAGTTGGGTTATTTCTCATATAATAGCAAAGTGAATCGGAAAGACAAAAAGTCTGTTTACATCCATGACACAAGCAAAACAACCACATAGCTCTCTCCCTTTACAGTGTTCCATCTTCCCATATTTTCAATATGGCTGCCCTTGGTGCTTTGTGACCCACCTGAAAGTGGCTTCCAACCCACAGTTTGGGAACCACTGCCCTAGGTTTATCATATGAATTTTCTATAAAGATGGCACTAATGCAAAATGGCTAAAGAATCTAGGATATATCGATCAACACGATATCATTAAGCTTACTAAACCCCGGTTCTGGGAATGCTTCTGAAGCTGTTGGATAGAAAGGGTTATTTTGTTACAGTTAACACTTTTCATGCCAGCACCTCAGTCAGTATGAAATGTTATGTTATGGAATTTTCCTTTCGAAACTTCTAACAATGCAGGAGTTTGAGGCTGTAATAAATTGTCTGGGAGCATCTGAGGTTGTAGGGTTTCGGAAGTTAAGAGATGTGGACTTGATCAGTCTCTTGGATGGCAGCCCATTGGGAGCCTCATATGACAGCGGAATGTAAATATAATGCTGTCTATGGGGTTTTTTTAAGCAGCGAAATAATTATTTGCATATAAATAATGTGTGGCAGACTTTATGAATCAGGTTGCAGCTCGGTTAAGGTGTTTGAAGAAGCACAAAAGTGGAACTGTTCTTCTGTTGGCAACCTTAAGCTCTATCTGATTGGTACTCTGTGTGCAGCTTGTTAAGGAAAGACTGGTTGACTTACACCTCGTCTCTTTCTAAAGCACACTTATTGTAACACTTTCATGTGTTATCAGATAATACCGCGTTGGCGTCTAAGCACTCCCTTGAGATTTTTAGTTACACTTTTCTTGTGTTAGAACTTTCTACAGGAAATGGAAAAAAGCGCTCAGTAGGCAGTGAATGCCTTCTGTTCTTTAATTGCCAACTTTATTAACTTCGCATCCCTCTGGCTGCAGGGCTCTGTCCACTTCCTTTTCTGGCTCAGCTGATATCCCATGTAATAGAATGCCAGTTATTTTTATTGCTGTTACAAGAAATGTTTTTAGAAGATTATGAAACGAATGATGGCCATGAACACCTTTTTTCGTACAAACTAGTTCTTTTTAATATGATTTTTGTTTGTGTACAAGGTATCCTTGAGCACTGAATAGAGAAACAAGAGAGAATTATAGTGCTGTGCTTAATTCAGAAGCTAAAGATTGATTCACATGTGCATGTACAACACTTTATCTGTCATCCCTTCATTTATTCCAGCCTCTGACTCTTAGCCAGATGTCTGAATCATCTCAACTGAAAGCAATAGTGTTTTGAGCAGACACTGAGTGATATGCAGAGTCTGTCTAGGGCAGTTATTCTGTGATGGCCCATTCACATGTCATAACTTGGTGCTGTAGCTAATGCGTGATGAGCATGCTTGTGTGAACTGGCTCACGGGCAAGTCCTTGAGAAACTTGTCTCATAGAGAGTAGATGTCAGAAATCAATGCTGTTTGTTTTCCATCAAGATCTGAATTGCGTTCATAGATCTTAATTGGAGCAAGCTTGTTCCATTAGTACGGGGAATGAATGAAGCTGTCTTCTTGCTGGAAGAAAATGATACATGTAGAAAGCAAAATGACAACTGCAGGAAGGTGAAGATAGGTCAGTGCTTGAGACAGGCATCAACCGAAGCCTGGCAGAGAAGCAGGAGGAAGGCTTCATGCTACTGAGTTCTTTTAAGCCTAAAATTTAAGGAGAGATTTAATTTAACAAGTAATCTCAAGTCAGGTCTACTATCCTTTCAAGTAACAGGAAGAGATGCTTAAATTTTAAGATTTTTTCCTTTCTATTTTCTTGTCCATGCTAGATTTCTATAACTAGTCCAGAATACCCTCTATTTACTGCTACACAATAAGGCTGGCTTGCTGTAGCAGGCTGGTGGCGCATTGGGAAGGATACCCATTTTTTTTTTAATCTGCTATGATTAAGGAATGTTTCCAAACAGCATGGAATGAGCAGATAGTTTTATTGCTTCAGCTCCTTCCAGGGATGTGCCTGGTTGGCCTTCTTCCTATTATAGTACTACTTTAGAGATTCTGGAACCACGTATGGCAGGCCTGGATAGTATAGTCCTGCATCCTGTATTGCCAAATTGAATGGATAATGGGCTCCACCAGTCAATACTAGTGGTCGCCAAACTCCAACTTGTGGGCTGGATCTGGTGCAGCACTGAATCCCTCCCCGTTGTGAGAATCACTTATCGTTTCACAGCGCTGCTCACATGCAACCCACTTGGATCTTGCAGAGCAACCCTCTGCATGGTCACATCTGCCCAGAAGTCCTGGCACAAAGCCTACTGGAACAGTGAGCTACAGACCTGTCCACCCAGAATGTCACTCTGCAGCATTTTAGTGGGCTGCTTGTGCTGTACATGGTGGAACAGTAAGCACTGCTCTGATGCTGCAGGGACTGCATTTTGAGTGCACAGCAGTTGTGAGTTGGGTGACCACTGGTTTATACCATTATTTGTTTATACCTGATGTCCAGTTCTGACTTACTGGATTCAGCAGTGGGACTGTTGGGTGCTGATAGTCTGCCTGGCTTTTTAAGAGTCTGAAGGCAACAAGAGGCTGTGCAGCAGTTGCTGTGACAACTTTATGCTCCATTGCTCGGGTGATACTTTACACTGGCTTCTCCCATCCTCTGTTTCACCCACCCTCCACGGATTATATCAGGGATGCCCTCTTGTACACAATATAGTACACAACAAGGCAACCATTGTATTTGAAAGAATCGGGTGGACACATGCTGTGTTGCAAATCAGTTTTCACATGCATATTTTTAAAATTGCATTACTTAAGTTCTGTATTGAAGAAGCAAGCAGCAGTTTCAATAACTGAAATGGTATTCTCTGTGAAGTTGTGTGCTTTCTGTTCTTTAAAAACAAAAGAAAAGCCTGTCTAAGCCTCCATTGTTAACAGTGTTGCATTGGCACAGAACTTCACTGGCATAGGATTTTCTCAAAGCCCTGGGGATGAGGGTGAGAAGTGGTGGTGCCTTGAGTAAGCCCACTTGGCATACATCCAATAGATGTGTATTTGTGTCAGGACTTGGAGTCTAGTCCCTGATCCTGTGCACAGCTGTCCTTCTGTCAGTTACTGGGCATGAGAGTGAGCTCTTAAGGATTCAGATGTAGGAAGGGTTTCGGTATATGCAGCAAAGGTTGGAGATGAGGGTGTGCTTTATTTGCTTCTATTAAAGTACCTAACAGAGTGCTCCTCATGATTTATAAAAAATACATGATAATTCAAATACTCATTTTTTGTGTATTCCTGCGTGTCCTCATCAAATGTCACTAAGAGTGCAAACTGGAGCGCAAACTTAGACCAGCATAAGCCAAGCCAGCAATGTTTGGCCAGCACAAGGGCCACCATAAAGCGTGTTTGGACTACTGTCAGAGTCAGGGAGGATGGCACATGTCTGTATGCTGGCCTCTCTAACTCTGAGAGTGGTCCAAACATGCTTTACGGTGGCCGTTGTGATGGCCAAACTTTGCTGGCTTAGTTTATGCTGGCCAAACTCAGTTTAGGATTGCGCCCTAATTCTGCTTAAATCTTTGTTATACAGAGCCCCTGGACTTTGGCCTTAATGGTCTGCTTAAGGTCCATGTCCCCCAGACAAAACAACTGTATTATAAGGCTGAAATTCAAGCAGTCAAAATCCTATTTCAGTGATGGGGTTAGTTTCAGAGAGCTAGATGAAGAGCAAGAGTGCCAAATGTCTGTGGAGATGGGGAAAGTAGACTAAAGTAGGTCTTCCTTCAACCAATAATACACGTCATCGCAAGTATCCTATTCAGATGGGCTGATGATTGTTTCCTTGCTGCATGTTAGCGGTGTTATCACATTTAAGAAGGTATTAGGTTGGTCACTTTGAACAGAAAATGTGTGGCGAAATACGCTTTTGTTCAAAACTCTTACCCTATCATACTTCTGTTGGAAGCTCTAGTATTTGCATGTATACAGTCCATAAAGTCCTCTTTATGTGTGAACTCGCTATCTGCAAATTCACTTATCTGCAAGGGGCAGAATTGCTACTTACCTCATTATCTGCGCCTCTGTCCTCATTATCCACTATGAAGAGACCTTCCGAAGGCTGCAGGGACCTTCAGAATGGCACCTGCAACCGGTGCTAATGCCTTTAAAATGGCTGGCAGCAGCATCTGCTGGCCTTGTTTAAGGGACTCATGCTGCTTGCAGGTACCATTTTGAAGATCCCTGCAGCCTATGGAAGGTATCCACAGCATTCAGAGATCTTTTGGTACGTCCTACTGCACTCTGCTGGCTTCCTGAGGGTCTCTGCTGGATTCTTCTGACGGCAGATAAGGTACCCCATACACCTAACTCCATAATCCGATAGGATCAATGATTTGTTATCTGCAAAGTTGCAGTTCACGAGAAACCTAAACCTAGCAGATAATGAGGATTGATTATAAGTACTTTATGTTGTTTCCAGGTATAGAATGTGTTTGTTTTTGCATGCAAGATGGAAGCAGACTCATTTTTATAGCATGATGGCAGCTCGTTCTGCTATTTGTCATCAAATTTATGAGAGAGTGTGTCTAGTCTCAGCTGTCTTGAGACTCTGACTAAGCCGCGAGATGCATTCAAGATGCATTACTTGTCTGAAGTTCTTTACAACTATTATAGTCTGCATGTTCATTGGACAAATTGATGAATTACTGCTTGGCCTGTAACAACTGCAGAGGGTTGATTTTTGAAGTGACACTTCCAATTTCACCCTGTGATTGGAGGTCACTGATCATGTTAGGTGAGAATCTGTCGTCATCCTGTGTGTTTTACTATTAGTACGTAATTGTTTCTTCATACTCTAGTTTTTTCATTAAAAATATTTTCCATTTATTTTTTCCTAGTTAACAGTGTTATGGGAGGCAGAGGCATAGTATGTTAATGGAAATAGGTTAAGAACAATAATATATAAGAGAAAAATTAAAAATAATATTTAGGAGGCCTGGAGAAGGCTTTCCTGGGCCTTGTAATGCCTTATAAGGCATTAATAATGTAATGTCTGTTTTTTCCAAAAACTGGAAGTAACTTTTTTTTTTTTTGCCGTAATGACCATTCTGAGGCCTCCTGAGGCTGCAGGAGGATTCGTGCAGCCTCAGTGGGCCTCAGAAGACCCTTTGCAGGTGACCAGAGTACAGCTCCTGTCGCCTTCAGAGGCTTCAGGTTAAGCCTAGTCTGCCTTAACACTGGTCTGGGGGACCCACGGTAAGCCAGATCTGCAGATGATTAAATTCAACCTGTATTTGAATTTGTGCACCTGTGTCCAGGGGAGGTCCATTCTTTGGATCCCCTGTGGATATGGAAACTGCAGATATGAGGAATTCTGTCTCTGCACCCCGCGCCCCACCTTCATTCCCATTAATGTTAATGAAATGTTTACTCCAGCAAAAATGTTCTTCATTTATAGGGGTCGTTATAAGCTTATGCACAGGCTGCCAAGAGGCAACCTGAATGCTAAAAAAGGCTAGAGTAAGGTTAAGAGGAAGTGGAAGTTGATCACGAAGTGGGCGCGGAGCCGGATCTGCAGATAACTGAATCAGTGGAGACTAAATCTGTGAATACAGGGCCCCACCTGTAATGACAAAATACAAAATTAAACTCTTAAATTACTCTGAAAATGAAAGGGGTGGGGAAATTGGTGGCGGGAGAGAGCTCCCTGTCTTTTAAGCGTAGTTGAGAAACTTGACAGCCTTGTATTTTTAACCTGCACAAATTGTTGCGCTTATGCGTGCGTGCACTTTCGTTTTTTTCTTGGACTCCTATGCGAGAGAAGATGGGATGCTGGAAAAGGGTTGTGTGGTAGTTTTGCTTGTGTCAAGGTTGTAAATAGGCTTTTTTCTTGGTGATTCACTTTGTTATTGGAAAATGACTGAGAAATAACCCAACTTACTGCTGCGTTCTCAGGCGGGGCAGGCTCTGGTGTCATAATGATGGCACTTCTGGCCATGACATCACTTTTGGTGGGTCCCGGACAGGTTGTCATTCTAAAAAATGGGTCCCAGTGCTGAAAAGTTTGAGAAACACTGCACTAAAGAGATGAAAAACGTAACTGGCATTTGCTGTGTACTGGGCTGTGTTTTTCTCTGCGCTCCTGTATGCATTTATGGACATTAGATGAATTTGGGCTATCCTTGTATACCACTTATAATTATTAGTAGTCATTCAAGTACAGGGTAGCCTTTTCTCCTTGCCTGTTGACCCATTGTTTTCTTTCCCTAGAGGTGAATACAATGTTAAGCATGCATTTGAATTCTAGACATGTAGTTTTGTCATGGAGCCACTGTGCTTACCCAAGGGAAAAGGTGAAAGCGCTTCACATCACTCACCTTTCTTGCAAGTGATTAGGAACTGACATTGACTACTTCCAGTGGGAGTTCCAAGGAATCATTTTCAGCCAGAAAGATGGTAATTGTGATATGGGGCATGGAAGGAAAGAATTTGACAGAATGAAGACCAATTAACTTCCTTATTTCCTTTCCTACAGGAATACAGTGCACAGAGTCTTCTGAGTCACATGGTGAGTTGCTTAATGATAACCTTCCTATGCAATTTGATGTGCACTTACTTGGGAATAAATCTATTGTACTCAGTGGTGTTTTTTAATTTCTGAATTAATATGCATAAGAACGGGCTGTTAGGTGGGATCCTAGCTATACTCAAAAGAACTGCCAGCTGAAGTCAGTGATACTTGCTTCCAAATACGCATAGGATTGGTAACATTAAATTTAAAACTGTAATTTTAAATGATTACACTGCATGAATATGGACAACTTGTGTATGGCCAATGCCCTTTCAGTCGCATCATGCACTTGCCTTTTCTCCACAGTATTGGATTTGTTTTTATTCAAATAATATTGATCTAAAATCCAGTTTAGGTTGTATGGGGTTTACAATGCAGCTGGCTTTAGAATGCTGTCATTCTTTTCTCAAAGGACTTTCCACTTGACAGCAAATCTCTCACTGTTGCCTTGATTCAAGGAAGACTTTTGCTTAAGTCTGTGTAAAGAATTGTGTGAGGCCCTTATGCTTTCTTCTTGTTCAAGAAACTGAAAGCACTGGTACTTGTGTAATTCTGCTTGAGCAAAAACGTTGCAAGTAGCTGCTCCCGTTTCAAAGAAATGGGACTCGGTTAAAGAAATAGCCCCATGTAAATAAAGGATGCAAGATTGGGTGAGTTCCAGTAAAGCTCAGATTCCATCATGTCTGCTGAGGAATGAAAATCTTTTAATACTTGAACTGGCTTTTTGGCACATTTAAGCTGATCAAACAAACCTTATGTACTAGAAATTATATTTTGTAAGATAAGGCCTACTTTTGAAAAGCAGATCTGTTTGGATGGACTGAATTTTCAGTACTGATTCCCTGATCATCCTCTTCAGTACAGGTTCAAAATTGAGATGCTTTATCTGCGTGTACTTTCTAGCACAGCATGTTTTCTCCCAAAGTTTGGTATCCTTAAATCAGCACTGATTTTTATTTTCATTTTTTCCTGAACAAAGCATTAAAATAACTGTATTGGGGTTCCTCAATCTGTGAAATAGGCTGCTTTGTAGAGACACAAATATTGACGTGTGAGGGAGATATCTCTTGACCTTTGTGCACTGAGATTTTGTGGTGATTACTTAAAAATTCATCACTTCTTGTTTAAAGATTTATAACCTGCCTTTCTTCTCCAAAAAAAGAACTGGCTGATAGACACATGAAAAGGTAAAAGCAAATGAAGTAAGCAAAAGGTTACAAAGCTTGATAGAAGAGGTAGTTCTTTAGCCGCTGGGAAACCTTAGCCACTAAGGAAGCCATTTCTGCCCCTCGTTGCAGGGATTGCCACATATTGGGTGCATAAGGCTTTTTTACATTGCCACTAGATGAGCTTCTAAGGATGGCAGAACTCTAGAAGACTTTATGAGCTGATCTTAGGGTACAGTCAGTTTGGAAGGGAGTTGTGGTCTTTTTGTCCTAAAGAACTTTACAGGCAGTAGCTAGTGCCCTGAATTACACCTGGAAATGGACCAGCACATGGAAACTATAATATAACCACATGTAGAGCAGGTTGCCTGTGTCACCGAGGCTTCTGTAACCTAAACAGGAAGAAAGGTGTGAAGACCATGACTGAAACCAAACAAATCACTTTCGTATGTTCTTTTCTAACAGCACTGGGAAAATACCTGAGATAGAAGCATGTATTCATCTTTTACCCCACATTAGACTGAAAACACTTTTTGAAACGTTTAGGTGCCAGCCTCAACCTATTAAAGCCCTCTAATAGCCACACACCCTAATTATTTTACTGCGAGCTTTAGATATACACAGATAGCCTACACATTTCTGTATTGGTTTCATGTTTAAATTTTGCATCTTCTTATTTTTGCTTGTGACTGTTGGTGTTTTTCAGAGGTGGAAGATCTGCCTCCCCTTTTCAGAACCAAGGGTCTAGGGTAATATAGATAGGAAATGTTAAGATAAAATTTTATACAATCCATTTGAAGTTGAATGTAAATCTGGTTCATATGTTACTAGCAGCATAATGGGAACTCATATGCCTCTGCTATAAATGCTTGAAGTAAGTTGACTTTATGAGGAGGGCCAAGGAAATGATGATTTCCTCCAAGGTGGAGTGGCACAGATGTTCAAAATCCTATTACTCACCCCACTCCCAAGTTCAGTTTCCTTCAGACACTGCTGGGAGTGATATGGTAGTATGCATGTTGCGACAGCTGCCACAGTGCACCAGCTGGACCTTAACAGCCACACTACTTAACTGCCACACTACGAACTGGACCTTAACAGATGTGCCACTTTCCTGCAACTGACAAATAATAGATCTTCCACTTTTCTTTTTCTTATTAAAGCAAAGTTGCCTGTGTACTTGGTGTTGAGTCATTATTGTTCTTCAGTAATGAGAGTTTGTGAGAAGCGTTGCTACAAGTTTGTGTGGCAGCTCATTTGGAACCTACAGATACATACTAAGTAACCAGGATATGTCTGTCTATTTTTAAAGGTGTTAATTTTAGTACACTTTGGGTTTTAGAAGGGCTGAGCTGAAATGAATCTCTAATAGCAGAGCTGTGATCCACAGTGTGTTTAAACTGGAATATTTGGCTCTTCAGTGAGGCGATTCAGGCTGCAATCATGTCAGCTGAAAGGTAAAGGTTTCCCCATGACCGAATGGTCTAGTCGTGACCGGCTATAGGGGGCAGTGCTCATCTTATCTCCGTTTCAAAGCCTGTAGAGCCGGCATTTTGTCCGAGGACAAGCTTCCGTGGTCATGTGGCCGGCATGACTATACGCTGTAGCGCACAGAACGCCGTTACCTTCCCACCGAAGTGGTCCCTATTTATCTACTTGCATTTAGGAGCTTTCGAACTGCTAGGTTGGCAGGAGCTGGGACAAGCAACGGGAGCTCACTCCGTCATGCAGTCTTGCAGTCGGAAAGCCCAGCAACAGTGGATTAACCCACTGCGCCACTATGTCAGCTTACCTGAGTGTAAAGCCCCTTGAACACAGTAGGCCTTTTTTTTTTTTACTTAATTGGATGTGATTTGTATGGTAATTGGATGGGAGCACAGAAAAACAAAGCATAAGACTGAGGGGCAAAAAACAAAGCAAAGCACAGAACATGTAACTTGCCCACTGGGTGTAACGGGAAATATGCTGAGTGAAATATGCGTCATCAGTGTAGAAGGAGGTGAACAAGGTGTATCATTTAAGAAGAATTTGCCCCGAGTTGAGAAGTCTTGATTTTTTGGGAGAGGGGGGCTTCACAGAGTAGGGGCTTTATAATGTAGCATTACAAAAGAGAATGATGAGTAGCAGGATATAAGTCATTGTTCTGTCTGCTTTTTCTGTAAAATTCCTTTGTCATGTTGCTGCCTCAAACTAGGTTACCTAGTAACAGGAAGTATATGTACTTTGATTTAAGAGGCTGGCAGTCAGTTATAGTTGGAAATGCCCTTGGTCATGCAGGCTACTTGATAGCATGTAGCTTTTGTGAAGAGAAGGTGAAAATTGCTTCGTAACACCCTGCCCCCAAGTCATTTAAATGAACCTCTTTCTCATGGGGAACACCTCATGCAGGTGTTTGTCTTTTCTGCCTGAAAGCCATGAATATAATTGAAAACCTGTGGGTTGCAGTGCATACCCTAATCCATTTTAGATTTTTTATAATCTATTTGCAAGTACAGTATTTAGAATTAAAACTTTTGTGTTAGGGTAATTTTACAGATAGGAGTATACTCTATTAGATGTATACTCTGTTAGATGTATACTCTAGATGGGCCTTTGGCCTGATCCAGCAGGGCTCTTCTTATGTTCTTATGTATTTAATGGGACATCTTGTGTTACCTTTTCTGTTGTAGAGCGTTGTACAGTTGGGTGTTAAGATTAAGAGATGGCTTATTCATAGATGTCATTGAATCACCGTGTAAGGAAGAAAAATTGTACATAACATGTCCATGTTTAAAAAGAATGTACAGTACATGTTCCCACAAGTCTGCATGTTGGGAAGCTTCCTAACATGATAGCTTGTTGTAAAATAAACACTTTCCTACATGACCATTGTTCCTACATGACCCCAATTCTTCCACCTCATTTCACATACTCCTGCTGATTAATGCTTAATTTATTCATGGATGCATGAATAGAAAACAGGAGCCAGGCAGAGTTCCCCCCCCCAGCTTCTCCAAAGCATGCACATAAGGCAACAAGACTTTCCTTTAAATCTCTCTCCCTCTCTCTCCGCCCGCCGATCCAGTGGAGTGTCTTGTCCAACAGTGGCAATATTGCAATTGTAAAAAGTGAGCCACACAGAGGGGCCCTTCACCCCCCAACAATGAGGGATCAAGCCTACCTGAAAGTCCCAAGGTGTGCTCTCCTCTCCTTGTAAGATTCAGTGCCATGCTCACAGAGCTGCCATGCTCGCTGCTCTGTGCTTGCACAGGCACTTTTTCACTCCTAGAGAAGCTTTCAAGAAGCTTGTGTCATGCAGAGCGATGCGACTGCCTTCAATCTTGGAAAATGGCAGAACACAGGTTTTGTCCTCTTCCAAGATGGCACCACCTGGGCCTTTTGCCCTTTTCCAAGATGGCAGCCACCAGCTTACCATGACCCGCCAGAGATTGGTCTACAACCCACCAAATGGGTCACAACCAAATGGGTTTGAGGAACAATGCTTTAGGGTATTTTTTTGTTAATTGCTGTTGGATTTTCTAAGATGTTCTACAAGCTATACTTTGTATTTGGAGAAAAATGTAAATTTAATTCTTCCTCCGAGGGAAAATAAAATAAAAATTTTATTTTGTCAACCTTCTAAACAGCCTAAGCAGCTGTTGTTATTATGAAGACAGAGTGGCGATTGTGTTGCCTCAATCTCCATACAATAACGTTTACAAGAAGTTTCGTGAAACTAATGATTGAAAGAATCCCAAATGTTGGGGATTATCCCCTCATTGGTTTAAACGAGACCAGATGGGCTTATAAAGCACAGCATGCCACAGCAGCAGCAACCCATCGTACGCGCTGGCTTTAATTATTGAAATGGCTTATCAAATTGTGCTGGCATTGTCAGGCAGTCACACTTTGCTAGGTTATGAAGGGTCTCTCCAAAAATCTGGGTTGTGTTTCTTTATTTCTTGGAGGGGTGGGGGTTGTGGCTGAATGAGGAGTGGAATAGTAAAATACTGATAAAATAAACACTAGTCTTTAGAGAGACTTTCCAAGTCTGGTATAGGCAGTTTGGTCTAACGTGCTTACATGGAAACAAATAATGTTGTCTTTAATGGTTATGCTTTCTAGCAAGCTAAGCAAAGTGTGCTGATTTGGAAGTAGGTTCATTGTTTAGAATAGCAGTGTCCAAACTGGAGACCGCTGCAGTGGGGGAAATCTTCTTTGGCATGAACGGCGCTCTGCATTCCACCAGGGAAGGTGCGAAAGACCCCACTGCAGCTCCAGGGGTCTTCACAGCCAGTGGCATATGCACGGAATGCCAGGTTAACGGCTTGCTGGGGTGGCAGACCCCAGAAGTGGCTGGCTGTAAAGACCCTTTGGAGCTGTAGTAGGGGTCTTTTGCACTTTCCTCAGCAGACCACAAGCTGCTGCTCAAGTTGGGGAAGGAAAAGGGAGGCACCAAATCTGGCCCGTGGGCTGGAGTGTGGAGCCCCTTGGTTTGGAATCTGGATGTTAATGTATCAAACTTGCCTTGTTTCCTGACTTTGAGCAATTGTGCTAAAGCTGTGACCCATTGGAACTGCTGCAAGGGCGGTCCTATCAGGTTGAGCTTTCGGCTTACCCTTTCTGGCTGTGTAGTAGAATCTGGCCCCAATATCTGTGTGGCTCTTTGAATGTTTCTATTGCTGGGTTTAGTGGAAGCATTTCTGAATGCGACTTGTTGCTGAATAGCACCAAGATCAAGGCAGGAAAGCACTTTATCCAGATCCTTTTTAACCAGCTCTGACTTGGGGATACCCGTTTTTTTTACCAGGGGAGCTGCCATCCTTATGGTAGATTTTTTAAGAAAGCTCATTATAACATTTAGACTTCAAACCTACTGTAATTGACATCCTATGGAACAGCACCTTAATTATTTTCAAACCAGTAATTTCTGGATCTAACACTATAAAGCCTCAAATCATGCAGATTTGACCTGCTGTTCTAATACATAATGGCTCCAGATACATACACGTGTGTATCTGATAGAAGTGTGTGTGTGTACGTATGTGTACACACACACACACACACACACACACACAGAGAGAGAGAGAGAGAGAGAGAGAGAGAGAGAGAGAGAGAGAGAGAGAGAGAGAGAGAGAGAGAGAGAGAGTCTGTCTCTAATTTGCAGCCAGTTAATCTAATTGTCAGCCTGAAAGCATCAGCTCTCTTCTTCCCTTAGATTTTTTTTAAAGGTCATAATCATCTTTACTTTGTATAGACAGCAGTGGATTTCTGAGATGCTAGTAGTATTCCTTCGCTAGTCAAATTTCAATTTGTATGCAGTTTTATGCATTTTAAATATGCAGATTTATTGTTGAAAACCTAAATTATTTGAACTCGGATATAAAATGTTCCTTCTTTGTTGTAAGCCTTTGGGATTAATCTTCTGCCAAATTGACATTGAAAGCCCTTGAGAGAACTTAACATGAAATTAGTCCATATAATACTGTACATTGAAATGTATTATAGTACTATATAATGAAATATGCTTTGACCAATCTCCTTGTGAATCCTGAAATAATTTCACTGGTACTGCAATTCTTTGGTGGCTTGACGTTTACAGTGTTTGTTGTACCCGCTTTTGGTGTTTCTGTTCCACGTGTTGTTGGTATTGTGCAGCCTACAGCAGTGCCGGACCTTCTTTCTAAATGAGAGTATAGCATAGCATTGCCTACTGGATTGTATCCTAAAAACTTGCTCAGTTCATGGCAGAAGATCCTTTTGCAGAGGGGATTAGGGGGTGGGGTAATGTTGACCCGTCTTCCCCTTTCTGGAGCACCTGTGGTTTGGAGTCCCAGCCTAGAGAGGAGGGAGTTGCGGGTACTCCAGAAGGAAGAGGTCAGCAAAAACTGTACAAGTGGGGCTTCTTCATATTGACAAAAGCTTTTAGAATAGAATCATTTGTGTCTAACATACTCTGTGGCTATTTTTATAGGAGTTATGTTAATTCTCATGTTGTACCGGTATATAGAAGCATATCAATTCTTTGCCAGTTTCATTTACCACCATTCTATTTCTAGGCCCAGTTAAGGCGCCCAATTTAAGATCTTTAAGGCCCTTCATAGCTTGGCACCTTGTTAAATAAATGTTCTCCGATATGAACCTCACCATGCACTGTGTTCTTCATTAGAAACCTTTCTCCACTTTCCAGTCATTGGAGAAGTTCAGTTTATGAGAATGTGAGACAGGGAGGCTTGGGCAGTGATGCCCAAATTTTAATGCACCTTCCTATGGGATGCCCAGCTCCCCCAGTCAATGGGGATTTTTAAGTGTGCAGTCAAAATAGATACTGTATACTTTAGTTGGCTCTCTGCAGATGTTGCTCTTACTTGGTTTTTCCTTAGTTAAGATGTTTTATATTTCCTTTTTTTGAAATTAATATGGTTTTTTTTGGGAGGTATTGCTTTTGTGGTCTGCCACCCTAGTAGCCTCATGTACAGTGATGGAGAGTGATGGATGCAAATATTTAAAATAAATGATATATCAGTAGGAGATTCTTGATGGGATAGGATTATACGTCTTTATCCCATTATCCCACACAAAACGTTCTGTGGTGCTGTTGTGACTTGAAGTGCAGTTGTAATGCTTTGATTCATAATGTGCTGTACACCTGTTGCATTCTTTGCTTTAACACAATGGACAGTTGGATGGAGTTGTGCGAGTACAATTTCAGTTATATAACAGCTCTTTTCACTGAGTGGCTTTTGAGAACAAGACCCATTCGATTATTTTTCAATAGCAAGGTACAGCTTTTTATATTCATTGTTTGGTTTGAACAAGGGTTTGGTTGGCAGTAAGGTGTGGGCTTGTACATGCTTTTCTCATCCCATTTGCCACATGAACAGTGTGATATTTAACCTGTACCATGTCTCTCTTAACCCATAACCAGTTCCCCTTTCAATTTGGGGATACTTTGAGGAGATTGAGGAAGTCCATGTTCTGATGAACACAGTTCAGATGTTAAATTGTGCATGCAGTAAATGATACATAAAACTTTATTACAGTCAGAAGACTAGCCCACAAATAAAACATTAAAATACAATACAGAGATATTGGAGATAAATGTAAAATTTATCATTAGTTTCAGAATACATGTCACAATAACATTCTATATTGCTTTTGAGCCAGTTCTAAGATAGCTAACCTATACTATATCCCCAATCAAAACGTTAGGTTCTTCAGTTCAGTGTACTATATTGATGTTAGTGTTGGCTAAGTATATATAGCAGTCATATAGCATAAATAGAATTGCTTTCCAGACATTTAATCCAGCTATAACAGTCCACACCCTTTAAGCATCCCTCTTTGAATACCCATTGTGGTTGCAAAAAATTTGTCAGCACTATATGTGAATATCGGGTTAGAATCAGATAATATGTATTGTTGTCCTGTACGGGCCAAGAATCGGTTGATCAATGGAGAAATAAGTGCAGCTCGTATATCCCTATGGTATATACACCACAACAAAACATATTCCATTGTTTTTATCTGTTCCATGCCACAAGGGCAAAGGCTGTGCCTAGGGGATCTTTTTATACCATTCCTCCAATACTGCTAAGGAAAGTCTATTAAGATGAGCTGGGGTAAATGCCCTTCTGTGCTTTTTCAGCTCCAATTGGGCAAGATGTGGTAAATAGCTTTATTGACGCTTGCTCCTGGTATCTGTTCGTCAGATTTATCTCCAGAATAGAAGCATCCGACCAGACCCTTCAATATTTTATTTTACAGATGTTTTTAGGAGAATTTGAGCTGTTCCACCTACACACCCAGGTCAGATATTTGTGGGTGTGGAGAAGGTAAGTTATGTTAGACATAGCTGATACAAAGCTTCACAACTGTTTTTTGTCCTCTGCTGTGCAATAACCTCTGGCATCGCATTATCTTTCCCAGAAAAAGGTCAATCACACGATCAGCATGGTTAATCAAATTGAAAAACAATGCTAACATAAACTTAGGAAATGCAAGAATACAGAGTTCAGCAACTTCTATTTATGCGAAGTGGTATGTTTGTTCCTTAACAACCTTCTCCTTGAGGCTTTTACAATAGATTAGATTTCTTGTTTGGATTGGACTCAAGCAAACAAACAAACCTTTCCCCCCCTTAATTCTGCCTCCTTGCATAGCTAGAATAGTCAACATTTAGGGTCACATTTTTAAGGATGTGATCATGTGGCTGTACTTTACTTTTACAGCTGATTATGCATGTGTTGTCGAAACGCTATACATCGTAGTATTGCTAGAGGTGGAACTTGTCTAGAGCTAATGCAGGGGCTTATTTGGGTAGTTGTCCTCTTGCACTCTTGATACTTGTCTTCTGCTCTTCTCAAGGATAGACTATTCTATCTATCAGCAGGCCTATTCAGTAGAATTTTTTAAGAGCCTATCGGATCCATGGTATTGGCGTAATATTATTTTGCTTTAAACTAACAGCAATACTTTAGATGAGGAAGGTCCTGGTGGAAAGCTGATCTTCATGGCAGTCTGTGCCGGAGTGAACACTAGCTATTATGACCCAAGATAGTGTTTGTGCAATTGTGTCTCAATCGGAGCAAACTGTCCAGTTGCATTTTCATGTACCTAACAACGCTTCAGGATTTTGTGATATGATTGTTCAGACACACAAATGATGTCTGCATCATTTAACCCATTTGTCCTGGCTGTCATTTCTTATTCTCAGAGACTGAGGAACTCTCCCATGCATTTGTCCTTGCTCATTACAGAGAAACAATTGCCCTTCTGAGTTGCAAGAAGCACTGCAAGAGCTTTGCACAGGAGTGCCATTGGGGTTGTGAAAGTGATACTTTACCTTTGAAATGGCGGTTCATTTTAGCTTGCAAGTGCAGCCTCCATAACTTCACTCCTATCAATATGATTATTGCTAATTGTATGGATAGACTGGAATTGGTAGGCAGTAATTTTCTTTGGAGACTGGTTGAAAGAAGGTAACGAGGCCCTACTGAAGCCTTTTTACTGTCTTTCATTTTTCAGGCAGTATGTAACAGGTACACATTAGGATCAGCGGGATTTGCTTTTGCGTAATTGTTGCCAAATTGCAGGCCATGCAAATAGTCTCAAGTCCGTTTTACAAAGAGGGCTTGGCTTTCAGAAACTGGAAGTCTTTTTAAAAACCATTAATATTTATTACCAATAATTAGATCGTACAAACTTCACTTCATAAGCGAGATGGGCACAGATGTCTTTGTGCAGACTTATTGCTGATAAATTGCAGAGTTAGGATGTTTCCCACTTGCTGTAAAAATGTCCTGTGGTGTCATGTCTTAATGAACAAGAAATACCTCAGCACTGTGAATCTTAAGTGGTGAACCCCAGGAGACATTTGTACTCTAAAGTATCCCCTTTCACAGAGGTTTTTAGTCAAATGCATGAGGTATTTCAGTGCAATTTACCTTGACAATTACTAGAACAGGCAGTGGTATTGAAAAGGAAATTTCATCCATTTCATTAGAAGTTTCACAAAAGAAGTGAGCCTAATTGCTCAGGTCAAATTGCTTGTTCTGAATTTTGCTGTCAGTGGAGCAGACTAGTGTTGCCAGAATGGAGCAGAGATGGGGCAAGACGCTCTTGATACATTTCATTATACATTCGTTTAATCTTCCGGGAAATAATGTTGAAATTAAAGGTGGGGAGCGTTCCCTCATCTTTGTCCATCAGGAATAGATATGAAATGCACTTTGCAGCTATAACCCACAAGAATAAGACTTGGTTGGTTTTTTTTTTTTAAGTCTATAATGATGCTGGAAAGATCAAATTAAACATGGATACAAGAACAATGCTTTTTGGTATTTTAAAAAAATTCTCTTTCCATCACCACAGTAGGCTGCTTCTGATTGCTTCCAAATAATAGTATTTTAAAATGGATTGTTTATAACATTTCAGAGCTTCTGGCTCTGCTCAGTTTTGATTTGTTGTATATGTCTAACATATCTCAGGGTAATAATTTCCCACAAGGGCTATCGTACCTTTGCAAATATGTGTAGTTCTGGTTTGAGACCAGTGATATAACTTTGTTGATGTAAACACAGCAATGACCAGAGCAGGGGTGTCAAACTCATTTTAGTGTGCCGAACAGCTTTATGATACTGGATGTGGACCAGAAGTGATGTAATTAAACAGGATGTGATGACATTTGAACAGCTCAGGACCAGAAAGAAGCACTTTTGCTCACTTAGGAGAAACCTCAGCTGCAAGTAAAGGAGAAAATAGGCAAATGTTGATAATATTTTAAGAGATGAGAGAACCCAGTTATCATGCGGGCTGCCCTTTCAGCAGCTAAGAGCAACTGGTGGTGGTGGTAATAGGAGAGTTCGAAGGCCCGATAGCTTCCATGGGTCACATCTGGCTCCCAGGCCTTATAATAATAATACATTTATTTATATACCGCCTTTCTTAATATCACTAGATTTCTCTAATGATTGAACTCAAGGCGGTTTACATAGGCAGACTTTCTCACAAACCCGAAGGTTTTTACAATTTTACAGAATGTTCTATCTTCCAAGAACAACACTCCTACAGATCTTTCTTTCTGGATTTAGCCTTCTTTCTTTAGCCACCCGTCTGTCGTCTGCTGGCTGATGAGGCTTCCCTGCTGCCACCAGAGATGCAGCTGATTTCAGCACACTCCTCCTCCCACGAGGCAGCTGAAACTCAGCTTTTAATCAGCCGCAGTTTCCAAGGTCTGCTGCTCACAGAGACTTACGGCAGTCCCGAGCTCACGACCTTGAGATCTTCAGGTGTTATCTTCGGGCAAACGGAGGCATTAACCCTCTCGGCTAAATCTTCTGCCCAAGATTTGCCCAAATCTTCTGCCCAATATTATGTTTGACACCCCTGGATTAGAGTCCCACACAATTATGGTAACAAAGACCTCTGTGAATATATTGGAGCATCTTTCCCTGTTATGGCTATCAACGCATGTAAGAGGTCCATTGCAGAGGTTAAAATTGGTCTTTTTGTAGCTGTGTTAGGTTGCAGATGTAAGCCTACCTATTCGGGAGTAAACCCTATTAACTGAATAAGGCTTACTTTTTAGTTGATTACTTGCACTGTTAGCTGCTTTAAGCTTATTCTTTTTTTAATTCATTTTCTCAAAAGTTTATTCACTCACCATGTACTTATTTTCTGTTATTCACTGATTTGTCTGTCTGAAGCAGTGAATAAGTCTCTGTCTCATCCAGTTGTCTAGATCGGTGGTTCTAAATCTTTTTAGCCCCATGACCCCACCTTCAGCATGGAGTTCGACAACCCAGAAGTTTTGGAGGCAATGTGACAATGTCCTCACATCACCACCAAAACTTCAAGGTTGCCAAGCTTTTGCATTTATTATGTGGGCAGCATATCTTCTGAGCATGTTTTCATTGATGAGAACACAATGTGGCTCCAGCCTGAAGCAGCTGAATATGGTGGTCTTTGGAGGCAGGCTCTTCCCATTAAAAAAATGTGAAAGCTCAGCAACACGGTAGCTCTCTATAGCTCAGGCAATGTTACGTGACCCACCAAATGTCTCAGCCGCCTTGTGAGTCACAGCCCACAGTCAAGAACTGCTGATCTGGATGGATTTTTCTAAATGGAGCACACGTGTATGGAAGATGATTTCTGAAAACATTACCTTTTTTCTACGCCAAAGTCCAGAAGAGTAGTTCTGTAGCAAATGGTAGTAACAAAATTTTTGTGACATTTTAAAAACCAATGGCCTTCATGCATCTCATGAAGTTGCTTATATCCTGTGAAATCTCCTGGCACAAGAAATGTGTTAAGTCTTCAATACAACACAGAGTTCTAAAGAGCAAACAACAAAGTTCTTGATCTTGTTTGCTGTTGAGATTAAATAGTCTAATTTCTCTTATTGAATTGACGCAAAATGGCTAATGGGCGAGGTCGGGAGCTTTAGTTGTAAGAGAATATGAAGAAGCGGTATCCTCCCTGAACTGTTTCAAGCGCCTTACAATGAATGTATTGGACCTAAGACTTCCTTGGCCATGGCATCACTTCTGTTTAGGAGCAGTAATCACATTCAGATGCAAAGAGACTTCGGGTGTTCATAGGTATCCTGCTCTAAAGTTTTGGCCATTTGGAACTGGGTGGGGATGGGGTGGTTCTTCAATAGTTTCTTTTGATTATGTTTTCTGTCATACACCAAACCAGACAAATGTCAGTAGGCTAAACACTCTCCAGTGTGCAGTGCAAAGGGCAATGTAGAACATCAAGTTTCTATTCTATTTTATGGGGTGAGGCTGTTCTGGACATGATGAGGCTTGACTGTATTCAGTGAGGAATGCCTAAAGGGGGAGAATGAACATGCTTAGGCTGATATGTGATGGTGCAGCCTTTTAAACTTTGAAGTGTTCTGACCTGTGGAATAAAACCAGGTCTGAAAGACAAATGATGTTTTGACTTGCAGAAATCAGATTGTAGACTGAGCGTTCAAACTTGAAGGGTTTTTTTTTTTACATCTGATCAGAGGGTGATAATTTGTATTTGATTCTGTGCCAAATGTATTTTTCGTAGAAACGAAATCTACCTTTCACAAATCCACTGTGTGAACTTTGCACAGCTAGGATTTGTACAAGAACAAAAGAAATGTTTTCAGTGGATTTAAGGGTTGTTTGTTAAATTGATTAACCATGTCAGTGTTGAGAAGAACCAACCCTAAACAAATGGGTCTTAGGAAAAAAAAAAAAGAACCTCAATTTGCATTTAGTTTGTTCCTGGAATTCTGTCAAGAAAATTAGTCATTTATAAACTGCTTATAAATGCCAAAAACATGGTCCCACCCCCAAACAAATGGGTTTAGGTTAGTAAATCAATATTATACAGTGTCTACTATTCTGGTTACTAACAGCCCGATTCTAACTAGCGAAGCAGTGGTGCCAATTTGGCTTCCACAGTATCTCATGGAGGAGTTTCTGCATGTTGAGGCCTCCTTGGGGTAAGGAAATAGTTGTTCTCTCACCTAGGGGTAAGCCCCAGCAGCTGACAAGCCAGGTAAGGGGGTAAAAATCCAGTGGGCGCCTCTGTCACTGAACCTGCCACCCAAGACCCAAACCACCCTCCTCTCCATTCTGGTCTCCTGCCCATTCTACCATCTCCAGACAGCTCAACCCTATCCCTCTCCTCTCTATGCTATCTTACCTGCACTGGTGGGTCTCTGGCATCCATTTTCGTGCGGACCTGGCTGCTTGTGGCAGCGAACAACCCATGTGCACCACTGCTGTTGTGTTCCATTGGTGTAAACAGCTTTAAAGCTGTCACAAACAGGTGTTCTGCTGGTATAATCAGCACCTAGGATTGGGCTAGGTTCAGCCAAGGAATCATTCAGCCTAGGAAGACCAGTTTAATTGCTCACCAGGTAAAATGTGCTTTTAACTGTATTCATTTCTCTTGTCTGTGCAACAAACAGGTTTCAAAATAGGTGGTTCACTCGTTCTAACTGGCTTTATACCTGCCTGGTTATATATTATAGAACCCAGTGCTACCTCTAAGTTGCTGGACAAAGCCCTGCACTGCCCCCCCCCAAGTTAAGGGGAATCTGCAACAGCTGTCTAATATTGCGGGATTCGAAGGGATCATCCCATCTAGGTGGGCAATTAGTTAGTGCTTGACTTGATGGTCCCTGATTGCACCCTTAAAACACAAAACCAGGAAATTGAGTTACCATCTGAAGCAGTCTCAAAAGAACAGACTGTGAGGACCCAATCCTGTGCTGGGGCAGCAACAGCAGCTTGTGTGCGCTGCCCCAGCAGTGGCCATAGAAAACCTACCTTAAGGCACATTGCAGCTCATGGGAGGGGAGAGGTGCTGATGGGGAGGCCAGCTGAGCCCCTGTGCTGGTGGGAGGACGCTGGGTGCCTGTGAGCATTGGGTATCCAACCACATGGTGGGTTCATTGGAGATGGGCATCCAGAGGAGGGGATTCAATCCCGGGAGTGAGCAAAAGCTGCCACCGAATCCTATCCCCTAATCCCTCACCTGATATGCGGCCTATTCAAATCTCCACCAGCAATTTGGCTGATGCAGATCTGAATAACCTCATAGGAGCTGCGGCAGTGCAGGGGAACTGATGCTCTCTTATCCTGAAGAGACCTCCAGCTAGGTGTCTTGCCCTGCAGGATACAGCAATGGCAATTTTGGTGCCTCTGTAGTGCGGCACAGGCAAGCAGCATAGGATTGTGCTACGAATCTTCCTAGATTTTATGATTATATAGTACAGTATTTATAAATGGCATCCCCTATACATGCTGCGTGTCTTATTGGTATGTAGAAAGGGAAAAGAAGTGTTTTTCATGTGTTTAACTTCGGATGTGACTCCTATTAATTTGCACTGAAAAAACAAGATGTTTCTTTAATAGAATTCTCAACTTTGGGTAGAGCAGGAATATTAGTTGATCAACTGTTTATGGGGAAAATAAGTAGTGATATGGTTTACTTACTTTATGTTGAAAAATATGCAAGGATTGTCAGCTTTTATACAAGTTATTATTATCCCTAAGGAATTTATGATTGCTGCACTTAAGTGTTTCCCACAGAGTGAAGCCATTTATATATGTGATAAATTCTAATGCTATGCTTTTTCAAAACAGTCTTAACCTAGAGTCTCTTTGAATTTATTCTTATTCCTTCTTAGTCTTCTTATGTAACTTGCAGTCATAACAGATAAATCATAGTAAATAGTAAACGAAGGATTTTATTTCTTCAGAAAGATGGAAATATCTTCGGTTCTTTTTAAGCCTGGAAATCAAGTTTTGTGGATGCTGCTACACATTTGTTGGTGTAGCATGACCATAGTATCTGATTTCCAGAAGGTGTGTCACTTCAGCAGCAGAAGACACATCCTTCTCCAGAATGGAGAAGTGGAGTTCACCTTATGCGAAAAGTCAGTTCAGTCCTCTGGCACACTCCTAGCCCATACCTCCACCCAAATAAGAGTCTATGTATGATAGGAGACTTAAAATTCATTGTCAGTATTGTATGGGGTTTCTTCTGTAACTGGGGAAGACATTTTATTAATTGCAGTCTTTTTATTCCAAGAGAGGAACATTTAACCTTAAGGCTCCAGTCCTATCCAGTGGAATGCACATTCTACTAGTGCACCAGACCTTCCCCCAATAAAGCACCATAAAGCACTTTACAACAGTGCCAAGGTTGGGTGCGCCACAGGAAGGCTGGAGCCTTCCCATTGGTGTGAGAAGGGATAACTACCGAAGCAGGTAAGTGCCGCATCAGGGCAGGGGAAGCACAGCGTAGCCTATCCTCTTTCCCAGGCCTGATCTGATATGGATCAGTGCGGACTTGCGTTATATGGCAGGTGCAGGTCCTAGTTGACCCATTGTGGCTGCTAGGGCTTACTTGGGGCAAAGGGAAGAAATACCCCCTTACTGCAAGAAGATCTCCAGCTGCCGAAATTCCCCCGTGGAATGTAGCTTACTCATGCTACTGCTTTGGCACTGGGGAATTTACTTGGGATTAGGCTGTAAGTCTTCACAGAATTCTGTTCACATAGATGCTGGATAGGATCTGGAGAGGCCTTGTGGTGCACTCCTAAATAGGAGTACCATTTGGTAATGCTGGGTCTTAGTCTTACAGCCAACGGAGAGCAGACGAAGAGCCCAATCCTATCCTTCCAAGCCCGCCCCCCACAAACACACTGGTGCAGATGTGCCAAAGATGGGCTAGGATGTGCCAAAGAGGGGGCTAGGATGGGGTGGATCGGGAGTCTAACCAAATCAAGTCAGAGGCTGGGCATCTGGTGGTGTGGAGGGGAGGACAAGGTGTCTTGAAAACTAGTTCGGGCTAATCTGAGGTAAAACAACAGATCCTGGAGCTGCATTATGGCCATAGACTTTCTGGTGTTACCAGAGTTACCAAACTGGGATGACCAAGAACTTAAGGAAATACGTGTCTGATATAGAGTCTTCCAGTTTAAGCCCAGAGGTATTGGTTATGTAGCAGTAAACCATCAGTAGGCTTTGTGTCAACAGAATTCCATGAGTGGGCTACAAGGGAGGAATTCTTTTGTTGTTCTTTCATTATTTCAGATTTCAACAACACATTAAACAGTTAATTGCTCTTGGGAATTTTTTTATTGCCAGCGCTCCCACCATATTCATTTTTTGTTCTAAAGGATGCGTTTATATTACTTTTCAAATAGCCATTAATTCTTTGTCTTTACATAAATAACATTAAATTACTGAATCTAATGCTGATGTGCTATCTTGTGGGTTTTTAATTATGTTTTTCCCATATGCTACAGGGTTAAAATTATTCTGAATAAGCTAAACTTTATCTTTAGGCTCCAAGCTACAGGCGTAATAGCTCATAATATCTTTATTATACAACTTCAAAAGACTGTACTAGTATCCTAAAACTTTAAACTAAAACTTAGGATCTAAATGAGGTTGCTTGACTGTTGATTGTAAATAATGGTTGTAGGCAGTTAACGTATAACCTCACATGGCTTTTTTCCAAATTTCCTTCAGTTGGTTCTCTGGGAATAAAATCATTCTACTCTTCCAAAATGAATGAACAGATTAGGATATATTAGAATTCCTGGCTATAATTGTAAAAACAGAATGGAGAGTCACAATTTCCAAGTGTCATAGAATTGCAAAAATCATTGCTCTCTGCTTGGAAGTACTGCTTGGAAGTTTAGTTTGCGTTGCAGGCAGTACTTGAGGAAAAGGGCAGCTTTGGAAAAGTGGCAACAGGAAAAAGCAAAGGAAGTTATTAATGTACCAAACGATCACTAGATGAATTGAATGTCTGTTTTCTCTTTGTCTTCTTCCTCTTAATGCTTTCTGAGCAGTGGAAAAATATCTTTTTGTATAAAGATTGTCTTCATTTAAACGGGAAAAATATTACTTTTAAGGAAAGCTAGCTTCCTTGAGAATCACTATCACTTACAATTAATTAGCATTAATTTAATTAATATCTTTTAACATTTACCACTTGCTTATGTGAGCTGCTCACATAAGCGGACCCTAGAAACCTCTTCTACTCTCTCTTCCAATTTGTTTCCTTCTTTGTACAGTATGTTTGGAGACAGGGAAATAAAAAGCTACCTTAGTATCTCTTTTAGCTGACAAATTGACATATCTTGTTCTCGGTTTTGCAAGCCTACCAAAAAATGAGAATAGAAACTGAGACTGAAACATTTGTTGTACTTCTCATAACTGGCTTATTTGTAAAAAGCTTGAAATATGAGACTCAAAGCCATCTGGATGATTACTAGCCAAATGTGATTATGTAAAACCCTAGGGATCTCTCTCTGCATCAGTGGGACTCCAGCTGTTAATTTGGTCACGGAAGGACGCTAGGTGGGGGTCACCTGAACCCTTCAAGGTGAGTAAGGGGTTGATCAAAAGAACAAGCCTAGGCCTCCTTCTGTTGGATGGCTCACTATTCTTTAAGATAGAAAGGTAAACTGAAGTCTGCATAAGTGAAACTGTGAGAGTATTCTTCTGTTCAGTCAGACAATATAACAATTGGAAAAAGGTTTTCTGAAGGCTTGGCATCCGACACTGTAAAAAATATGCAGTGGTCCAGACTTCAAGAGAGACTATGTCAAGGTGTATGCCATTCTCTGTCACTGGTCAACGTATCTCGTTTGGCCCTCAGCTCTATAGTGAAAACTGACGAATCCCCAGTGTTGTGCATGAATCTTGAAATTCGAGTCAAGTCAATTTAGGAGTTTCCATGCCCTTGTGAATTGACTCGTGTATGAGTCCTAGCACGCGCCGATGGCGATGCCACCCTCGAATTTCATGAGTTATTTTCACAAGTCATGTGTCTTTTCATGGCAAGCTGCAGGGTGGGCCAGGTGTGTGCGTGACTACAAATAGTTGAAATGGGAAGTGCAAGAGGGTGCAATCAGATTGTCATTTCACACTTAACATTCACATAACAACTGAACTTAGAAGAATGGGAGAAAAATAGTCCTGGCCGAGGCACATCATTTTTTTCAGTGAGACCTGTTTTCCACCAAAGCTGGGCTGACCTGTGGCTGTTACAGGAGAGAGCGAGCAAGCGCGGCTACAGGGAACCTTCGGCACCATATGAAACTTGCCGCCTCAATGAAAACTCCTACCCCCTTCCGCGGCTAAGCAATGGCCAAGATTCCTTTCCCTTCCCCGCACGTCATGCTCATTGCATCCAACTACCCAGGAACAGATACATTTTCAAACATTTTAGCTTTCACCACCACCCTGCGCCTGTTCTTCTGGCTGACAGGAACGAAATAACTGTTGGTTGTGGCAACTTTGTGGTGTCTCCAGGTTCTCTGAAAGAGTTCTTTCTGATACAGAAGCCTCAACAAAGTAATGAAGTTCGTGCACTGATTAGAATTGCTGAAATTGCTGACTCATTGAGAGCGCAATCCTAAATTGGAGTTAGGCCAGCATAAACTAAGCCAGCAAAGTTTGGTCATCACAAGGGGCACAGTAAAGCATGTTTGGACCATGTCTCGGAGTCAGGGAGGATGAGGCTCACGTCTGTGCCTCTCTGACTCAGAGAGTGGTCTAAACATACTTTATGGTGGCCCCTTGTGCTGGCCAAACTTTACTGGCTTAGTTTATGCTGACCTAACTCAGTTTAGGATTGTGCCCTGAGAGTCAGTGGCCAAGTTAGCAAGTCAGAGTCTGCATTAATGACACATGTGACTCGATTCAGACAAGAGTTAGGCCAAAAAGTCAAAACTCAAATTAAAGTCACGAGTGTTTTTTCACAACACTGCCAATCCCAGCCATTTTAGTCTAGTTTTTAGTCAAAGTTTGTGGCTTTGGATCTGGGGAGTAAGAAAATGAAGCAGGCTGAGAAATGAAGGCTGTTTCTTGTGGTTTTATAATGAAAAATTTGGAAGACTGTATCCTCTTTCTTTCTTTACACTTCCGCAGGTGCATTGTGCAACATGAGAAAAAATAATGTGGTCTGACAGATTTATTTTTGGCTCTTTATCCCTGTATAATTTGCCAAGGAATGGCATTTGTATTTTCTCAATTGTTTTGGTTTATAGAAAAAACTTAGTGGGGTGATCTCTCTCTATTTAACTGTACACTACTGGGTTTTTGTTTTTTTTTTGTGGGGGAGAGGGTGCATTGCTTATAACTGCATGGCAAAATTGATACCTGGGGACTGGTAAAAGCACAATGAAAAGCTTTCTCACTCCTGTTATGTGGATTGCCATTTTTCACACTGATCTGTCAAACTTGGTGTGGTGCAGATTTTTGTTCAGGAATGTTCTCATCTGTGGTTAGAGTAAAATTACTGTATTGAGAGTGACTGACCTCACTCCCTCACTGAAGAAAAATGAGTTTTGAGGTACAAATTAGTTCCTCATTCACCTTTTCTCAAAACATAGGGGGAGGGGTGAAGTTTCAGGAAGAGCTGAGATTGGTGTTGTGGTTCTGCCACTGTAGCAAAAACAAACGCTCGCATTTGGATGTTGGTTAGCCCTTGCAGTGATGCCTGTTGGACTTAACAATTTTTGTGGTGCTGAGCCATTCTTGGGAACTGCCAGGACTGTGGTTCTCAAACTCTTTATCACCAGGACCCACTTTTTAAAATGGCACACTACTGGTTGTGCTTTATGAGATAGCTTTATGAGATGTAAAAATAGAGACATACTGTATTTTATTTATTTATTTACAGGTTATTTATATATTTGCAATAAAACAAACACCCCCCCCTCTTAGATTTCTGTCCATTTCTCCTGTCCATTTCTCCTAATGAGGCAGCTCTAATGAATACCCTTCAGGGTTGAGGCACTTAGTTATGTGATTCAGCTTCACTCTCCCCGCCCCCTCATTGACCTTCTTGTGGAAAAAACCACACCTGAAAAAAACATGTTCAAACATTGATCTCCCTATACTATATTTACACAAGCTTTCAAACTGCAGGAGCTCAGCTCCTTGCAAACTGCAGGAGCTCAGCTGTTCACAAGGCAATTAGTGGCTATCTGATTTTTGAATAGCCTCAGGGCTTGAGTTCTTTAGTTTTCTGATCTTTCCATCACCTGTGTTTTCATTGGAAGCACTGCAGGATCCATCAGACATCAGGTCCCACCCCACATTTTAAGAAATGCTGTGTAAGGGAAGAATTGTAAAGCTGGGAAATGGTGAAGACAGTTGCTGTATTTTTGACAAAGGGTGAATTTGTCTCTATGGAGGCCCTACAGTCCCGGCCATCTCTAGTACTGTAGATGAATTTGCCACTGACTTGTGTGTAATCAGTTTTCAGGGCAAAAGCACAGGCTCCCCATAATGGCGCCAATAAATGCTTTTGCCCAGTTGAAGCCCAGAGGTACTTGATATGTAGCAGTCAACCATCAGCCCTTTCCTTTTACATGGACTGTTGCTGGTGGGAGAAGAAACATTTACAGACAGTTCAACTGCAGTGAAGGATTTTGTAAAATATCTAATTAGGACTGCAGTTGTTTGCATATAGTTGAGAAGGAGTTCAAATTCAGGAGAGATTTCCTTGGAATAAACATGTTCAGGATTAGTCTATAAGGGCCAAAGTAGATGTGATGTAGGAGACTCATGATTAGAGGTTTTGTTTTCGGTGAGCAAGTACAGCCTATGCCTTATTGGACAAAAATAGCCGAACAAAATCAATCAATCAACAGGTACTTATATACCGCTTTTCAACATGAAGTTCACAAAGCGGTTTACAGGCAAATAGTAATAATAATAAAATTAAATGGCTCCCTGTCCCAAAGGGCTCACAATCTAAAAAAATATAAAAAGGCAGACCACCAGCAACAGCCCCTAGAAAGACTGCACGGGGTGAAGAGGGACAATTACTCTCCCCCTGCTCAATATAAGAGAATCACCACTTGAAAAAGTGCCTCTTGCCCAGTTAGCAGGGGTAAAATAACACTGTTTTCAAATACCTCTACTCATGATTGTGATCTTGTATGCAGTTTTTTGTTTGTTTTAATTTTACTAATCAAAGTTCCTACCAGAAACTGTTAAGATCAGAAAAACAGCACTTGGGAATAGTTTGTTCAATCCATTTCCTGTTCTAAATCCCCCCTCCAATGGCATTCATTATTGCTCAGAAGCGTAGCTAGAGGGGATCACAGCACTAGGTTTTGCATGATGCCTTAGTGTGCCATGCAAATGCCCCCTTCCTCTCTCCTTGGAGCCATGCCAGATGGCTAGAGCAAAAAGGAGGCATGTCCTTCATTCTGCTCTAGCTACTCCAAATGGATCCAAGGGGAAGGGGTTGCGTTCACAGCATGTTAAGGCGCTGTGCAAAATGTAGTGCTGTGACTCCCCCCTAGCTATGCTACTGGTGAATCTAACACCTTCCCCAAGCTGGGATGAGGGGTTAGATTGCTGGGCTAGGAAGGGAAAAGCTAAACATCTTCTGAAGTGCCACTTCTTCAGCCCTCACAGCTGCTGTTTGGTTTTTATTAATTAGCAGCCCCCAAAGTGAGTGAGTGAGTGAGTGAGAGAGAGAGAGAGAGAGAGAGAGAGAGAGAGAGAGAGAGAGAGAGATCCTAATCCCATTTCATTGGACGCTAAGATTTGCCTATAAACATTCTGTAATGAGCAATTATGTTTAACTTTAATAGGGGCACACATAACTTGCAAGGTACTTTTGGGGGAAAAACATATATACAGTATGAATTTTTGAAACTGAAAATATGGCACAGAAAATGAAATTTTGATGCCTGCTTCTTTGAGGTTAAATTTGCAGCATGTGCATGAATTCCAGAAATCCATGACCCAGACACATTAACTACTGTTGCTGCAGGAAACTGTACTTTAATTAGAATCAACGATCTGAGAGAAGAAAAATGACCTTATGTTTGAAGGCTGCACTACTAACCTCATTAAAGAGAAATGACCTCCATCATTGCCGAGATATCTTTGTATGCTTAGTTAGCTGATCACTGCCAAACTTTTTGTAGTGTTAAGCATTTCACTAGAATTGAAAAAGTGTTATACCACACAATTTTAATTTTTGTACCTTGATATTTACAAAGTTTGTTCCTTTTCCAACTTATTGAATAATCAGTGGACTGCACTGTACAGTACATACATTTTATTATAGAAATAATGCTGAGGTATTGGCAAAGCATTGTTGCATTCATTTTAGTGAACCTTGGACAGGTACAATCTATATTTTCAAGTAGCCTGCACTGCAAGACACTTTTGTAAAACCGTTCCACATGTGGTGCATGCAGGTGTACCAATGCCAAATGTACCTTTCCTCCCCTGAATTCAGAATCTAGATGTCTGTGTGTATCCTCATCTTTTTGAAGTTAGCGTGTTGGACAGCATTTTTTGAATGTTGCAGCTTTTCAGACTCTTAAGAAAAAACTGCCAATCAGGGATTTGACACTACAGTTGAACACATTATGTTCATACCTTCCCTCACACTAACTTACTGTACATGTAGCAAAAATACCTACAGGGATTATGGAACAGAAGCCTATAGAGAGATTCCGGTACTGCATGGCTTCTCCTTAACTAACAGTCCAATCCTACCAAGGGCTTTTTGAAATGGGAACACTGTTCTACTGTTGTAAATGGCCACATGGCAGTGTATTGTGCATGCTGATGACAACCATTATGGTATTGAATGGAGCATCAGATGGATAAGAATGTAAGCAGACATTCATCGTCTTGGCCTGAAAATTCTCCCTTGGTGATGAGGCAGTAACCAAACATTTTCCTTGCAACATTTTTTACTGCAGGCTTATGAACAATAACTTGCCTATGGCAAGTAAATTTTGATTCCAGGTAACAAGGCATGAAACTGTATGAAAATTGCCGCCTCCTTGTTTCCCTCTGTCCCCCCTCCCAACTTTTCCTGTTTCTAGGGCAGAAGTTACTAGCATATGTAAGCATATGAGCCAATTCAGAATCTTAGGAGCATGTAGCTTCTGTGGATTTATTTGAAGGGTTGAGTAAATGATTACTTTAAGTGCGGGTTCAGTATGTACGTAATGTGATTGTGGTCATTCTGGCTCTTTCATGTTTTGAAGATCTTGCCTAATAAAGACTAGTATCATTCTTCAGACATCTGGGCTGAATTACATTTAACCAGCTTATCTGAACAAATGTTTCAACTGGTGAACATAGTGGAATTTCAGCTTCAAGTCAGTGGCCTTCTGCTGCAAAGATGCATAGCTTATAGTTGTTATGATTAAACAAATTCATTCAGCTTATTCTAATTTCTGGCATCTGCCTACAAGTGCAGAAAGGATGTAGGGTGATGTTGCACCATTTTATGTTCAGAGCGGCATTTTGTGTTCTGTACTAAGTCTGTTTGGGCAATGATAAAATAAACCACCTCTTTGTTCCACTGGAAATACAAATTATGGTTCTATGCATAAGATGGGCAGTCTCCCCTTGTATGATGCACACTAATAATTCTTTCAGTACTTTTCAGAATTTCAGTAATAATTTTTTTCTGTTCAGTTATATCTTGTTAGGCCAGTGTTTTCCAACCTGGGAGTTACAACCCACCAGAACTGGAAACACTGAATTTCTCCTTTAGGGAAGTGGCGACCAGCAGTGACAGCGGAACAGCAGCACAGACAACTTCCTGAATTGTGCCACTGCCAAGAAAAAAGGTGGCTTACCACTTACCAGGGGAGGTTGCGCTGGCCTTCTGGAGCTCCCTCTGCGGGTCATCCCATACCTCAGAATGGCTGTCTGACATGATGGACATGGCCTTTATCAAGAAATTGGAAATGGAGCGTGATAGTGTCAGGGAGCTGTTCTGAGGTGTAGGGAGGCCTGGAGAGGAAGCCAGGCCCCCTGAATCCCTCAGAGGGTTGACATACTGTCCTGTTAAGTGGAAAACTCCCTTTTTGTATGTGGCAGTGGCGTGATCTTGGAAGCACCATCGCCGCTGTGTTGCCACTCTCGTCGCAGCCCACAAATACTTAGTGGTTCACCAATCTTTGTGTAAAGGTTGGGAGTCACTATGTTGGCAATAACTTAGTTTCTTTAGAATTAGATGAGTTATGGTTCTGTAACTCACAGCCTAATCCTACCTAATTTTCCTCCCCCCGCCAATTCAGCCATGCCACTACAGCATGCACTGCATCCTGCAGGGTGGGTGGACGGTCCTAGAGGTCTCTAGGTAAGGAACATTTGTTCCCTTCCTTGGAGATAAGCCCGTGCTGTCCAAATTTTGCTGGCATAAGTCTGAGTAGACCCTGAAAGGCAGATCGAGGCCAGGGAGGAGGATAGGATGTCCTCCTGCTGCCAGTATCGGCCCTTTTTCAGCCTTGGCGTGCACACACCTTTGCCCCATTCCAGTCACCCACCTCCTCGCTGACTTATTGTCATTGGGGATTCTTTGAAGGCTGCTGGAGTGTGGCCATGACTGCTCATTTCTTGTGGCAGTGGCTTGGCTTTGAAGAATGGCAGGTAGCCTTTTGCAACTGCCATAAAGTATGCTGTGCTGCTGGGACATGAGTTCTGGTGGTGCAGCAGGCCAATAGGATTGGCCCCTAAGGTGCCTAAACATTTTGTGGTGATTTCACAGAATCTGAACATTTGTTCTTAAAGAATCAATCATATTTGCCAACCTTGACAATATACAGTAGAGTATAAAATTTCTTTGTTCTAAATCTGATGTTAATCAGTTAACTCATTTGTCTATTTTGACATTTTTTATAGCTGTTGGAAACATACCACAAAACGTTTTCAGGGGTATGACTTACTTGCAGTGACAAAATGTCTCCTTTTGGAAATTAGTTGCTTTTCTCTGTTTTGCTATTAATTCCCCACTAATCCATGTAAATACAATCACGTTATTTGGCTCTGTTTGTGGTTCTGTCCGCAATAATTGAAAGACAAAAGGAATTTTGTGTTGCTTCCCCAACCTTTTGTTTTTGGAGTTCATGTCCTTGACTTCAACAAATACATACTGTACGCACAAGCATGTATTACATAGATTTGAATTAGACGCAAGGTCTGGGCAGTGGTCTGATAGTTTGGCATCTGAAGGTTAGGAACTCTTGTGAAAAGATGACATTGTTATAAATTACCACATATGAGTGAGCAGCAGTAGCTACTTCCGTCATTAGGCAAATCGCAATTTGTCCAACAAGGAGCCAAGTGTTGGCTACAAGACAGTGAAGTAAAAAGAAGAAGTGGTCAATTATTTGGCACTCAATCTAGCAGAATGAAAAAAATAAAGGCACCTAGGAGACAAGATGAAAGGGTCTAGAAATTTATTAAACTTCATGGAGAAAACTCTTGTTATTACTTAATCATAGTGTCCAATGGGAGGAAATAAATGGACCATCGTTCTAGCAAGGTAGTCACAAGTATTTGATTAACTTGTATATAAGGGTTTGGTTTTGAACTGCGGAATACATATTGCTTAACTTCAATAACTGGGCTTTTAACCTAAGAACTGGCAATTGGCTGCCTCTGGACTAAGCCTGGTCCTCTGTGGTACTGTTTCTGTACCCCACCAACAATCCAAAGACCAAAAATAGCTAGAGTGGGAGCAGTTCTTCTGAGAAATGGATTTACTGGCAGGTCAATTTGGAGCATTGGCCCGTGACCTTGGCAAAGTGACTACCCCAAAAAACTAGTTGCTGAGCAAGAAAGCTAAAAAGGGTCTGATCCAACAATCAATATTTTGACACTATAAATATTAAGTTTTGATGTGTGTATGCAAGTCAAATAATCCCTTAAAAATCTGCCTATCCTTTTCAAGGTATTTTATTAAGATGAAAGCAGTGCTGTGATCAGCATTCCCTGGGCACAGACTCCTTTGGCAGCTGTGCCGTATTGCAGTGCCACCTCTGGGCATTGCCATGCTCCGCACTGTGCACTCAGCCGTGTACCACAGAGAGAACACTGGCTGTGATGCCATAGCTTTTTGTGCAAGGCACTGGGTGCAATTTGGAAAAGGAAAGGAAACAGTATTTGTACTTCTTCAGGAACTCGGGTTCCTTCACTGGAGAAGGCTGCAGTCGGGATAGGCAGTGATCTCACTCTAAGACACTGTTTCTCACCCTGCGGGTCTTGACAGGGCAAGCAGGAATACTGAATTCCCCTTTAAGAAGAGTGTTGATCTGCTGTGATGGCAGGGATGGCACTTCTGGGTTTGCGCTACTGCCAAATAAAAAGGGTTTTTTGGACTTACCAGGCGGCAGTAGTTCTGCAAAGCCTGGGTTCTCACTACTGGGTAAGTCCACCCCGGGTCAATCCATTAAAAAACACCCAGATAAAAAAAAATTTGTTGCTCGTCATTTTTGTTTTTCTTATTTTTTTTACCAGTTACTCCCCAATACCAAGTGAGCTCAAAACCGTGTTTAAAAATTTTTTTAGGCTTTTACTTTTTTTTTGGCGGCCATTTTAAGTTCGCTTCCGAACCAATTTTTAGCTGAAAACAAGTTTTGCGTAAATGTTTATAACTCTGTTAATTTTGAAGATATCAAGACAAAATAAAAACCAA
>JAJKFI010000001.1:26483557-26502024 GCA_029204185.1 Lerista edwardsae | reverse complement strand
ACACACACACACACACACACACACACACACACACACACACACACACAAATAAGTAATAAGTAGGCAGTTCATTCAAAGCTTGCTTTGTTTTCTTCTTCATGATTGCCACTGTGCCATGTGCAGTTTTTAATATACAGAAGAATGTCCTAGTAAATAGCAATGTTCCTAGGTGGAGGATTGATTCAAGAAGCTTTAGGAATGGAAAACATTCTTGCCTGCATTGCACTCATCTGTTTGTTGCCTTTATGTAAGGGAGGACTCATGGACAACCTTTCTCTTCCCTACCCTCTCCTCTTGTGTTTTCAAACCAACTATTTCACTTGACCCAAGTAAGGGCACTGTATTTTCAGCTTATCAAATGGCCTAAAATTGCAGTTATGGCTGTGCATAATGTGCAGCTGCCCATCTGTATAACACAGATGTCTTGCATCAGTTTTTTTTCCTAGCCCTGTTGCTCCTTGCTCTTTCCCTTACTCAGGGCCATGTTTCCTCTTCTCGGATCACCCCTTTCACTTGCCTGTCTCTTGCCTCCTTTTATGCTGATAACACAGAGCCCTGCTTGCTCTCAGACCTCATGTGAGACTTTCTCCAAACCAACCTTTCACTTCCCTGGAAGAAGTTGCACTGTTTGTTAGTGTTCTGTTGCTGTGCCTTTTCCCATAATGAACTGTTTCAGACAAAACAATGGCCCTGTCAACAATTTCGGAAGCCTCTTGGGCAAGGGATGGATAACCAAGTCAACAGTCTTAGCATACATAACTCATTGGCTTAGCACACATTTACTGTGCTAAAAAAACTGTAATACGCTCCTTGCCATTAAATTTGCTTTTAAATAAATGTCAAGTTGAAACTTGTGTCTAAGATTGAAAGATTGACCATCAAGGGACATAACAAGTACAGTATATGAAGCAGGTAGCTAGTTATATTAAGGTTTTGTGGTTCAGGCTTATATTTTTAGACATGCATTTCTTTGAACTGACGTTCTTAACATACTTTCACACTTTAAGCTAGCTTTCAGAGTAGCTTCGTGTCTATGCTTTTTAGAGCAGTTCTTCCCCTAGTAACCAACCTATCCATATTATTATTTATAGTTCGCAAAGCTCTCAACCACAACCTCTACTATGCTCATTTAAGTTCAAGCAGATTTTAAGATACTGTGTTCTAGCAATTCTTCATTATCAATTGTGCCTTTTACATTTCTGGGAGGCTGGTGTGTGTGTGTGGAGGGGGGGCACAGGTTTGAAATTAACAAATGGTAGTATCACCTTGAATTTGGTGGTTGGACATATGCTTGTATCTTCAGGCATCAACAGGAAGTAAAAATGCGGTATAAATAAAAGCTGTAATTGCTGTAATTGCCTCTCCCAAGTTTTATGGCCTTGGATATTTTTGTCCTTGAATTCTTTGAGTACTGCATAACAAAGGTGTAATAATTCCTGCCTTTATAATGAAAATAAAGCTTAGTTTAATACAAAACTTCAAGAAAACGAAGTTTCTTTTGAAGCTCTGTAATGCTCTTCTATTTAAGTTGTTCCAGGCTTTCAGTCATTCATATTCAAATAGATCCCTTTTCCCAATCCTTGGTTGGTATAGTCACAGTTGCCAAAATAATTAGCAGTTTGTTTTTTGTCCTTCAGTTGTAATGAGCAGAGTGATTGATCGTATGATTGCATATGGATATGAGTGTGAGAAAGTAGATTTACAATAGATGAGTAAAACCTTTGCTAAAAACTTTGTGGTACCTTTTGGACTTGAAAACCATAGCCAAGGAAAGAAAGAGATATAAGCGTCGACGGGGAAAAATCTCAGAGTGAGAGTGCAGCTCATGGCTTGACAGAATACTTGGAGTAAGTACATATGTGTTTAAGAGTTTCCCACACTCTTGATTTGGCACAAGTACAGATTCCTGCTCCATCTCTGAAAATGTGCCTTCTTACTTGGGGAAATAGGTGCGCTCCTCTCATGTGAACGGCCTTGTTAACACCGATGATGCACTTATAGTTTGTAATTCCTTAAGTATTCTGTATAGGGCTTGGGTAGCTTGTGGTGTTAAGATGTTTTTGTATTTGTATCCTCCCCATTTATCCTTTCCCAAGAAAGTTGATTCAGGGATTCAATCAAACACATTGCTCTGTCCAGGCAGACATTTACTTTATTTATTCATATAAAAAATTATGCCTTTCTTCTCCAACGCAGAGATGTCCAAGGTGGCTAGCAACCAAATTTAAAAAGAGCCCGTAAGAACAATAAAGATGAGGATGCTATTGGAAATTTGAATAACATTGCTTTGAATGCTGGCCTGGGATCCAATTCCCAGTGTGCTAATATGTGCAACTGTGTCAGAGATACTGGCAAGCTGTGAATAGCAATTTATTTCTACGATATGATTTCTGGGCCAGCAGAAAGCCAATCGACGATATTAAATGCTGGAAGGCCAGCTAAGCATAGGGTGAATCCTCAGTTGCACTCAGACAGTGTTCTAAATTTGTTGACTTAGGATAGTTTGGCATCATCGCTGCCTCGGATGCAGTTTAGCTACTCTGCAAGTGACTCTTTAGTTACAAGAAAGAAATGTTGCAGCCATAATCAGTGGATGAGGATGGCCTTTCAGCTAAACATATCAAGAAATACCTAGCTGAATATGAGTTATCTGCAGGAGTTGTACAGCCTGGGAGAAAAATTAAAAATATACACTTACAAAATGGTGTCAGCATAGGTGAGTGATGAGGGTGATGTTGAATCTCATTAATCATATCCCATACAGTACCCAATATTGGTTTAACCTTGGATATAAAGAGTCCAGTTTTCCATGTAGGGCTTTTTAGTATTGGAATAAGCATGCACTGTTGCATCAAGTGGGAACGATTTCAAATGAAAATAAAAAAGCCTACCCAGCTTCATGGGAGTGTCTCCACAGGGTCCTCTGCACTTTAAACAAAGATTAGTTGTAGGCACAGATGATTTGTCATATGTAGAGTTGTTTGTTTCCAGCAAGTAGGAGAGATTTATAGCCTAAGTCTAAATGAACAAAATGGGCTTACTTCTGAGTAAGATGAATAACATTGTTTTCAGACACCTCTAGCCAGGATTGAATCTTGGTTTTGCAAAGTGTCTCCTATGCTTGAGCACAAATGTGTGTGGGAGGATTCTATTTCCAATCTTGGCTTAAAACAAGGTAGGATTTGTTGTGGTGGCTAAACTGGGTGATGCCAACCTGAAAACAGCATTCAGATGCAAACTCTGGTTAGAAGAAGCCTCAACTGCCTGGTTAAGAAAATAGAATTCCACTTCCTCTCGTGCATGAAATGGAAGAGGTGTATGCACAACCAACTACTTTTAAATAGTGCTTTTCAACTTGTTCATAAATGACCTGGAGACAGGGATAAGCAGTGAGGTGGCCAAGTTTGCAGATGACACTATTCCAGGTGGTGAAAATTAGGATTGTGAAGAGCTCCAGAGGGATCTCTCCAAATTGGGGGAATTTGGAGAGCAAAATGGCAGATGCATTTCAATATAGGCAAGTGTAAAGTGATGCTCATGGGGGCAAAAAATCAAAACTTCACTTATAGGTTAATGGGTTCTGAACTTTTGGTGACAGGTCAGGAGAGAGGTCTTGGAGTGATAGTGACCTACTCTACGAAAGTGTCGACCCAGTGTATGGCAACAGTGGAGAAGGCCAATTCCAGGAATAATTAAAAAGGGGGTTGAGAATAAAACAGCCAATACTGTATTGCCATTGTACAAAGCGATGGTAAGGCCACACCTGGAGTATTGTGTACAGTTGTGGTCGCCACATCTCAAAAAGGGGATGTGGGATTAGAAAAAGTACAGAAGGGAACAACCAAAATGATTACTGGGCTGGGACACCCTTTCCCTTATGAGGAAAGGTTACCGCATTTTGGGGTTCTTCAGAAGGTGCCTGGGGGGGGGACTTGATTGAGGGCATAATCCTAAACAGCACCGGACTGGCGAGACCAACGGGCCAGCGCCATATCCGACGCTGCTTAGAAGAGGCTGGAGCCTCCCTGTGGCAAGGGAACATGTACTCTCTTACCATAGTGGGAGACTCCAGCCTCCCCTATGCGCTCCTCAAATTTGCGCCTGCTAAATAGCAGGCTCAGATCCAAGGAGACCGTGTGGCTCCCCGTACGGGCTTAGGAAGCGACCATATGGCCGCCTCCCAAGCCCGCCCACATCCTGCCCTCCCCTGCCCACAACCTCTCTCCTGCTGCTGCCTCTGCATGGAGCCTCCCTCGCGCCAGCTGGCTTCAGCTGATGCAAGAGAGGCTCAGCGTGGGCGCAATGGGACCAGCGCTGCCTGCAGCACTGGTCCCGTCGCTTGAGCAGATTGGCGCCCCCGCATCGGCGCTCTGCCCCTTGCATTGCTGCTGTGTCGTAGCGTTGACACAACAGGCGTAATAGGATTGCACTGTGATACGTATAACATTATGCACAGGGTGGATAGATAGAGTGGATAGAGGGGGATTCTCTTTTCCTTCTCACACAATACCAGAAACGGGATATCCACTAAAGCTAAGTGTTAGGAGAGTTAGAACAAACAAACAAAAATACTTATGTACCCAGCGTGTAATTAGTCCTTGTCCTTGTCACAAGATGTGGTGAAGCCATCTTGCATAGGTGCCTTTAAAAGGGGATTGGACAGATTAATGGAAGGGAACTCCATCACAAGTTACAAGCAGTGGTGTCATCCAAATGATTTAGAAACCGGTACTCACTTTTGATTGGCACTTGTCCAAATGCCAAACAAATAATGATTTAGGCCAGCTCAACTGCTAGAAACCGGTACTCGCGTAGTGGTGCGTAGTGGGTGCATGACATCACTGGTTACAAGCTATGTCAGGTATGTGCAGTCTGAGATTAGCTGGTCGCTCATCATGAGGGCTGGGTAGGAATTTTTGAATTGAATTAGCCATGAATGGCAGTTTTTTTGCCTACCCCAGACTGGTGAGGGAGGAACGGTTTCTTCAGTAGGTTTCATGACTTAAAAACTGATCACTTGTGTTTAATAAAATTAAATCCCAACCTCAGTCTGGTATTCCTTCGAACTCCCTGGGGGTGGGGCAGGGGTAATAGTCCACCTTAGAATGCCAGATGCAGGGGAATGGCAGCGACATACAACTATCTGGGTTGTTTTGTGTGGCATCTGGTGGGCTACTGAGCTACAGAAGCTGGACTAGATGGGCCCTCGGCCTGATCCAGCAAGGCTTTTCTTATGTTCTTAAGGCTGACATCAAGTAAAACAAGGATTCAATGTAGTCTCTGTGCATCATCTGAACCAAGCCATAGAATGCTTACAGGATAGTATAAGAGGCCTGTCATCTGCCAGGTTTTTCTGCTATGTGATTATTTTTGCAAGTCTGCACAGCTTCTGGTCAGTCACTTCTTGGTACAGCAGTGACTGTCTTTGTTGCAAGCACTGTAGGCCTGGGGGGAAATGGTGAGGGCTGTGGAATACGTCTCTTACCAAAGTGCCTTTTAATATGCACAGCATGTTACCACCTAGGCTTCTTCCTTTTAATGTGCTTGGTATTGTGCCAGGAATGTGGTTTCCATGCCCATCCTAGCTATTTCCTTTTTAGAACCCCCACCCCCCAACAGAAGTAAGTGAGTGTGTGTGTGTGTGTGTGTGTGTGTGTGTGTGTGTGTGTGTGTTTAAACATTCTTAATTTTATTTTGGTGATGGACTTTCCACATTTAGGGGCTCAGAAATTCCATGATGATCATGATAGGAATAACAATTCTTCCACCATCTACCATTTAAGTCTGCTATTTTGAAACTCATTGTGCTAGAGACTCTGGAGGTTGTGAATCAACCTGTGAATCAGCATACCTTTTTGACATTAATATTGTGAACATGTTTCATGATAAACACAGAACTGAGCAGCAAATGTATCACAGTGTGCATTAAATCTTCAGACAATACTCTGAAATCTAACTAGTTCTCTCCCCCTTACCACCACCATGGTTTCTCATCTAACCAGAACTATTAATACAAACTTGTAAGTATGCTGACACACAGCTGCTGCCATAGGGTCAGCATTGGCTGTGGCTGACCACTTATTTGCTACTGTGCAACATCACAAGAGGCCCTATGAGCGAGCAAACAGTTACTTTAGTGGTGTAATTCTTATTGTTGTGTAAGAATTGTGTAAGATTCCTGATCTTCAGGACTCCTGGAGATTATTCCATCTTTTTCTTTCAAACTTCCTGGGGATAACCCCACTCTTCGGCAGGGCTTTCATTTTCCTGCCACTATTCTAAGGGGACCATTGACCCTGCCATCCTAGACTGTTCTAGAAAAGCAGTAGCATACTCCTGGGTTTCAAAAGTCTGAAACAGGAACCAGTAACTATCTTCTTTGGGGGGGGGGACACCAGAAGGGGCCAAAAACAATACAATACAAAATCTCACCCTGGGGAACTCTAGCTACCACCCTCATGTGTGGTGACAGCAAGTCCTAAAATTACAAACTGATTAGTTGGTGGGTAATGGTAAGAATTTCTGTTTTCTCCCACGACTCCTTGGAGTCCTTCAGTCAAGCCTTTTTTGGGACGTATGAAAACAGTGGTGTCTTAGTATGGGTCCTCCTTAGTATGGGTCATTCCATCTGTGGCTGACCACTTACTTGTCTTGGCAGGACCTGCCTCTGAAATGCTATGTCCACATACGAGTACAGCTATGCCCTGGTATGCATTGGGGTTCCGTTCCAGACCCCACTGTGGATACCTGGAACCGTGGGTACTGGGGACATCTTTTTAAAGATAGGGGAACATCAATGGTTTTGTTGCAGTGAGGTATAAAAAAAGAGATTTGTCTAATGTTCCCCTATCTTTTTAATAGGCATCCCAGTATCCATGGCATCTATGGATAACTGAAACTGTGGATACCGAATCAGTGGATTCCAGGGCATGCCTGTATACATGATAATGGTTGACCAAAGTATGTGCCAATGCCCAAGTAACCACCCACAGATTCCATCCGGAGAAGAACTGAGCATAAGAAGAAGATAATGAGCATAAGAGTGGTAGTTATTCCACTCTGTGATGTTCAAGGTTATGATCCAGTTTATGCAGGACAAGACAGCCGTTGATTCCACAGGCCCTTCAAAAATGATAAAATTCAAGTCAGCTTGGCTTTTGTCTTGGGCATTTTTCTGTTATTACTGTCCTTTAATATAGTGAACCAGACAATGCTGGACAAGAGCACCTAGAAAGAGAAAAGCTGGAGTGGTGTGGTCCAATGTACAGGCATATGCCTCTAGTTTTTGTTCATTTTTGGAGGAATAGCCTCTTGTTTCCTGATTTAGTGGTTGCATATGATGAGACCTAAGAGCCACAGCAAGGAACAGTAACCAGAGGAATGACTGGTTTGATTTAGCTGTACTTACGTTTTTCCTCTCTTGCCCCAGGTACTGTATAGCACTACAGAGCTTAGTCCTCTGGGCAACAGCTGCTTCATACCATTTACAAGTCATCCTGTTATGACTTAATGCAACCAGATACTGTTGTAGACTTTCCAGACAGCCTCAAAACACTTAATGGTGTGATTATTTCAAGAGCTCTGTTACCTGTGTAACAGCTGCAAAAGTGCTTTGAAAAATCCACCTTAAAAGTAGTTTAAAAGCCACTTTGTCAAGGGAATGTTGACTTATAGGCATAATTGCAAATTAAGCTGCTGCTGAGTGTAAAAGCAGATGGCAATGCAAACATCCTCTTCTAAAATGGCTTTTGCTACAATAGAGCATTGCATGGGCAGGTGGTGTATCAACTTTTTTCACTGATACGGAATTGATTGGGAAACTCCTTCCACTGTGAAAAAACTTTCACCAAATTCTCTGTCTTTTTGGTGAAGTGGGCAGTGGTCTACAAAAGGATATGCTGAGATAAATGTGAGTGGCTATAAAGTTCTGCAAGATGTTTTGTTTTTCGGTGAGTTTAATTTGAATCAGTCTTAGGTTTCTGATTTTTCTCCTGCTGTATTTTGTTTAGGGTCGGTGTTTTGGTGGTTTGGTTTCAGATATTATTTCAGATTGTCTGTCTGCTTGAGCATCACAAAGCATGATTAACCAGACTTGAGAAGTAGCACCTGGAAGGGGAGGTGACTGCATGTGATAAATGAACCACACATACTGTGAACTGAACCCAGACTTCTGGATCCAAGTTAATCCGTTGCAACAAAAAAGAGTCTTCTAGCACTAACAACCGGCCAATGTATTTCAGTCCATAAAAACTGGTGCGGAAATAAATTGGGTAGCCTCTAATGTAGTGGTACTCAAACCTTTCAGACGGGGACCCACTTTTTAAAATAGTATTCGTGTTGGGAATCACCGGAAGTGATGTCATTAACCTGGAAGTGATGTTGTGGCAGGAAGTAACATCATCAAGCAGGAAGTGCTGTCATTGTAACATCATAAAATGACACTCCTGAAATGCAAATGGGACTGCAGCAATTGTACAAAAGGAAACATCCCTGACAGAAAGCGAGATTAGGACTAAATATGATTTAAAAGCACTGAATTAAAAACAAAATTAAAAAATCCTTTCTTGAAAATTCAAACAGTTGTCACTCACAAAAGGAATATAACAAGAGTAAGGTGTTCAGATTCCAAGATGGCTGCTGATGACCCACCTGACATCAGGTCACGACCTACCAAGTGGGTCCTGACCCACAGTATGAATAACACTGCTCTAATGTACTACATGACCCTTTGTTTATGAGCTGAGGTTTCCTACTGCCAGTCTGCCCTAACAGAGGCAGTGTGGATCATTAGTTTTTTGCATCATGTTGTACGTACTGTATCTTTGTGGGATCTTGTCCAAAGGTTCCATGTTATCTAACTAGAAAGGCAACCTCCTTCATATCTACCCATCTCTGTTTTGTGTAACCTTCTGTTCATTGCTAAGTTGTCTTGGCCAGAGACTTGAGATCTGAGTGTAGGTTTTTTGTGTCAGGAGGTCATTGTCATGCTTTCGTGAGTGTTTCTTGCTTTAATACTAAGTATTGGCTTCAGATAATAACTTGTATTGACTACCTTGATTTTCTTCAGTGTCTCTTAAGCTAAGAAACATCTTACCAGTAAAGCAGGATCCATTTTCCTGTGATTCTCGACTGGGTCAGTCTTTGACAACTGAGAAGTCAGGCAGAGTCACATGCAGTTCAACGCTGAACGATAGGGCTCCCCTATGATCTATACCAAACTGAACATCTGAACAGCCCCTAGTTTATTAATGTTAAAAAGTCATTTTAGAACAACCAGAGAACCTATAATAGGACTGAAAAATATCCCTCCAACTGTGTAGCCCACAACCAAGCAGTGGGGCTTCCCATTCCAAAACTCTAGGACCACAGAGAAGGGGGATTCAGCTATCCTGAAATGATTCAGATGTTCTCCTATAGTTCTTTGACTCCTGGGATATGGCAAAAGATATGCCCTCTGTGGGCAGGAATCCCACTTCAGAACTCTGCACCATCACTTAGAGAACTATTGACATATTGGCTGAAGCAAACATGTCACTAGTTAACAAATAAACCAGCTTTGTGCCGGAAAACAAGTGTTCATGCAATTATAGAAAAGAAAAATCAGTATAATGTCTGTCTTTTGTTTCTGTTTTAATAAATAGATTTTGGGGCTGCCGTTTTGGATTTCACTTACGGCATCCCACGGAAAGCAGACATTTATGGGAGCTAATTTCTGGGGGACAGAACGGAAGAGTTCCAGATGGTGACAGGTATTGTTCTATGTCATTGTCATTATATCATCTACTCTATGTGTGTGCATGTGTGCAATGTGTATTGCACACAGGTTTGCCAAAGGAGTGAATTAATAGATGGTTGGGGTTCCTTATTGGAGGTGATTGCCCCTGTTCTAATGGCTCTCTTCTACTGCGTAAAATAATACAGATTGACTCTTGGCTCTAATTTTTCACATTGCGTTTTCCTAAGTAAATCACACAGGGTTAATTCTCATTTGCCTACATCCTTCATTATATTTACTGTACATCCAGAGATATTTCTGATTAAATGAACTCTAGCCTTTACGGTGTGACCCTGGTGTGAAAAACACCAGCTCCCAATACACGCATATGTCCTGTATTCAGTTCATCAAAAAGGACGATGCAAATATCTGTGATGAATTTTTCCTTGACTTAAGCAGCTCCCGAATAGATACTTGGCCTACATGCATGCAGTTTGCCTGTCTGCAGTCATGCAGAGTTCCAATATGCTTGGCAGGGAGATTGAGTTCCGTATTATATCTACCTTTGACCTCCTCACTCATGTCACTATCCTACTCTCATGTGTTTCTGTTTCCTGTGGCATACCATCTTTTGCTATGATGTTATCATATGGGGTAATACTTCACTGTACACAAGAGCAGTCCTTTTCATGTTTACTTGGAAGTAAGTCATTTAGTATTCAATGGGCCTTGTATTGCTATAAAGTGTGTTAGGATTGCAGTCTTTGGCATTCAGAAGGTTAAAAGCCATTACTTCAGCTGGGGTGAAGAGGGACAGTTGCTCTTCCCCTGCTGAATATAAGAGGACTCCACTTTAAAAGGTCTCCCTTTGCCCAGTTAGCAGGGGTTATGTATGTAGTATCTTCCAACATATGCTTTATTTCCCAATGGAAGGAACTTGCATCCAAATTCTCCTGATATTTTTCGCACAGAAGCGCTTCCAAATTTAATATGCTGGTAGTTTACTGATTTACAGAGTAGAGCCTAACACGCTTCTTGGGTCTTTCATTTTTCCCTGGTGTCTTTTCCAGTGTATCTTTCCAACACCCCACCCTAATTTTTGTTTGTGTATGTGAAAGCTTTACAGAAATGTCAGGGCATGTTTTAAGTTCCATTTTATGTTTTAAACTGATCAAGTTGGAAGTCATCATTTTAATTTCAATAGCAGCCTATTGAATGATATGTTTGAACATTTGAAGCTACACTGCTGAGTACTATATTGGCCTATCCAGCCTAGTGTTGTCTACTCTGTCTAAGGCTTCAGGCAGAGTTCTTTCTCAGCCATACAAACTGTGATCCTTTTTGGCTGGTGATGCCAATGATGGAATCTGAGATGTCAGAAGTGTAACACCTGCCATGAGCGCTGGTGAGGGACCTGGGCGCGACAGAAGACAGCCCACTCTTGCTTCTGTTCATGTTCCAAAATGGAGTGATTCCGGAAGCAGGGGGCGTGGCAAGACTGCGCAGGGGGCATGGTTATGTCTTTTAGCACCGCACCACCCCAGGCACAATCAGAGCCTGCTGATTTGTACAATCTGAGACGTACTCTGCATATGAAACATGTGCTCTGCCCCTAAGTTTTTGCCCCTTACTTTAGGATGCTATTACATTTTGAAAAACCAAGTTTGTAATGGAAATGTAGGCATTGCCTGCTCTGAACATTTCCTCAGGTATTGCCACTGATATTTAGCTCCTCAGCAGATTCATTTGAGTGCAGAGGCCTGGAACTTCAATGTGAGTTAAAGTGATCTTGGTTTTGGGTGAAAGGGTTAGCTTGAGCTTCAGACTTCTGAAGAACTATGTTATTGTTCATGTTGAAAAAGTCTGGAAGAGTATTTGATGTCTTGCAATCCCTGCTGTATGCTTGCAAAGGGATTCTCCTCCTACATGTGTCTGTCTTTTGTTCCTGACCTCCATAGTGCAGAAGAAGATCAATCATGTATTGTCTGTATTGACTGGCTTTCTGATAACTGGGAGAGAGCTGTGGTTTGGGTTTTTTTAGCCTGGGAAGTTGTCTTGTGTGCTTTACTTGTACTTCCAGTTTAGCATGGAAAAGTACAGAGACCTTGGGTTGAAAAAAAGGAAACTCTTATTATATGCAAAACCAGCTCCACCCTATCTCCCAAAGTGTGCTATGAATATTCTTGGGAATCTGAAGGGTAAATGTAAATGGGTGAGATGTACACATGCCCCTGTGTGTGTGTGTGTGTGTGTGTGTGTGTGTGTGTGTGTGAGTGAGAGAGAGAGAGAGAGAGAGAGAGAGAGAGAGAGAGAATAAATCGGTTGGCATTTGGTGGTGTCTGTTCTGATTGGATTTGTTTGATTTTATTGATTTGAGGCCCAGTCCTATCCAAATTTTCAGTACCCATGCAGCTCCAAGGTAAGGGAGCAAAAGTTCCCTTACCTTGAGGAGGCCTCTGTGACTCCCCCTCCCTGCAACTGCAGGATGAAGCACACGTTCCATTGGCACAACTGCATTGGTTCTGGAAAGCTGAATAGGATTGGGCCCTTGGTTGTGTGTTTTTTAATTAACCATAGCTGTGTTAGTTGCCCTGTGATCAACTATGAGAAGCAGGGTAGAAATGTAAATAGTGCATAATACTGTATATATTCAGCATTATATTCTGTACTTTATTATATTTGATATATATTATGTACTATTATGTACATGTATGTACAATAGTACTATTTTGTACATAATACAGTCACGTGTAATGTGACTGCAACACATCACTACTCTTCTCTCTTCCATGCCTCTGTTCCCTTCCCTTCTTCTATTCTGAATCCAGGGAGCAGGAGAAAGAGGAGCTGTGGAGATGGCAGCTGGCACACTATTGGGTAAGGGGGCGCATTTGGCATTGCAAGGCACCACATAAAGGGGACAGGTGGGTGGCATTTGGCCTGCCACCTCAGATGTCTGTCCCAGATGTCTGTTCTGGGCTGGCCCTGTGTTTTTGCTTCATGGTTACTGGCTGTTATACAGTGTTCAGATATTTTCTGTTTAGCACATTCTAAGCAACAACTTAAATGGTACTTGTGCCCAGATTTTGCCTTAATGTTCATTTACATTGCTTTGTTTGTCATTAGACATAAATAGTTGGAAGTGCTGCACACTGAGACTTGCCCATTATCACAAAAGATCCCTTCAACAAAATTATTACCTTGTGTTTGAGGTGTGATGGAAGCATTCCAAATTCTCTTATTATCTGTATTAGGATAACTGTATCCGTCACAAGGGTTTTTCCTAATATAAGCAGGCAAAAGGAACTGGATGTGAAGTGCAAATTCTTGGCCTTCTGCCTTGGATCACATCAGTGGGGCTTGGTGTACATACCTGAGAAAAGGTACTTTACATCCCCAAGGGGCACATTAAATAAGCACTTGGCAGAGAAAAGATTTGTCAGAGGGATTTCATTAAACAGCAGCCAACTGTCAGATTGAGTGCTTGTTCATAAATAACATTTACTTACAGTGTGTGCTTTGTAGCCAAAGTACGAATTGTGTTCTATTCATTGATTGGCTGGGAACAAATCCTGCATGAATATGTGTTTGAGTATTAGATCACATCTTCAGAAGAAGTGTATGATACAGCCCTCCTCAGAATGCAGGTTGCAGAAACACCATAATTTTGAATCCCCATATCTGAAATGCACTGCACATAGAAAATGGCCATATTGAGGAAAAGCCATGGCTAGAACCCTTACCCTGTTGGCCCATTTGCTTTGAATCTGGAGGAATTCATGGAGGATAGGTCGACCAATGGCTATGATGCCTACATGGAGCGTCTGTTTTCAGAAGCATTATGCCATTGAGTACTGGTTTCAGGCTAAGAGCACTGGAAGAGCCTGTCTTTTCAGTTTGTGGGTCTCCTGGAGGCATTTGGTTGGCCATTGCAGGGAACTAGATGCTTGACTAGACGATTCTTGGTCTGATCCAAAAGGATTCTTTTTACATTCCTACAGTTAGGCTCCTGGTCTGTGCCAGAATGGAATGAATGTACGGGATGTTTCCCTGTCCTGTGGTTAGGGATATTGATGATGGGCATTGGGCATTTGCTATGCTTGATGCCTACATTTCTCCTTTTTTGTTGTGTGCTCTTTTCTGTCAACTCTGGAAGTTAATGGATCATTTGGCTGCACATAGCACTACTGGCTTTTCCAGATTTATGTTTAGGTGACACATTCTAATTTCTCTACACACACAAAGTATTAGTGCTGCATTGAGCCACCTGCACAATAATGAAGACAAACCTGCGTTTGAGAGGGGACTGTGCATTCCACATCCCATCTGTTTGATTTCTAATTACGTATTGCCAGAGATATGTGTAGCAGAACTTGTCACAAAATTGGGGCCCTATTGGCAGCACAATCCTGTACAGCAATGTTTCTCAAACTGTGGGTTGGAACCTACTTGGTGGGTTGCGACTTAATATCAGGGGGATCGCGGAAAGCTGGGAGCAGCCATCTTGGAAGCTGCAGATGGTACTCTTGTTGCTATCTTCCTTTTGTGATTGTTAACAGTTGGCATTTTCAAGTGGGTTTTTAAAATTTTGTTTTTAGTTCAGTGCTTTTACATAATATTTTGATTTAATGTTGCTTTCAGTCAGGGATGTTTCATGGTTGTGCAATTGCTGCAGTCCAAGAATGCCAGCTTACATTCCAGGAGTGTCATTTGATTAGTCACAATGATGGCATTTCCTGCTTGATGATGTCACTTCCAGACATGACATCACTTCCAATGGGTCCCAGCACGAGTGCCATTCTAAAAAAGTGGGTCCTGTGCAAAAAGTTTAAGAACCACTGCCATATAGGTTTACTCAGAAATAATTCTTCTGTTCAATAGGAATTACCCCAAATAAATATGCATAGGATTGTAACCTGAATCTTGCTGAGTGATCATCTATTACTTGTTGCATGTTGAACATCTGATGACACTTCCTCTCTGTTCTTTCTGATTTATGTTCTGTTGTTTGTTGCCAGATATAGGCTTTCTGTTCGTAGTGCGCACACACCTTCTTTGTGTATATTATTTTTATAATTCTGTAAGTTTCCATCACAGTGAATTGATTTAAATCAAAGTGAAATGACTAATTTGTTTGCTTTAAAATGAATGTATTCTGCCTTTCTGCATGAAGTTTCTATGCATGCTAACACAAGAATTTAAAATGAACATTGTATAGTAAATGACACTCCAATAACAAAAACAAAAATCACATCCCAATAAAATAGCTAATTAAAGCCTATTGAAAGTATGAGAGAATATGATTGACTTCACCTAGTGCCCAGAAGCTTGAGTAGGTGCTGTTTGATTCCCCTTGAGGAGAGGATGGCACATCTGGAATGCTTCTGCCAAAAGGTCCATATTTCTGGCACTTGCCCACCTGGCATCCAAAGGAGAAAACATCCCGAGTAGGACCTCTGATAAAGATCTTAAGGAGCAGACAGTTCTTAAAGTATTTACTTCCATGCCCTTGAGGAAGTGTTTCCCAAACTTTTTTGTTTGGGACTCTAAGTGCAGATTTTCTCTCATTCCAGTGATCAGTCAGTTCAGAATGCAAGAACCAAAGTGAAGTTTGGGAATAGTCTTCAGGGGCATCCACCAAAAACATAGTTTACTAATAATCAGAATGGTACCAGGGCTGGCTAACTGTGGCAAGGCTATCACCAAGAAAAGAGAGAAAATTTGAAGTTTCCTCTTTGTACTTCACAGGTTTCTTGAACAAAGCGGCATACTAATTATAATTGTAATTCGTGGAGTTTTTGTACTACCTAGGGCATAAATTTAATTCAAATGTCAGTTCTCACGCCTACAGATGTGGCCTGTAGTCTACAAAGCCTTATCCTTAAAATTAGTGTCAGGTTGCTACTTGTCTCAGGGCACAATCCTAACCTGGGGTTAGGTTAGGGAGTTAGCCCAGAAGTATTGCACACACATTTTAAAACACGTTTGCAACACTCTCTGAGTCAGGGAGGCCAGCACACAGATCCTCCCTGAGTCTGTGAGTGGTCCAAACATGCTTTACAGTATGTTTGCAACACACCTGGGCCGGCACAAGAGACTTGTGCAGGCCTAACTTCAGGTTAAGATTGTACCCTGAAGCGCGCATATAGGATCCGGCCTAAGTGCTTTGAAGAGACAAATGCGGTACTTGATTTATCCTAAAGTACAATTGTCTCTTCAGACAATACTATAAAGCATTGGTTCTCAAACTTCTTAGCACTGGCACGCACTTTTTGGAATGACTGTCTGGACCCACCAGAAGTGATGTCATGGCCAGAAGTGCTGTCATTATGACACCAGAACCTGTTGCTTTCTTGGTGCAGCAGTAAGTTGGGTTATTTCTCAGTCAATTTCCAATTAAATAGCAAAGTGAATTAGACAGTAAAAAAGCCTCTTTACAACTTTGACACAAGCATAATAACCACACAGCCCTTTCCAGCATCCCATCTTCCCATGTTTTCAATTACGGCTGCCGCAGGTACTATGCAATCCTATGCAATTGGCTCATTGCCCACCTTGTGGGTCCCAGCCCACAAGTTGAGAAACAGTGCTATAAAGTGGTTGGGAGGAGGTGGGGTTTAGCATGCCTCAAGTTGAGTGTAATGGCTTCCAGATGCACATTCCTGGAAATTATATCTGGGTTCGGTGTCCATGAATTGTGAACTGAAGAGAGCTAGTGTGTTTCCTACTTGGTCATAAGTTTGTTTGCTGGTTAAACTCAGACTTCTAAAGTGTTTGCTTTACTTTAATGTGTTTATATTAAGGAAAAAGAAATGAGGATGAATCAGTTCCAGGTGCATTACAAGAACAAAAGGCAGATTGGAAGTAAGCATTTGTTTACTTCTAGCAATTCTATCCAGCCATGAAGGCTCCCAAAGTGACTTGCACACAACCGATCAATGGAAACAATAAGTGGCGTGGGGTGGGGTGTTATGCCTCACTGGCTTCTTTTGGTGTTTCCATCAGGGAGAGCCTATTGCAGTTTGAAAAAGCAAGTAGCAGTTGAAGGTGAAGGTGGTAACTCTGACCTGCTGTGTGCTCCTCCTTCCCATAAGAGGAAGGTTCTGTTTTCACTTGCTACTCCTTGATTCCTCAGCTTTGCTCCTTCAACAAAGGTGTTGTAAGGACATTATGTACAAAACACTTGCCAGTCTCAGAAAGCCCTATATAAGTGTTAAAGGATAACATTTACATAATGTGATTTATTGTCTTTACTTATTGTAAATTATTTACGTGTCGATAGCTATGTTAATTTTTTTTAATCCATAGCTACAGCTCCCTGGCAAGACTGAAAATAGGCCCCCAATGCATGTGTTCACAGAAGGATGAAATCTAGAGGTTAGGATGTATCCTTAAAGCTCAGGGAGAGGACAGGACATGAGTGCCTAGCAGTGGGGAGGATGCAGTTTTTAAAAATATATCACTGTGTCTATGTCTAAAGAAAAATGGTGTGAGCTTGCCAATGCACCTAGTCGTCCAAACAGTCTATTAATTTAATCTATTGATTTAATTTTATGAAAGCTGTATATTGGTTCATAGTTTCCTCTCCCCACCACTGCTGCTCCTCTGAGTGAAGGACAAAACTGCACTGAAAAGAACAGAAAAGCATTGCCAGTTCTGGTTCAGTGCAGCATAGAGAAGGTGCCTCCACAGTGGAACTGGACTGCAAGTCCAAGGAAGGTATTAGTATCTATCTTGATGTCAGGATACCGCCATGCCTGCTAGTTGCCATGGTTACCATCTTCAGCTGGCTCATCTTTCACATGGATGGAAGATGAAAAATGAGCAGAAATATCTCAGACAAGGACGCTACAGAATTTGCCCAGACGCAATACATACACTTGCTGATAAAGTGTTTCTTCTTGTAATTTGTTGGAAAATAAAATCTGTTTTGTGTGATAAGCAAAGAATAGTGGAATGAAACCATGTGATATGTTGTCTGTGCCACTCAAAGAATTCAGCCAAAAACATGTTTTGGGCCATATGTTTGATAACTGTATTTATATACCACCCATCAATGAAAAACTTCCAGGACGGTTAAGAAAAATTCAAATTCAAGTACTGGGAGAAGGTACATACTATATTACAAGATATGTTAAATTGTATTATCCCATTTGAACCTGAACTATTTCTTTTCAATATTTTTTCTTCAGCATTTAGTAAAGAAGTTAAGCATATTATAGTAAATATTAACACTGCAGCTAGACTTGTGTATGCACAGATGTGGAAAAATGTAGAAATACCAATTATAGAAATTTTCTTGCAGAAGATTTTTGAATTGGTAGAAATGGATATTCTGACAGAATGAGAAATGGAGATATAGATAGAATAGCTAATATTTGGAAAGTATTTTATACATGGTTAGATAATACATTAGCTGAAGTGTGTTCTTTTTGCGAGCTTTTTCTCTTTTTGGATTCAATTATTGATGTTAGAAGTCGTCTTTTGAATGTTAAAGAAGTTTATGGGGTAAGTAAAGATGTTGTAATCCGATGTGTACATTTAATTGTAAAATTGCTGAGACTGACTGATACCTAACGTGTTTTCCTTGTACCCCTTTCCTATGTCTTTTTTTCCTTTCCCAACCCATATAAAATTATATAATAAAAATTGTTACAAAAAAGAAAAGAAAAATTCAAATAGTTGAACTACACACAGTCATTAAATCTCTCTCTCTCTCTCTCTCTCTCTCTCTCTCTCTCTCTCTCTCTCT
>JAJKFI010000001.1:26439493-26483547 GCA_029204185.1 Lerista edwardsae | reverse complement strand
CTCTCTCTCTCTCTCTCTCTCTCTCTCTCTCTCTCTCTCTCTCTCTCGACACAGAGAGAGAGAGTGAGAGTGAATAGATCTCTCACAGGCCTGGTTATTTCTGAGATTAGAAAACTGGGTTTGGGCTCATGATTTCAGATTGCAGGCTGAAGGTTACATAACCTTGGTCGGATCCTTTGGCTAACAAAACAGTTCTTATGCTCTTAGCAACCTTGTGTGGTTGGGAAATGGCCACTTCACATGAGCTTGCTGTGCTAGTAGGATGCAGAGATTATATAGTTAAGAGGGCACTCGGGAGTTCCTCTCGGCCACATTCGCTTGAAGGACAAAAGAGAGCTCTTTCTAGCGAGCTGAAGTAGCCAGCTGCATTGAAGAGAATGATCTGGTGTGGAACCCACAACCTGGCTCTGTGCAATTCCATTTAATTAGCGTTTTTTAATCTTGGTTATACAATTTTGTCAGAAATAATTTACATCCCAATTCTGACATCGGCAAGTGTCAGCACAGCAGCTCCTGCACCGATGCTGGGTGTTGTAAACCCCACCTGTCCTCAGGCCCGAAAGGTCTAAACAAGGTTACTCGGACATGCACCAGCTATGTTGGCACAGATCTGAGTGGCCCCATTAGGCAAGCTGAGGTTTGACGCAGGGTAGGGGAACAAATGTTCTCTTCCTCCAAGGAGACCTCCAGCCTGCTCAGTGTCAGCCCTGGATACAGCATGGTCGGTGCACCCTCGCTGCACCAGGGCGGAATAGGCTTGGGCTGTTAATCTGTTTTAGGAGAAATTGTGCTTGTGATTTCAATTTGCTTTCATTTCTATAGGTACATTAATTTCCTTCCCCTGTCTCAGTGGGGGGTCTTATTAAACTAGTTACTAGAATCCAGTGCCTTGTGCATTAGATTTCAGGATTAAGGGGTAAGAGAAGCCTGTGGCACTTGAAAAGAAATTGGTGCTGTGTTTTAACCCTCTGTTATCCCAGGAATCTGCTGTTCTCTTCCTACTGTGTCATGAACAAAAGAAATTCACGTGCAGAAATAAAGTAGAAAAGACAGAGGTTGCATTTTCATTGGTAGTTCCTGTTGAAATTGATCTGTCCAGGAAAAAAAAAAAGCTGTTTTTGTTATTGCCTCAACCATTTCCAATGGAAATCTTGCACATTCATGGAATCTGAATTGCTGCCATTAGCTCACTTTGGGTGAACCACTGACTTTCAGCTTAATCTTCCCAGGTTAAATATGGGGGTAATACTATACTGAGTTGTAGTAAGGACATCATCATCGGGACGGGGTCTTAAAGGATAGATGTTGCTGCCAAGAAATCCTGCTATCCAAATCCTGCTTTGGTTCTGTACATAGTATTTAATTTGTTTTCAGGTTTTTGGAGGTAGTATGATATAAGAAGGGGAGACTGTAAGGAAGGATCAAGCGCTGAAATGAGCAATACTATTGACCAGGTTTTGCTTCTTGCTCAGAATAACAAGAAAACAATTTGGGGGGGGGGAGTAACTCAGCAAGCTGATGGATATTGTTGACTTTAGTGCCTCATCTTTCCCTACTTAGGCAGGTATGCCTAGCCAGTTCTGTTGACATTCAGATATTTTAGACCAGGGGTAGGCAACCTTAAATACTCCAAGAGCCATTTGGACCCGTTTTCTGGAGAAAAGAAAACCTCGGGAGCCACAAAACCCTTTTGACATCTAAAATGAAGATAATACTGCATAAATAGTTTTTTTTTACCTTTAAACTATGTATAAAAAAACTATAGGGAGTGGCAACAGGATGCAAGAATTTTGTTTCTCATGCCTCCCTGGGGCACCTGGTGGGCCGCTGTGAGATACAGGAAGCTGGACTAGATAGGCCTTTGGCCTGATCCAGCAGGGCTCTTCGTATGTTCTTATGAGCGATCGCGGCTGAAAATCGGGTCTCGACATTGGTCATTCGCTGTCTCCAGCTTTCTCTCTCTCCCACCCCCACCGCCAATCCTCCACAGCCTTCCAATCGCACGTAAAAAAACTAACAGCAGAACAAAAACCAGCCACCACGCTGCACCTTGCAGGGCAATGCGGCGGATCGCCCGTTTGCAAAGAGCACATGCGACAAGCAGCAGCAGGATGGGCGGGCAGGGCAGACCCCAGAGCCGAGCCGAGCAGCTGCCCGTGCAACTGCTGCCACTATGGGGTGTGTTGTTGTTTTTTCAAAACAGTGGAGGATTTTTTATTTTTAGGTTTGCAAAAGGCGGATTCCAGGCTCGTGCACAGGAACTTTGCAACTTGCACGCCATCGATGCAAACAATCCCTCCACGTTGCAGAAAGAGGGACCGGGCAAAAGATCCTGGAAAACGGGCGGGGGACACACACACACAACTGCGAGACCCAGTGCTTTCCGTGCTTGTAAGCTGGAGCTGCCCCAACGCGTGCAAAACCAGGGGCAACTTTGCAACCCAACCGAGAGCGAGCCAGAAAGTTTTCCCCACCGGCTCTCTGCTGCACGCCGCTGCCCCTCGCCACGCTCCATCCCAGCTCTGCGTGCGAAGCAATGCAAACACATGGAACAGTCAACACAAAAAGCCACGCACCCTTCCAGCCGGCGGATCGGCTCTGGAGCTTCGCGGGTTGCCTTCTGCACAAGGCTATCCATGGACCGAGCGGGAGCCCAGCCGCCGCCGCTGCCAGCATGCTCTCCCCGCTTCCCGGAGCAGCATGCAGCGCAGGACTGGTGCCGAGCAGAGAGGTGCTCTCGGTAGCAGGTCCCGGCTCGGGGGGAAGGGGAGAAAAGGGGGCGATTCCCAACCTGCAGCCCTGAACACAGTGCAGCCTACCGGGAGGGAGAGCAAGCCCGCAGTCGCAGCCAATGCTGGGAGCCTCCTTTGCTACTTTCACCCGGACTCCGGAGCCGCAGCAGATGGCTAAAAGAGCCACATGCGGCTCCAGAATCATAGGTTGCTGACCCCAGTTTTAGACACTTAAATTTCTCAGAGCTTTTAGAAAGAGTTTTTGTCCTTATTGGTATTTTGTCTGATATTTTGTTAGTGTTTATATGTTACAATATATACATTGTTTTATATTCTATTATTTCTATTTGGTGTTATAAGAGGCCTATTTATGGTCTAAATACCACCTTCCCTTTCAACCCCTGGATCCTCCCCACAACATGCCCCATTAGTCCCCCTTCCTGTCCACGAACACCCCCCCCACACCACCTTACATACTCCAGCCATGGCAGAGGGCTTGGAAATAGCCACTAGCAGTGTGCTGTGTGTGTGTAGTTAGCAGTCCATTTATCATAGTGGGGCAGTGTGTACATCCATGAATCGGATTGTGCAGTCAGTCTGTTTGATAGTCATGATTCAGCTTTACAAGGTTATAGACATCAACATGTTTGTATTTGATTCACCTTTTGTTTTGAACCATTTTTTATAAAGTAGACACAATAATTGAAGTTTAAAAACTGATGAATGTATTTTGACTGCATGACTCAGCCCTTGGAAGTTCATGACTTAAAAATAGAACACTGGAAATGCAATGAGTTTAAAACTCAGGATACTTTCGGGGGGGGGGGCGTTTTTTTTTTTTTTTTTTTTGGCATCACTTTGTCATATCTATCTCTGTAACCTTGTATTTTAGAAACATCATTTTTGAAAAAGACTGATACTCAGACATGTTTTATAAAAGCCTCTGAACTGCCCAGAAATGCCTGAAAGTGCCTGTAGCTTAAACCTCAGCTTGACATGGTTCTGGTTCTGTTTTGGTCCTCTGCTAAGATATTAAAAGGCAGGTTGAATTTATTTTTAAAGCAGTGGTTTCTAAACTGTGGGTCAGGACCCACCAGTGGGTCACAAGCCAATTTCAGGTGGGTTGCATAGCACCTAGGGCAGCCATATTGAAAATATGGGAAGATGGGATGCTGGAAATGGAGGAATGTGTGGGTGTTTTGCTTGTGTCAAGGTTGTAAATAGGTTTTTTTTTCCTCTCTAATTCATTTTGCTATTGGAAATTGGCTGAGAAATAATCCAACTTATTGCTGCGTTCTCAGGAAAGCAGCAGGTTCCTGCATCATAATGGCACATCTGGCTATGACATCATTCCGGGGGTTCCAGACAGATTATCACTCTAAAAAGTGGGTCCCAGTGCTAAAAAGTTTGAGAACTACTGTTTTAAAGCATAGCTTTTTTTCCATTCAAAACTGGTCTTTGCAGGCATGAATGATGAGAGAGTATATGAAAAATATGCTTGTTAATAAATTCCTGTGGCTATTTCTGGTACATAAAAGCTAGTTTCTTATAAAAGAGCCTTTGCTGTAGGAACTCACTTCTTAACAAAGGAAAAAGTACAGCCTGGAAATCCTCAGTCTTTGCTGAAAACCTCTGACCGCTTCCTTCTTCCTACCTTCTGCAGTTTTATATATCAACCCAGCTGATCAGAAGCATGTGTCTAAGAAGCAGAAGAGTTGCTGACGTTCATTGTGGAAGCCCTTTCTTTTTGCTACGGTGGCACATCATTGTTCATTGGGAGAAGTGATCTGGACACTTACCAAATCTGGAAGCTTCCTTGCAAGGTTTCTGATGCACATTGTTAAGCTTGCCATGCCTTCATTTTCACAAACTCTCTGAACTCTGAAGACATTTCTTCTGCCAAGGAACTTTTGATGCTGTGGTTACCCAGCTATTCCCATACAACAAGGACAGCTAACATGGCTCTCGCTGTGTATGGAATTGTGGGCTTGTTTTTGGGTATGGTAATGGCTCTTGGTCCAGTGCCCCGAATCACCTGGGAACACAAAGGTAAGAACAATAACTTCAGGTTAAGATTATAAATAGTATTTAGCCCTGCACGATAGATGCCGTCCTTTAAATCTCTGCATTGAATTCCTTTCTTATCTATATCCATCTCAAGCTTCTTATCCATACCTTCAAAAGCCTCAAGAGCTTTGTCTCCAATACCCTAATAGATTTCTGCTGATGATTTGCTCTATCACTCTTCAGCCATCTTGAGTCAAACTCCCTTTAATCTTTAATCTCCATGTATGAATTCCCCTTCAGTTATGCTGTTTGGGCTGGGGAAGAGGGAGAATTGTAAAACAAGTTTTTTATTGAGAAATGTAAGCCTTTCTGAAAAATAGTCTTTCACAAAGAGCTTTCCTAACAGTTTTCAACCATCCCTATTCATAGGAGGGATTTAAATGTATTAGGAAGACAAGGCAGTGTTGGTTCATCTCCATAGAACTTCGCATAATGCCACAGTTAAAAATGGGAGTAGGTGTCCCATGCATTGTTCAGAACATCCTAGTAAGAGTATAGGAGTTTACTATAATGTACTATGGAACTACTTCATTTATGCCTTTTTTTTACTTTTCAGTGTTTTCTAAGGAAAGATGATTCATTGTTATCAGCCTTTCCATCCCTATTCCTTCTATGTTCTCTTTAAAGTTATTGTTACTATTGAAAACAAAAGAAAAATGGAAAGATTAATGGGGAATTATAAAAGGATGAATGAAACATCCACTGGCTTGCATTTCCACAGGCTGTCTTGGCTTCTTGATCAAGTCTAAAAAAAAAAAAAAAAAGCTGGGGACATAAAAGCCAAGTAAAATGGATATCTTCCGTATTTCTTGCCCCAATAAAAACCATAAAAATGACAACATTATAGTGATATTGGGCCTGTCCTACCCAACTTCCCAGTGCTGATGCAGCCATGCCAACAGGATATGTGCTGCATCCTGCGGGGGGGGGGGGGCAGTCATGGAGGCCTCTTCAAGGTAAGGGAACATTTGCACCAACACTGGAAAGTTGAATAGGATTAGGACTGTTGATTCATTTTGCTGCGTGGCACCATACTTTTGTGTGCATATCTCTTTCAGAAGAAATTCCAGCCCTAAACCCTCTACTCAGCTTAAACCACTCTGAGTTCCAGACTTGGGTTTAAACAAACCTGGGTTCCAGGCCTCAGAACCTGCATGGCATTCCCCTCGTTCCTTTAGGTCCTTTCTAATTTCTGGTTAGTAGGTTGACATGCTTTAGAGATACAAAAATAAATTGCCTTGATATTGCCAAAATTGAGAAATGTTGAAACTACCGTCAATGCTGACCTTTAATTTTAATGTAATTGATTTTATTTTTATTAATCAATTTAATTAAAACCTCAACTGACTTTTTTTAAACATTTACAGAAGTACATCTAGTACATTTTCAAGAGCCAGAAACATTTAACTACTCAACCTTGTTACTGAGTGAAGATGAAGATGTTTTATATGTAGGCGCTAGAGAAGTGATCTTTGCGCTAAATTCATCTAACATCGCTGAAAAAAGGCAAGAGGTAGGCATGCAATTTTTAATATCTTTGAGTGGGTCTATCAACAACCATCCAATCCTTATGAGTAAACATACTTAGGATAGGCAATCCTAAGTATGTTTACTCGTTGAATTCAGTGGGATTTGCTTCCTTGTAGCTTTGCTTAGGAGTACAACTCTGTGTCTGAAAAGGAAGTACAACACTGGCAATATTCCATTAGCTTAGTGATCTTAACATGCAGTCTACTTATGCTTCCAGGCTTAATGGAAATTGGTACTTTTACTGGACGAAACCTGTCAGCTGTTTTCCAGCTACATAGGCTTTAAGCAGAGAGCAGCTTTTAATATTACTGCTTTCCTATATTGTCTTGAGAAATGGCTCTGAGAATGGAAAGAGAGGCTGTTACCATTTGCCCTTCAGATCCTATAAGTCAAATTTATGCAATATAGGAAACAATGAATAATGTGAATTGCTTTACTGCAACAGTTGCTGACCGTGTTTCTATGCCGGTATTGCAGGTGTGTTCCTCAGTGTCCTTTCTCAAGAAGGCAGATGTTTAGAAATCTATGACTAAACCCAGATTTAGCTTGCTCAGGAAGGCCTTTGATCTTGCCTGCTCAGAGTGCTAACAGAAGTGATAAAAGGCACTTCTGATTTGTTCTTGTTCTGGATTCTGTTTTTTGCCCAGGTGTTTTGGAAGGTCACAGAAGACAAGAAAACCAAATGTGCAGAAAAGGGCAAATCCAAACAGGTGAGCGGATTTTGTCATATTGTCTCTTATCAATTTGACTTTCAGGAAAAGCATTTCTTGTAATATTGTGGAAGCTATTAATTTGCTTTGACGCCTTTAATCAGGGTGGCAGCAGACAGTGGCGTAGCTAGGTCATTTTGCACCTGGGGCCCATAAATTTTTGACACCCCCATGGCAAAATTAATCATTCACATTTTATACCACCATTCCTCTGAAGAGCTCAAGATGATGTGCAATCCACTTCTTTTGTCCTCACAACTACCCTGTACGGGAGGTGAGTCTAAGAGATGGTAATAGTCATGAAATTAATCATAATGGCCAGAAAATAAAGGCAGTGAACATGTCCCCACAAGCAATGGATGAATGTCTGTATCCTCCTCTTCTGTTTGCCCCCTGACATACTGCACATGCATCTGGAGGTTTAGTAAGCCCCCATCATGATTAATAACCATTTATATGCTATTGTCTGAGGGCTGTATGTTGTGACACCCCTGCATAAGTTGTTCTTTTGGGATTTTTGTTTTTTGGCCATATCTTTTGCTAGAAAAAAGATATTGCACTCTGGTTTTTTTATTGAATTCCTTGTGAAATTCCCCATATATAACATGGGGTAGCATAGGTATATAACATGATAGCATTATTCCTAAAAACTGTGATTTTTAACAAACTAAAAGGTTTTGTGTTTTGTTTGTTTTTTTAGTTTTTTGGCCATACCGTTTCATAGAATAAAGATATTACACTCTGGGTTTTTTTCATTGAATTCTGGGTGAAATTCCGCATTGAATGGTATATGGTGACGGTATTATTCCATAAAACCGCTATTTTAATAAAACGTGATTTTGGCATAAAGTTTTTAGTTTTTCATCCATAACTTTTGACAGAATAAAGATATTACACTCCAGGTTTTTCATTGAATTCTGGGTGAAATTCCACATCAAACGGTATATAGCATGACCATATTATGACGTAAAGCCGCGATTTTACAAAGTTGGGGTGCAATGCTGACACCCCCCTGAGGATGGCACCTAGGGCAGCCTGCCCCCCGCCCCCCTTAGCTATGCCACTGGCAGCAGAATTGATGTTGCTCTACTACTAGCCTGGCAAGCTTCTATCTTGACTTTGTTTGCAATATGTTTGAGAATGAGTGCTTACAGAAGTTGTATATTTTGTGAGAAAAACAATACAGTACCTCCATAGCAGCAGCCCTTATAATGACTACAATCCCCGTATGCACCTTCACCTCTCTGCCTATTTAAAGAAGGCAAAATGGCTACTGTTTTTTTGCTTGCTGTCTCTTGGTGCCTGAGAACAATAACTTGTAGGTAAAATTGCTCCTTTTTTCCCCAAACACCCCCACATACTTCTTAGCCCAGCCCCCCCCGTTAAATAAAGTTCTTAACAGCAGCTGTTTTTACTGTATTAACCCATATACACATCAATTCATATTTTCAGGGTCAAGTTTTACGCGTAATTTTTTCAATTTATACACATACAATAGTTCGCAGAGCAATTTACAGAGAAGGGGCCCAGTCCAAGGGCCCAATGCAGGCAGCCCTACATTTTTCTGTGCTGCGAAAATGTTGCTAGAGAGTCTATTGAATTTGTTAGTCCTCATTGCTAGGCTTTGATAACCTTTCATTAGTGGGTCCTCTCAAGGATGCTTAAAGATTGTGGAAAAACCTATTGATAAGGCATCTCTTTAAACAGTGAACTTTGGGTTCACTTTAAACAGTGAACACCTTTGGGTTATACCAGCGATCTCCAAACTGAAGTTATACCAAACTTTATTTGGGTTTGAAATATAACCCAAACTTTGGGTTATACCAGTGGTCTCCACTGCAATGTGCAAAAGCATCTGTGGTGTGACCCACCACCACCCAAGTGTTGCCATGGCCAACCGCGCCTGCCCAGAACACTGGGCACTTTGCTTTCTGGGGTAACAGAACCCAGAAGCGGCTGGCTGTGGCGGCACTTGGGAACTGTAGGCGTAGCTATATCTTCGCTGGGCAGTGGAACGCTACGCGCAGGTCACACAACGCGGGAAAACAGCAGGCACCAGATCTGGCCTGCAGGAGACCACTAGGTTACACTATGGAAATCAGAAAGATCACTGAACCTTCGGAGATCCTTCTTGTATGCCAGCATGGTGTATCAACTAAAATAGAGAGGCAGCAAGGGCCTTTATGTAAATGATGGTAGTTTAATGAGAAATAATTTTGCAGTTTCAAGTAATAAGATGGACAGCATGGTGGACCGTAATCAGTTGGACAGTAATAAGATGGACATCTTAGATGGTGATTCAGTCTTTAATATTATCACTGCAACAATGCTTTGAATTCAGTTTTGAATTTGTCAGTGAATGGATAAGGCAAGTTAGCATCCTAATCCTAAATTCATTCTATGGAAGTAAGCATCACTGATGTCCTTGGAGTTTACCTTGACGTAAGTATGCATGGATGCTTGGTTTTGAAGCCATAAACTTAATGTTCCTTAATCAAATATTAGAGTTGCAAGTCTTTTTAAAAATTGCTTTTCATCTCTGCCCTCCCTGACTCTTCTGCTTTACAGACGGAGTGCCTTAACTATGTTCGTGTTTTACAACCCCTCAATGATACTGTCCTGTACGTATGTGGAACTAATGCATTTCAACCAGTCTGTGATCATCTGGTAAGTGTGAGAATGCATTTTCTTCAAAAGCAGCTATAAAAGCATTAGGAATGGTCCGGCTTGGCTGAACAGTATGAGGAAAGGGAGCAAAGCACATGTGCTGTTTTGCATAAATTTCTATCCTTCACGGCATTGTCCCTTGGGTTTAGTGGTCATTTCATAGTGAATTGTGCCTGATGAAGGCTTTTTTCAACTCCTTTTGTTGGTGATGTTCTCCTCCTGGACCGGTACATAATGTTGGAATTTTATCAACCTCCTGTGTGTGGCCTTTGTGTTTTATCAACCTCCTGTGTGTGCCCTTTGTGTCGATTCCCAAACACTCAGATTCCCTTCTTTGCCTGCCTTTTTCAGCTCCTGGCTATATCGTATCTTCAAACTACTGAATGCTTTGGAGTGAAGTCCTCCTTGTCCTTAAAAATTACCTATTGTGTGCCTTCTGACTCTTATCATCATTCTCCTTTCCTCAGATATTACTTTGTTCCCAAGGACAGGATTCTTGATGTTAGACTGTGACCTTTCTTGTCTCCCTTATCTGTAAGTCTGTCATCATTCCCAGAATGCTGCCAGAATTTGTCCTCTTTGTCATGCCCTTACCACTGTTCCATCCCTTTTTTTCTATATCAACTTCCAATTGACATTATTGCAATTTCACCCTTTTAATGGTGTATCTGCCATGCAAAAGGTTCTGGATAGTATAGCTACTCCTCCGTGGCAAGGGGAGTTAGGCTGCTATCCTGTCTCAGCTGCCAAAGTGCATTTGCTTGTTGTTGATTTCATGGTCTAGGACAGTGATGGTGAACCTTTTGGGCTTGGTGTGTCAGAAATTTGGAAAATTCGTAACTGAACTCTGCTGGTATGTCACCCCCCCCCCCCGCCAGAACAAAAGACAAAAAAATTACATATTGGAACACATTGCTCTTTATTTGATTAATTAATTAATGAGCTTCTAAGACTTTCATGGCCAATATATATAATATTAGAAATGAGATTAGCTGTACCAAAGGTTCACTGAACCCATATGGAGTTGATGGGACCACCTTTTTCAGCTGTTGATGGCTTTTTTTTAAAATGGAAGAGCAGGGCAGATTAGGGGTGCAATCCTAACCAACTTTCCAGCACCAGGGTAAGGGAAACACTGCTCTGTAAGGGAACATTCCCTTACATTGAGAAGGCCTGCATGACTACTACTCCACTTTGACACAGCTGCCCCATTGACACAGCTATTTCAGCACTGTAAAGTTGGTTAGGATTGTACTCTAGGATTTTTTTCCCACCTCAATTGAATTTATTATGATCACCACCCTTTCCTGGAAGGTCCTTGCTTAGCCCCTTACTCATTTGCCACTAACTAAAAGACAGCTTAAGCTCCTGTGGAACCCAGATCCCTGGGACAAGATGAAGTGGATGACATTGGATCAGAGCTGTAGACACAGGTCACTAAGTAGGTGTCCTACAGAATTCCAGTGGGGCTGAACAGGTGAGAGCATAGTTGTTAGTGGGAGGCCATAGTACAGTTCAGGTCTTCCATGCCAGGCAGCAGAACGTCTGGAGGGGGATTTTACCTGATTCACTTTTGTCACCCCTTCTTCTCCGGTGTGTCTCTCGTGCTACAATTAGGCTGCAAAGCCTTCAAGGGTCAAGTCCTTCACCGGTTTTTACTCTGTAAAGCCCCCCCCATCCCACATTATGATTATGCTGTGTACTGTAAATATGAAGTTGTAAAGAATTTGACCATAACAACTAGCTTACCTTTTTGACAGCAGGTTTGGGTGCTTGGACTTAGATTAAAATGAATTCAGATTAGGGCTGGCTGGCTGGCTGGCTGGCTGGCGCTCTCTCTCTCTCTCTCTCTCTCTCTCTCTCTCTCTCTCTCTCTCTCTCTCTCTCTCTCTCTCTCTCTCTCTCTCTCTCTCTCTCTCTCTCTCTCTCTCGCAGGTGCATTTTCCCTTCCTTCCTCACGAGTCCCCCTCTCGCAAGCGCTCTCTCTCACACACACTTCCTCACGAGCGCTTGCTCTCACACACGTGTGTTCTCTCTCTCTCTCACTCACGCACACGCACACGCACACAGAGGCCAGCAGCAGCAGTTCTGATTTTTTTTCCTGCTCGCCTGCCTCATGTACCTCCCACCTCTCTTTGTGTCCTTGACTCCCTGCACAGGTACCCCAGGATTTAGAGTGCTGCCAATTAGGAAGGGATCAAAAGCGGCCAGCCCTCCTGCCCCTTCCCAGCCGCAGCACACAATCAGAACTGCTTCTTCTGTGCTGCTGGTCGGCTGTGGCGGTAACAATCTCGTCTCTGCCATTGCGATCGCACCATCCTCGTAGCTGAACGGAAGTTGCGCCCAGCATCAGCGAAGATTGTCAGAGGGGAACAGTCTGAGCTGAGCTGCCGCTGTTGCCGGTGTGCAACTTGCATTCAGCTGTCCCGCACCCAGCAGGGCAGCCCAGCTGCTTGCAAGAGCTCGCTTGGGGCTGGGTTGCTTCTTACCGTCTCTTACCAGCAACAGCTCAGGGAAGCACGCCTAAATTGCCGGCAGCTCCAGCGGGGCCGCGTCTAGTTGCTAGCCTGCACGCACGCCCCTTCACTTCCACGCGTCACTTATAATGCCGCCGTGTGTCAGTTCTGACACGCGTGTCAATGGTTCGCCATCACTGGTCTAGGATGGACCATCACTGGTCCATCACTGGTTCACCATGTCCTGGCTTTCAAAATTTTCCATGGTTATCTTTGCATAACTCACTGTCATGACGACACAGCCTACTTTTTTTCTGTTTCACACTCTATTCTTTCCCTAGCACCTGGCTTTTCTTCCTAAATCTCCTTGCTGGCAACACTTTCACTTTGGCTGTCCAATCTGTCATCTTGTTCTCCTACTCCAACCTTCTCTTGTCTCCATTTAGGCATCTTAGTATGGATTCCCATGCTAAATACTACAGTCCTCTGTTTTTTCCTAGGAATCTTATTCCTTGCCAGCCTGTGGCTGCTTTTTAAGGGCATGGCATCACTCTGTGTTTCTGGAAACACGCTTGCTTATTTGCGCACTGGGCGAATAACATTGCTATGTTATGGGGGAAATGGCAAACGGTGTTTTAGGCACCTACAAATCTGTCCTAAGTCACTACATTTCTTCTGGAATTTTTGGTGATGTTCTCTAGCATTTATTTTTGTTTGCTCATTAGCGCAGCTCTTTAGTGTGTAGCATATGTCATGGTGCAGTGACTTAAAAATATTTTGCACAATCCAGCTAAAACTCTTTCCTATATCTCATTCATTTCAGTAGGAGCAATAAAATCATGCTTAGTTTCTCATTTAAATTATAAATGACAAGTACCCCGGTTCCGTCACACTATCTACCCAGTCTGCACATGCAGAAGGTCCTATATCAGTTGTCCTCAAAGTCCTCCCTGGGAGAAGCGGGCCGCATAAGTGTATGCAGGGGCGGGGCTGCAACAGTGATGTGATTCTTAGGATCACTCAGCTGCCTGAACAAAAGGGGCCGTTTTTAACGTACCTTAAGATCGTTCCAGGCTCTGGAGGGGTGCAGAGAGCCCAGCGAAAGCCTCCGCAGGGCTTCCAAGTCTCCGATTTTCTGAAACATACTATCAGAAACCACTTCCGATTTTCAATCGCAAAACTTTAAAGGGAAACAGGGCAGTGCTCCACAGGCTGGTGAGTCATGATCACTGTCCTAGGTTCATTCCCTGGCATCTTTGGCTAGAGCAAAGAAAAAAATCCTGAAACCTTGGAGAACCAATGGCTATCCGTTCCAAAAATACTGAGCTGGATGGACTAACTTGGAGTTAGGCTGGCATAGTTAGGTCAGCAAGGTTTGGCCAGCACAAGGGCTACTGTCAAGCACATTTAGACCACACTTGGAGTCAGGGAAGATGGCGCACATCTGTGCGCTGGCCTCTCTGACTCAAGGCGTAATCCTACCCAGCACCGGAATGGCAAGGCCGGCTGGCCAGCATCATATCCAACACTGGGTTGGGGGAGGCTGGAGCCTCACGTGGCAAGGGAGCGTGCGCTCCACGTAGGGGAGGTTCTAGCCTCCCCTATGTTCTCCTCGGATCTGCGCCTGCTAAAGAGCAGGCGCAGATCCAAGGAGACCGTGCGGCCTGAATTGGGGCTGCAGGGCCCTGCTGACAGGTTTAGGATATGGCACTACGGCCATCTCCCAAGCCCACCCAGGTCCCATCCAAGTCCTGCCTCCCCCCCCACCAATCCCCGTCCCGAAACGGGACAGAGAATCTCTGACAGAAATGGGACAGAGGCTCTCCGTCGGTGCTCTGAAGCCAACGCTGCGAGCAGCATCAGCTTCAGAGTTGGAGCGCTGACGCGGGGGTACTGCTCGGCACCAGTGCGCCGGCCCTTGCATTGACGTGATGATGTCGCGTCGACGCAAGGGGCACGCTAGGATTGCGCTGTCAGAGAGTGGTCCAAACATACTTTAAAGTGGCCCTTGTGCCAGCCAAATTTTGCTGGCCTAACTGTGCCGGTGTAATTCCAGGTTAGGATGTACCCTCAGTAAAAGACAGCTTCCTGTATTCCTATCATAGACATGGAAGTCTGTCTGGGTTGCAGCTCTTTTTGTCTGCATATCCATTAGGTACACTTGAGGATGCAGCGCAAACATTACCAGCTTATTTTTGATGTATTGAAGTCAATACATGTTGAATACTTATATTGCTTCCATCTATCCTACAGTCCCATTTTGTGCTGCTGATGCTCTAGTCTTTTTTTTTTTTTTAAAGTGCAAGAATGTAATAGGTTAAAATCTGGAAACATGTTGAAACAGTTATAGTCATTTCAGCAGGTTGAATACATGAGACACATGTTTTGTCCTGAGTTGGACCATCTGAAAGCTGTGGCTTTCCTGGGTTTCAAACAAACTCTTTCCCTGCTATTCCTGGAGATGCCAGGATTTAAAGCTGAGGTGCAAAGTACTCTGCTATGGCATCATCTCCAAAAGATTTATTTTGCCATGTCAGAATCAAGCTGAAAATAGCTGTTTGAATCGACCTTGTGGGTCCATAATTGCATTGAAATGGATGGAGGTTATTCACAGCAGTCTCCTGGAATATGGCTGTTACATTTCAGATGAAGGGTAAAGTATATGGTTTAATTGTCTTGCAGCATTTGAAATCATTTGAACTTGGGGGCAGAAATGATGACGGAAAAGGAAGATGTCCATTTGATCCTGCTCAAAGCTATACATCAGTTATGGTTGGTAAGTACAAACTTCAGTTATTATTTCTACGTCTTCAGGAGCAGGGACCGAATCCACAGAGGCGCACACATACATGGTCTAATGTTATACATGAGTTTATTTTCAAGCTGCTTTTTAGGGGACAGCATTTGAATTTGAACACACATGCTCTGAAGTTCTGTTGTGAATTTCCCTGAGTTTAAACAGCAGTTTGGTGCCCGGGCATAAGAGCTTTGTAAACAGAGAACATTTTTGCGTAAGTTCTGTTTACCCCAGGCATTTTAAAGAGGTTGCCCTCTACACACCCATTCAAATGTGTCATTGTATATACATGCCTTTTTAGATACTGCTTTCGTATCTACTTATAAAAGGAGTGATTCAACAATTGTTTTGTTACTATCTCTTTAAGATGATCAGCATTAAAATATTTTAATACTGAAAATTTCAATTACAGTAATTGTTAGTTATCTATTAGCATATTCCCAAGGTTTATTCCTACCATGTGCTCTAACATTTTTGCTGCCATTTATTATTTTACTATTTTTATTATTGTATTAATAGTGCTGTGTAGGGCATTAAGACCTGTTACTTATTTATTGCTACTGTTTTTAAATACTTATAAATAATATCTTGGTTTGCAAAGATACATTTCTGTTCAATGTTGCAAAATCAGGAAGCATTCCAATAAGTAATAAATCACAGCCATTTATTGAGTATATCATGGGTGAACGTACTCTGTTCCTTTTTCTACATTATATCTTAGTTTATTTCTGTTTTTTCTTCAAAATCACTAGCTTTTATGGCAGGAAGCATGACAATAATAATATAGAAATCTGCTGCAGACAGGAATAATGTTTCAGTTAAACATTACTACTAATACTTTAGGTACTGTATAGAATAGAGTGTTGACAACCCATATCTAGGGGAGGGGTTTTTGTTTGTTAAACACCACACAAAAACAAAACACCGCCTTTGGTGGGGTTAAAATATGTGACTAAAAACACAAAACACTGCATTTTGGCATTTATTTTCCAGAAATTAAAATAGATTACTTTTCCAATTAGAAATAATACTGTGGCTGCATCTGATATGCTAACACTATGTCACCTATATCATTTACCTAGTACACTTTTAAAATGAATAAAAATGAGAACTTGGAATGAGAATATAGAACAAAAACACATAATACCACCATTTGCTATTTTAATCAAGAAATGTTGGAAAACATTTCACCCAAAAATCACATCCCTACCCATATTTAGAGAACTTGTTACCTGAAATGCATGGACAAGTGTGTCTGAGCAACTGGGAAGAAGCAACAGTGGCATAGAAGTAGAACTCAGTAGGGCGGTTGTGCTGTTCATGGTATGAGAAGGAACTATGCTGCTCTAGCCCTTATGCCATAAGTATATTGCGGGAACGTGCCTTGAGTGGTTGGGAAGTGTTGTATAATTTTATTAAGGGCTTTTTAAAGCTTGCTTTGCTGCTAAGTTGCTATATATGTTTAATTATTTCTATTTTATGTTCATTTTAAAGATGGAGACCTTTATTCAGGCACATCTTACAACTTCTTGGGAAGTGAACCTATTATTTCTAGGAACTCTCATCCAAATCCACTACGGACAGAGTATGCAATTCCCTGGCTTAATGGTAAGGAAGTTTGGAGGAAAGAAATTCAGAGTATATTCATATGTTTGTTTATATTTCGGCGGGGGCTGAAGACCTTTTTATTCCAAAAAGCTTTTAATTGTTGACAGGCTGGCTGGTTATTATAACCCACGGGGTGTTGTGAATTTGTGTTGGTTAGAGCAGAGTTGGGGGCTTGCGGACCCATTCTAGCGCTTGTCTTAGCGCTCCGGAGCGAAGGAACGAAGCGATCGCTACATTTCAATATCAAAGTCTTTATTGGTTTCAGTAGCGAAAGTGTGAAAGGTGAAAAAGTTCAATCTGCCGGTTAGGAAAGCCGGCGAAGGCAGTGCCGCGCGCAGGCGGCTCTTCAGTGCGGTTTTACATCTTAGTGCACACACAGTGAGAAAATTCTTCTACACAAGAACAAAAGGATGCAACCAGAGTATATCTGGTAGGTGGATACCTGAAGACCCTTGTGCCCCATTTTACCCAATGAGGTGCCCCTTTGGACACTATGATCTCATGAGAAAGCAAAGTGTTTGTAGCCAGCTCTTCCCGTGTGAAATTGCCTGCTTTCATTACACTATCGGAAAGGGAGTAAAGCTAGTTGCCCTAACAAGCTTGGGAAGCTGACCAGCTCAAGGACTCACAGGTGTCTATCTGATCTGGAGAAGCAGAGACGGAATGCCAGTTTCAACCAGTTCTGGACTGTGAGATGTGAAACTGCAACACCCCCCCATTTCGTCTCGGAGTTCTTCCTTTGGCGCCAAATCTAACATCTGAACTGCTTCTTTGAATTGTGGAGCAGGAAGAGCTTTGGTTAAAATGTCTGCTATGTTCCCTTGCGATGGACAATAAAGCACTTCAATGTCCCCATTCTGAACGGCTTCTCTGACATGTTTGTGCTTTATGTCAACATGTTTAGAGTGCATCCGGACTCGTTCTGATCCAGCAATCTGGATGGCAGACTGATTGTCCATCCAGATTCGGATTGGATTTACCTGTGTAGCATCCAAATCCGACATCAATTGCCTGAGCGTGTAAAGGTAGTTGGTCACATGACTCAAGGCTGTGTATTCACTCTCCAGAGTCGAACACGCAATGGTCTTCTGTTTTTGTGACCCCCAATCTACTACGCAATTCCCAAGACGTATGGCATAGCCTGTTGTAGATCTCCTGGTGTCATCTCCCCCAAAGTCACTGTCTGCAAAAACCTCTAATTGCAGTGTCCCTTTCGGGGTGATGTGGTACTTATGGGTGCTTGTCCCTTTCAAGTACCGGAGAATGCGCTTTAAGGCTATCCAATCTGTCTGAGTGGGATTTGCAGCCTTTCTGCTCAGGTGATTGACAGCAGCGCCAATGTCTGGGCGCGTCCAGCACGCAAGGTGTGTGAGTGAACCCAATAGTGAGAGGTACATGTTCTGGTTTGGAAATGGTGCAGATACCTCTGCCTTTTCCCCCCTTCTCACAACCATTGGAGTTGCGACACTCTTGCAGTCCTGCATGTTCCATTCCCGGAGTAGGGCATGAATCTTACTCTCCTGACTGAGGAGAAAACCTGCACTGTCAGCTGTGCGTTCGATCTCCACTCCCAGGTAGCGATTGACAGGACCAAGACACTTAAGAGTGAATGCCTTTTTCAGCTGTTGTGTGATCTGATTGATCTGTTGTTCCGTCCTTGCAAGGACCAGCAGATCATCAACGAAACACAGAAGAACACACAATTTTTCTCCTTTTCCTTTTCTGAAAAGGCATGGATCAGCTGTGGAGGGGGTGAACCCCAATTTTTGCAGCTGCTCCTTAAGGCATAAGTGCCAGTTTCGTCCACTTTGTTTCAACCCGTAAATAGATTTCCTGAGACGAAAGTGTGATTCATTGCATTGCACACCTGGGGGAATTGTGATGTACACTTCTTCCTGCAGGTTTGCGTGCAAGTACGCTGTTCCAACATCAAAGTGATGCACTTGGAAACCTCTGCTAGCTGCGACAGCAAGCGCTGCTCGAAGCGTTGTGGCTGAAAGCGTGGGGGAGTAAATTTCCTCGAAATCTACACCTGGGATTTGCTTACAGCCACGAACTACTAAACGGGCTTTCTTTAAGGGCTCAGCACCTTCCTGATCTTTTAGAACAAACACCCATCTGGAATCAATTGCGTGTTTTCCAGCTGGTAATTTTGCTGGTTCAAAGACTCTTAAGTCGTGCATTGCCTTCAATTCAGCCCGAATAGCTTTCAGCCACCCTTCCTTCTGGGCTTGGGGTAACTCCATGACATCTTGGTATGTCTGGGGTACCTCTGTGTAACCTGCCTCTACCTGGTAGGTTAGTCTTTGGGGTGGAACCCCACGCAAGGTCCTCGGAGGAAGGATGCGCCTGGTCGGAGCATCCTGCTCCGGTGTGGCTTCCTCTGAGGAAGTGCTTATGTCCAAGCCTGGACTGGATTCCCCCGCTCTCCCCTCTTCCAGCAGCCTGTTAGAGCTTGCTGGTGTGACAGGAAGTTGTCGCTGTCTTTGTGGAGTTCTCTGAGGTGATGCTGCTGGCTGATCGGGACTGCTGTCTCCTCTTGCCTCCCCCCCATTTTCAGCAGCTTGTGTGGGGATGCTGACTGTTTGGTCAGCATGATCTGGCAGCATACTTTGCTCAGAGAAATCGTAAGAATTGGAGATTGTGACCGTTCTGTGGTCAGGATTGAGAAATTTGAGCGCTTTGCAATTTGACTCTACTCCAATGAATTGCAGCCGCTTGGCTCGCGGTGCACCTTTTCTGCGTGTTTCCCGATCTGCATGCACGAAGGCATATGACCCAAACGTCCTTAGAAATGCAAGATCGGGTGGTTTGCCGAATAGCTTGGTGTAGGGTACCCCGTCAATCGGACGGTGGTACACGCGATTTGAGATGAACACAGCATATCTCATCGCCTCTCCCCACAACCCTTTGGGCAGTTTTGATTGCTCCAGCAGTGCCCTGACCATTGTCTGGAGCTCCCCATTTTTCCTCTCCGCTACCCCGTTATGCTCTGGGGTGCGGGGTGCGGTGAGCCTATGAGTGATGCCCTGTTTCTCCAACCATTGAGACATTTCTCCACTGAGAAATTCACCTCCCCGGTCAGTTTGGATCGCTACTACGGGATGCCCAAACCGTCTTTCCACCCACCTGACCCAATTGCGAATTTTATTAAACGCCTCAGACTTCTGGCGCATTAAATATGCAAAACAATACCTTGTAGCGTCGTCCACAACGGTAAGAACATATTGTGCCCCCCAGCTGTCTTTTTCAATGGCCCAATTAAGTCCATATGCGTCAGCTGGAAGGGAGTTTGGGTCTGGCGTGTGCTGAACTTCGGGATGCTTGCGCGATGCGATTTAGTGAGTTTACACACCTCACAGTCTACAAATGCATCACAATCTTTCAAGTCCATTCCACGCACAAGTTCAGCTGTTTTCTTCACGTAGTCATGGTTTAAATGTCCTAGTCGAAGATGCCACTCATGTCCACAGAATCGGTGCTTTGGTTGATTGAAGCACACAGTTGCCTGCTGATTTTCTGTTGCCTGCGCTCCAAGCACAAACAGCCGGTACACTCGGGGAACAGCCACACAAAGATTCCCCCTCTCAAGTGTGCAGACGTTGTCTTGGAAAGTCACTTTAAATCCATCTTCCTGGAGGGTGCCAAGGCTGAGTAGATTCCTGGACATCGTTGGCACACATAGCACATTTTTTAAGGTGATCTGCAGTTGTGGCAGAAAAACCTCTCCAGCGCAACTCACAGGCGCTGTTTTCCCATTTGCGAGAGCAACAGTTTCTCGATCTGTCTCGCGTCTACTCGTGAGTAAGTCTGCAGATGTCACAATGTGATGGCTTGCCCCCGAGTCGAGCAACCAGGATCCTCGGGTGCGCCCACCTTCTGCTGAGCTGACAAACGCGATGCTCGCTTTGTGTTGCCCTGGTCCAGTGCTCTTCTCACTTTGGGGCTTTTTCTTCTTCTTGGAGCCTCCCTTTTTCTTGGGACATTGGAGTGCAAGATGATGGGTGGATCCACAGACGTAACATTGTCGCACACTGGCGCACACTTGCGTCTGGGACTCATTCCTGGGTTGCTGCTGCTGCTTTTTCCCAGAATTGTTGTTCTTCCCTTTTCGGAATTCACGTTCTCTTTGATTGTCAGCCCTTTTGTCCGCTTCCTCTAGAAGCCGTGCGACTACGAGGGTGACCGTCAGTTGTGCTGCTGGGATGGATTCCAAAGTCAGGGTAAACATATCCCATGTTTCATCCAGGGAGTTGAGGATTGCAAACACTTTGAGCCGTTCCTCAACACGTTCCCCGATAGCCTCAAGGTCTTTGAGGTTCTGCTGCATCGCTCTGAGATGGACTCGCAAGTCTCCTCCCGGGTCTAGGCGCGATCTCCACAGTTTGCGCGTCAGAACCATACTGGAGGTCAGCGATGCACGGGCAAACAGCTCCTTCAAAGTGTCCCAATACTCCTTAGCGTGTTGAAGACCCCGCACATAAACTAAAAGGTCTTCCGAGATGGCCAGACCGATGGTCGCTTTCGCCTTCCTGTCGGCGGCCGCTGCTGCGGCGTCTGCGGCTGCAGGAAGCGCCGCAGTCTTGTTGTTTTTATATTGTTTTTAAATTTGTTTTTAAATGTGTTCTTAATTTTTGATTGTATTGTTTAATTCTGTTTTAATTGTTTTTAATTGTGAATTGTTATATTGTTTTTATATCTATATTGTAATGCCGCCTTGGGTGCCTTCGGGCACAATAAGGCGGGGTACAAATCTAATAATAAATAAAATAAATAAATAAATAAATATGTGCATATACTTCCTGGAATGTGCTACATTCCAGAAAGTCTAGGAATTTCTGTACGGAAATACAGTAGTACAGTTTATTGATTTTATAAATGGATCTTCTACGCTTCAGTATAAAATATTCTTGGTATATCTTTTGAACAGGTTTTTTTCTCCTTCCTCATCAAAATGCACAGCCCTCTCTTTTATTTGGGAGGACCAGTCTTGAGATACCAATTGGTTTATGAAATCAGCAGACACTGTGGCAGTTTGATTATCTTTGAACATCATGTTTGATTGTGAATGATCAAGACACATATGAGGTTCTGTTAAAACTAAGAGAAGGAAATAGCAGTACTTCATAGAGACACTTCACTTATGATTTACAGCCCCTTTCCATTAGTCACTGTTTCCCTCCAGACTAGACATTATGTTGATCACTTTGTTTGGCTGTTCATTTGTTTGGTGTAAATTGCAGCTGTGGGCACCCCAATCTAGGTGGGTACCATGGCTGAGGAGGAGGGTAGCTATAACCTTTTGCCTTGCTGTAGTCTTGATCCCCTCTCCTGCTGACTCCCTCTCTAGGTGGAAAATTGCCATTGGCAATGACAACTTCCCTGTTGACACAATTACTTGTGTGAACTTCCCAGTTCAGATTGGGAGGACCATGGCAGAGGCAAAGTATTGAGGCTCCCCATCAATGTGGTCCAGGTCATGATCCCTTGCAACTTCTGTTTACATTAAAAACACAACATGCCAGTCCAAACCACATACCCAATATTACATCTTGTTTAGTCTTTAGTCACAGTTTAGTCCTTAGTTTCTAGGCTTCCTTGAAGGGATTCTTCACCAAAGCCAGGCTGTGGTCTTTCAACCTGACCTGGACTGCACATCTTTGTGTTTGTAACCTAATGTCAAACAGCTATGCAGTTCCAAGGTCTTTTTTAGTCTTGAGTTTATTTCATAGTGTTAACTATCTTTCATAGGTTTGCCTGAAGGTTTAACAAACTTGGCTAGAAAATAAAACAGGGATATCCTGTGCTATGAGGACTTGAAACGCAACCTCCCTGTTAGGAAGCCAGGTGGCCATAGTGAAGAACAAGCAGAAAAAACTAATGGATGGGGAAATAATTTAATTTTAAAAGCAAAGATTGATTTTGTTTGTATTTTGCTTCTGCAGAACCAAACTTCGTTTTTGCTGATGTGATAAGAGCTGATTCATACAACACAAATGGAGATGATGACAAAGTGTACTTTTTTTTCACTGAGGTGTCTGTGGAATACGAATTTCTTGGCAAGCTGATGATTCCAAGGATAGCTAGAGTTTGTAAGGTGAGGCCTAGCACAGCCTTGTTTTCTCCCTTGGTGGGGGCAAAAGAGCAATAGGTAAAGAATTCCTGTTGACACAGATTACGTGCCAGTATTTTCCAATCCCTGCAAGTCAGATATTTTATTTATTAACATTATCTTTAGCAAGTAGATCTGTGTCCCCTTTCATCAAGGGGCCTTTTTGTGCAGCTTACAGTCGGCTTAAAAAAAATAACACCGTAATCATGACTGTAGAAAAATACAACAGCAGCATAACATTCAAATCATAAAAAAAAAATCCATTATTTTTGGCTCAAACCCTGCCATCAATTTATCTGTGAGACTGACTTATACTTGAGTGTCTATGGTAACCTCATTGTACCATTTGACCCTTAGAAGTAGCAAATAAACACCCAGATAATACCTGGAAAAAACCATATTTAGAAAGCTGAAGGAAGGTTCTATAGCAGAACATAAGAAGAGCCCCACTGGATCAGGCCAAGGCCCATCTAGCCCAGCTTCCTGTATCTCACAGTGGCCCACCAGGTGCCTAAGGGAGTTCTGTAGACAACAAGATGCTTGCAACCTGTTGCCACTCCCTTGCACCTGGCATTCTAGAACTTTAAGAACCTATTTGGGAGAGGGAACTTGGGTGGTTCTGCCATTGAAAGTGAGACAAGAAGTGATTGAAGAGAGGGCCTTTTGAGCTGGGCATCTCAGTTGGGGACTTCTCTTACCAAGGAGGAACCTAAGAAGCTGCCTTCTGCCGAGTCAGACCATTGGTCCATCTAGTTCAGTGTTGTCAACACTGGCTGGCGGCCCGTCTTCAGGGCTCCTGACAGGGTCCTTCTCTATCCTGTTCAGAGATGTCAGGGATGGAACCTGGATCTTCTGCATGCAGAACTCTGCCATTGAGCGGCGGTCCCTCCTTCACTCACCTGTCACCTAAGTTGTCTTTTTGGCACCAGCGAAAGATCTTTTTATTTACTCCAGCTTTCAAAGTTGCAGGGTTGCTATTTTATGATTGTCTTTAAATTGTTGGAGGGTGCATTGGAGGGTGGAGAGATTTTGCTTGCTTCTTTTATTCATGGTGCTTTGTAAACGACCCTGGAGTGTAGTATTAAATACATGACGCATAAAACTGATGTGAGTAGGCATGAGGCAAATAGACTAAGGAAGGGCTTCCAGATGATACAGTTAATTATTTCTTAGAGTGTTTATGTTTAGTTTTTAAACTTCTGTTCTGTCAGCTGCTTTGGGTTACCCATCAGGGATCAGAAAATAGAGTATATACGTCAAAATTAAAGACACATGAACCTTTTTCTCAGGTCAGCATGACTAACACGCATATGAGCAATGTTGTCTGCATAGGTGACTGTTTTCTGTATGGGTACAGGAGAGTTCCATGCAGGAACAACCTCACTTGCCTCAGTATCCATACATGTGCCTTGTGGTTCTCCCAGGACAGTACATGCAGCCGCAAATCAGGACTGCTGAAAGCTTCTATGTACATCTTCTTTTAGCCATATTTATTTTAATGCATTCAAGTTTTCTTTTGGCAATTCAAAATCCGTTCTGTCGCTACAAAAGCCCAAGTTTCTTACTTTGGGGGATTACTGTGAAAATTAATTTAGTTAGGTTTGAGAGATGAGAGTTGAAACTCTTTATGGTTTCCCCACTTCTGTCACTTTTTATATTACTCATCAGCTGTCAGTTGCATTCCAGCTGTAGTCATTTCAAGAGAAGTGGGGTATGGTGGATGCCTGGGTTATGCTTGACACATTTCTAAAGGGTACCACACAAAGGCAACATTTTTCTCACACCAAGAAAATGTTCTGCTTGACCATGATGTGACAGGTGGCATTTCTGGGTTGAACGGCCAGCGCCTGAAACAAAACTATCACAGCCAGCCTGATTCAGTTGCTCTTCAAGTGTTTAAAGTGAATAACTGTCCGTACTGAGTATCTTATTGATGTGAAGCAAGGCAAAATCCATTCATAAGCATATAATGACTCCATCATTTAGTGTGCAGTGTTTCTTGTGGGGTAAGGAGGTGCAAATTCTAATTAAATTTGCGAGAGTTGCAATATCCCACAATTTGAAGCAAATTTACTTTGGCACAGCACTGACGGTCCTCTGGCTGCTGACAATTTGTCATTGCTTTAAACAACTAGATTTCCATTTGTTATCATTTGTGCAAAGCTATATATAGCTTGGAGGAGGAAAAATATGTGCACATGTAGTCATTACTTGAAAAAAGAATCTTTTTACCTTCCGTTTTTAGAAACTATCTCAGTAACAAATTCTAGCCACATTGAATATATTTCACATTAAGACTTGTGCTTTTTAAAAAGTGCAGCCACAGCACAATTTAGAGAATGGGAATATTTTTGAACTCTTTGTGGTAGCTGCACAAATAAGTCTTTCAGGGCTGTGAATGTTCCCATCAAGTTACTCAAATGTAAAAATCATTCATAGAACTAAAGGTTACATATTCATATGCTGTTTGTGACCTGGAAACCATTGTGGCCTAGTTCTTTCCCATGCCACAAAGGTAACATCAGAAGCTGTAGGGCACTGGAAGGAACCCACTTTGCAATTCCTTCTCAAGCCAGTGTAGGCTCAGTTTCTGAAAAAAAGTAGCACTGCCGGGGCAAGACAGAATGGGCTTCTCTCACACGGCTCAGAGCTGTTACCGTAATGGTATGAGAACCATGCTGTTGTTAAGCCATAACTGTACTGTGAGAAGAGGCTTTGTGTGGCAGGAATCCATATCAAGCAAGTGGGCAACAAAAGCTTTAAAGTGTGACAAAGCAGTCTTTAAAATTGTTCCCTAGTGATGTGAAGCACTGTCCAGAGGCGGTTCTGATGCTGTCGTATAAACACATTTGGAGAGTGGTGGCAGTGCCGGTGTATCTATGCAGCTAGCTGAAGCTGAAAGGCTCCATCCAAGCAGATTCTCAGGATTCCGGATGCCTCTCACCCCGACTGGCATCACCACCTCTCTCCAGCCTACTGCCACACTGAAAGCCATGCTGATCTGCTTCCCACTTGGGTGAGAAGCAGATAATTCCCCTGCTTAGCGTGCTCTTTGCTTGCAATTGTGAAACCCAGAAGTACAGGACTTTCAGTTACTGGGAGAACGCAAAAAGTTCATAATGAAATGAAACTGGAAATTGCACTTCTGGGTTTCATGGCAGCACACAAGGCACATGATAAGGGTTTGATATATTTTTTTCATAACACAGAGGCATTGGGTGGTGTTCTGGGTCATGCCACCCCTGAGTGAAGGGATGTTGTGTATGTTTCCAACATCTGCTGACTCCTTCTCACAGAAGGTAGTCTGTGTTGGCCTTTTCATGGGCAGGGACACCATTACAACCTAGAAGCTGAAAAGAGAGGTGTGAAACAATAGTGGGCTAACATACTGTATATGATACTCTTCCCTTCTCCCCCACCCCGTCATCTCCAGCCGCTAACAGTTGCAAGATCCTAAAAGATATTGGAGTGTTTGATTAAACCTCATTCATCATGTAGAAAAAACAGAGCTGTAGTCATCACAGTATTGACTGACTTTTTTGAAGGTTCAGCCATTCATTGAATTAAAAATGCACAAAAGGAATGAAGCAAGCTATGGTTAGAGCAGGTCAAAACACAAAGGAAAAAACAAATGCAAAGCTAGAACAGTCAACTGCAAACATCACTCCTCCTTCTCTCTTCCCTGCAGTACACTCACCCGTGTATTTATATTGTGGCAGATCTTAATTATGAACTCCTTTGACAGCCAGTCTTGGCTGCAGGATAGGGTTGGGGAAAAGAAAAGAAGCTTGGCAACTTGGTCAGGCTGTGAACTTTCAGTACGTTCATGCCTTTGACACCACGGTCCTTGTGCTTGCGTCAAACTCAAGCACTCCTGAGCTCCAAACAGGAAATACACAAAACTACATTGTGGGGAGGGCCCTCTGGAACTGGCCAACCAGAAGATTTCTAAGGATGATGTGCAGATTGGAGGAAGGAATACTGCAGGAACCGTTTCTCCAGGTCTGCTTCTCCTTTTATTTATTTATTTATTTATTTATTTATTTATTAATAGATTTTTACCCCGCCTTTTGTGCCCGAAGGCACCCAAGGCGGCATTACAAAATATATATTAAAAATACAACATAACAATTAACATTAAAAACAGTTAAAACAGTATTAAACAACAATAGCAAAAAATAAAAACCACAAACAATTTAAAAACAGTTTAAAAAAACAAAAAACAAACAAACCCCGTGAATCATAATAACCAGCCGGCCAACCTGTCAGCAGTTAAAAGCTTTTTGGAATAAAAAGGTCTTCAGCCCCCGCCGAAATGTAAACAGAGAGGGAGCAGTTCTCAATTCTAGGGGAAGGGTGTTCCAAAGTTGGGGGGCCACCACCGAGAAGGCCCTCTTCCTGGCCGCCACCCCTCTCACTTCTCCTGGCGGCGGCACAGTCAAAAGGGCCCCCCCAGATGATCTAAGAGTACGGGTTGGATTATATGGAAGGAGGCGGTCCCTCAAATACCCCGGACCCGAGCCGTAAAGGGCTTTAAAGGTCAAGACTAGCACTTTGAATTGGGCCTGGAACAGAACCGGCAGCCAGTGTAGTCGCCGAAGCAACGGCTCGACAGAGTCAAACCGACGTGCCCCAGCAACCACCCGAGCCGCCGCGTTCTGTACTAGTTGTAATTTCCGGACCGTCTTCAAAGGCAGCCCCAGGTAGAGCGCATTGCAATAGTCTAATCTAGATGTCACTAGGGCATGGGTCACTGTGGCCAGGTCCGCACAGCTCAGGTACGGCCACAGCTGGCGAATCAGCCGAAGCTGAGCAAAGGCTCCCCTGGCCACCGCCGCCACCTGGGAATCCAGGTGTAGCTGTGAATCCAGGAGAACCCCCAAGCTGCGAACCTGCTCCTTCAGAGGAAGTGCGACCCCATTCAGAGCAGGACGATAATCCAATACCCGAGCTGTGGATTTCCGAACCAAAAGCACCTCTGTCTTATCCGGATTTAATTTCAGCTTGTTCGCCCGCATCCAGCCCCCAACGGCCTCCAGACAGCGATTCAGGACCTCAACCGCCTCCTCAGAATCAGGGGGAAAGGAGAGATAAAGTTGGGTGTCATCAGCATATTGATGGCACCCCACTCCAAACCCCCGGATGACCTCTCCCAGCGGTTTCATGTAGATGTTAAACAGCATGGGGGATAAGATGGAACCTTGCGGCACCCCGAGCCTAAGAGGTTGGGGTGCCGAACAAGCGTCCCCCAGCACCACCTTCTGGGATCTGTCAGTCAGGAAGGAGCGGAACCACTTCAAAACAGTGCCTCCAAGCCCCACCCGGCCAGCCGACCCAGAAGGACACCATGGTCGATGGTGTTGAAAGCCGCCGAGAGGTCCAGCAGGACTAACAGGGTCGCACTTCCCCCGTCCATCCCCCGGCGAAGGTCATCCACCAAGGCGACCAAGGCGGTCTCCGTCCCGAACCCCGGCCTGAAGCCAGATTGGAATGGGTCCAGATAATCTGTTTCCTCCAGAACCCTCTGAAGCTGGGACGCCACCACCCGCTCAATCACCTTGCCCAGAAATGGGATATTGGAGACTGGCCGAAAGTTGTTTAAATTTGTGGGATCCAGGGAGGGCTTCTTCAGGAGAGAGTGAACCATTGCCTGCTTCAAAGCAGGCGGGAGCACCCCCTCCTTCAGAGATGAGTTCACCACCCTCCCCGTCCACTCGGCCAGCCCTCCCCGGGCAGCTCTAATTAGCCATGCCGGGCAAGGGTCGAGCGGGCAAGCAGCAGGTCTCACACTCCAGAGAATCCTGTCCACATCCTCAGGCTCTACAAGCTGAAAAGAATCCCAAATTGGAGGATAGACAGGTTCCCCAGGGACATCACTAGATCTGCCCACAGCGGCGTCCAAGTCATGCCGGATCTGATCGACCTTATCTGTAAAATATTTAGCGAACTCGTCACAGCGAGCTTCCGTGTGCTCCTCCCTACCAGTAAGGGGGGCAAGATGTAAAAAACTGCGGACCACACGGAAAAGCTCAGCCGGACGGTTCTCTGCAGATGCAATGGTGGCAGAGAGGTGTGCCCTCTTAGCCGCCACCACTGCTCTGGAATAAGCTTTTAATTGGGCCCTAGCCCGTGTCCGGTCAGATTCGGCACGAGTCTTTCGCCACCGACGCTCTAGTCGTCTGCTCTGCCGCTTCATCGTTCGCAGCTCCTCAGAAAACCAAGGAGCCGCTCTGATTCTGCGACTGGGCAGAGGACGCTCAGGAGCGATCTCATCCAGGGCCCTGGCCATCTCCGAATTCCAGAGGTCGACCAGGGCACCGGGTGGATCACCAACTCTGGCAACAGGAAAGTCCCCCAGAGCCCTCAGGAATCCATCTGGATTCATCAGCCTCCGAGGGCGGATCATAAAATGTGATCCCCCGCCATTGCAGAGGGGAGAAGCCGCGACAAGCCTAAATCCCACCAGACAGTGATCTGTCCATGACAAAGGAGTGATCTTAATCTCCTCCACCTCCAGATCACCATCAACCTGCCCCGCAGTAAACACCAGGTCCAGCGTGTGTCCCGCCTCATGCGTCGGGGCAGATATTCTTTGAGACAGACCCATGGTTGCCATGGAGGCCATGAAATCCTGAGCCGCAGGTGTTCCCGGGGCCTCGGCATGGACATTGAAGTCCCCCAACACCAAAAGGCGGGGGGACTCCAACACCACGCTCGAGACCAGCTCCGTCAGCTCAGGCAGGGAGACTGCTGGGCAGCAAGGCGGGCGGTACACCAGCAGAATCCCTGTTCTGTCTCGCCCCTCCAACACAACGCGAAGGCACTCAAACCCGGTGGACTGCTGAACAGGGTATCTGGTGAGACGGATGGAATCCCGATAGACCATTGCAACCCCACCTCCCCGCCCCTGTAGTCGTGGCTGCTGAAGTACCCGGAAACCCGGCGGACAAATCTGGGAAAGATTAACCCCTCCCAGCTCATCCAACCAGGTCTCCGTGATACATACCAGGTCGGCTTTCTCCTCCAAGATTAAATCATGGATAAGAGCGGTTTTGTTATTCACCGACCTGGCATTCAGAAGCAGCAGCTTCAGACTCAGGGGACTGTTGCCAGAAGTACCAGGGGTCAGAGGGATGGGGGAAGGGCCAGAAAGAGGGACAGTCTGTCTACGACTGACCCTCCTTCTCCTGTAATGTCCGGCCCTGCCCCCACCGCCATACCTTCCGTAACCCGTAACTCTGCTGATGGTGGCCTCCCTCCCCTCCCCCAAGCTCCCTCGAGGTGTCAAACACATAATTCCGGCGGGAGCGACCTACAAGCCAACCACCAGCACAGATACAGAAAAACTAAAAACACAGCCACACAACACACACACTCCCACCAACAACCCAATGCAGCAGCCCTCACCCCCCTCCCACTGAGGCTTGGGCTGCTGCAGGCCTCTGCCCCTCTCTCACTGAGGCAGAGGTCCTCTCTCCTTCCCTCCCTGCCCCCCTCTCACAGAGGCAGGGACAACCTTCCACTCTCCTGGCCAGACTCTCACTCCGGCCAGGAAGTCACAATCATACTATCACTCACTCAGTTAAAACGGCTGGTGGTGGCTTGCTGACAGGCGACAAGGCTCCAAAAATAAAAGCGTGGCTGGAGCCTGATGATCCACGGGAGATGACCTCAGAGGGAAGCAGCAGCAGACGTTCGTGGCTCCCGGCTCAGCTCCCCAGGCGAAGAGCCACGGGCAAAGAGCCCTTTGGCTCTTGCCCTTCGGCTCGCGCCTCTGGCAAGCCAAAGGCTTAAGATGTTCCAACTTGCCTGGAGGGGAAAAGCCAAATGCTGCCGTGAGATGCAAGCCCAGCTCAGCACAGGTGTCCCAAATTCAGGCCTCTCTCCACCCCCAGCAACCCAGAGCCCAGACTGCTTTTAGTGTGCACTTGTATGGAAGGCTATGACCTGGAGCTTTATCCTGCTTCTTGTTACCAACCAGAGGTGTCTGTGCATTGAGATGCATTACCTTTTCTTTTATTTGGTCATGCTGGACCATAATGTAAATATGAGAAGTTATTCTCCCCCCCCCCCCCCGCGTTTCACTCCTTAGCAAATTTCCCACTGATGGTACTAAATCTGTCGTACTCCATAACGTGAACCAAATTTCCTGAAACTGAGGGCGCAATCCTAACCTGGAGTTTGGCCAGCACAAGGGCCACCGTAAAGCATCTTTGGACCACTCTCAGAGTCAGAGAGGATGGTGCACATCTGTGTGCTGACCTCTCTGACTCCAAGAGTGGTCCAAACGCACTTTATGGTGTCCCTTGTGCAAGCCTAACTGTGCCGGCCTAACTCCAGGTTAGGATTGTGCCCTGAGTTTGAGGCTTGTATCTTGTTGTCTTGTGTACTCCCTGAGGCATCTGGTGGACCACTGTGAGCTATAGGAAGCTGGAATAGATGGCCCTGATCCAGTGGGACTTTTCTCATAAACTTTTCTGACAGTTTATATGAAAAATAGTCCCCTAATAGTGAATTATCACTGTATTGTCGAGAATGTCTTGGGTGTATTTCCCACAACAAATCATTCTTTAAATGCCTGTTGTGAGACTCCATTTTAACATGTTTTGTTCAGAACATGTAACAGTATATTTGGGAGAGGGAGCTTGTATACTCCTGGACTACTTCAATTCTTTTTCTTCTTCATTAAAGGGGGACCAAGGAGGACTTAGGACTTTACAAAAAAAATGGACTTCCTATCTCAAGGCTAGGTTGCTTTGCTCTGTTCCAGATAAGAATTTGTTTTTCAACATTGTCAATGATATCTTTATCCTGAAGTCTCCAAACCCAAAGGAATCAGTGATTTATGGGGTTTTTAGCCCACAATTGTAAGTAATATTTTTCATATTTTAAAGAATTATTTGTTACAGTAGTATAAAATGGTGACATTAATTTAGTAATAATGGTAATCCTTTTCTTTGTTTTTTTAAGAAACAATGTAGGGCTATCAGCAGTGTGTGCCTACAATGTCTCAACAGTTGAGGATGTTTTCTCCAAAGGGAAGTACATGCAGAGTGCTACGGTTGAGCAGTCTCATACAAAGTGGGTGCGGTACAATGGAGACATTCCTAAACCCCGACCTGGAGCTGTAAGTCTGGATTAAGTTCTGAGTTAGCTTCAGTTCTTTCACCTTTGTTCTTAGAAGAGTGTTCACCAGACTGGTACTGTTTCTTTTAAAGTTTTCATTGATTATGCCCTGTATTAAGCATTCCAGTACTAAGCTGTATTAAACTTAATAATAAATAGTATGCATGTACTAAGTATGATATTGCAGACCAAAATTGTCTCATCAGCTTGATCCTTTCAAACAAGACCTGTTTGGTTTGTTCTTTGCACAGTGTGTAAACAAGGAGGCCCAAGCAGAACAATATGAGTCTACACTCAGCTTGCCTGACAAAACGCTCCAGTTTGTCAAAGATCATCCTCTGATGGATGACTCTGTGACTCCAATAGGAGATAGACCCAAACTGATAAAGCGTGATGTGAAGTATACCCAGATTGTGGTAGACCAAGTCCAGGCACTGAATGGCACTATGTATGATGTCATGTTCATCAGTACAGGTAAGATATCCATTCATACACCGTGCAATATTTTGATAAGCTACGGTAGCTTGAGGGTGAACAATTGAGTCTGTCATGATTTATTTATTTTATTAATGTATTTTTATACTGCCTTTCTCCAGCTTTCACTAGACACAGGGCACAATCCTATACACAGTTTCCTGGGAGTAAGTCCCATTTAACACAATGGGACTTACTTATGAGTAGATGTGTATAGGATTGTGCTGACAAGGCAGTTTACATTGGCAGGCTGTTCATAAATGCCATTTTTTTCAATTGGGGTTTTTACAACTATTGTTCTATGTACAATTCACATAACCCTCAATTTCTTCAGATGTTTCCCTTTCAATGTGTTGCCATCATTCTGGCTGCACTCTTACACCTTCAGAGTCTTCACAGTCTACCACAGATCACACCTTGACCGGTTCCCAAGATTTTACCCATTTTTTGTCAGCTGACTCCTTCACACTCCTCACATTCTTCCACGAGTTTTGGCATAGATTTCCAGTCTCCCATCCAAGGCCAATCCGAAGCTGAACCTGCTTAGCATCTTCAGGCAGGGCAAGAGTTCAACTCCAGACCACACTTGCTACTTAGTGTGGTATTTACTTGCTCATACTGTAATTCAGTATAACTTGGATAGCATGGCTAGCAAATGTTGACAATTGGATGGAGGCCACGCTCCATCCTTGACTAGTCAGATAAAGTCCTACATAGGTGGGAGCTGGTTAAGGACCACTTCCTCCCAGATTGCACTCTCCTGTACATTCAGATCACCCACCCGAGGCCTTTTTGATGTGTTCGTTGCTGTTTGAGGTGGCAGGTACGCAAGCAAGAGGGTTTCTTAGTTATATAATAATAATAATAATAATAATAATAATAATAATACTTGTATTTATATACTGCCTTTCTTAGGTCACCAGATTTCTCTGATGACTATAACTCAAGGTGGTTTACATAGGCAGACTTTATTCGTAAATCCAAAGGTTTTTACAATTTTACAGAAACGTTCTATATTACAAAAACTACACACATACAGATGGATCTTTCTGGATTTAGTCCTTCTTTCTGGCCACCCGTTTGTCTTCTGCTGGCTGATAAGCGGCTTCCCTGCTCCCACCAGAGAAGCAGCTGACCCGGCACACTCCCCTGGCCCACTCCTCCTCTCACAAGGCAGCCGGAGACAGCTCAGCTGTTAATCAGTCGCAATTTACAGGTCTGCCATTCACAGAGACTTCCGGTAGTCCTGAACTGGTGACCTTCATATCTTCAGCTCTTATCTTCAGGCAAACAGAGGCATTAACCCTCTCGACTAAATCTTCTGCCCTTCTGATATAATATCATCATTATTATGGAACGACTCTCCAGGAAAGTCCACCTGGCCCCATTGCTGCTGACATTTCATCATGTGATTAAGACCTGGTTTTGGAGTGGAATGGGTGGGGAAGAATTGCTGCAGGGATTGCAATGAAGATACCAGAATCCAGCTCTAATCTCAGTAATGGAGAGCTCAAAGAACCACTGCAAGCCTGTAGAAAGATTAAGAGAAGTAATTTCTTAAAAGATGAAGGTTTGTGCAGGCAGCAGGGTGGCAAAAAGCACCATGGATTATATGGAGGGAGCAAATTGGGCACATAGCTGGTAAAAACTCGTGGTGAAGAAGTTGGAACTGTTGATGCCATTGATGGTGTGTATATGTGTGTGTGTTCCTGTTTTTAACATGTATACCAAAGTATGATCATTGGTTGTTTCAGATCGGGGAGCCCTTCACAAAGCTATCAGCTATGAAAACGGAATGCATATTATCGAAGAAACTCAGCTGTTCCCAAATTTTGAGCCCATTCAGACACTGTTGCTTTCTTCAAAAAAGGTAGGACTAAGTGAGAGAGACAGCAGGCTAGGATGGAAGTACAAAATGTATTAAAAAGAATTGACACCTGTCGCTTCAGGAAATGGGTTGTGTGAGCTTTATAGCCTGTCATGCTGTGAGATTGATGTATGCCAGCAAATGCTAAATGGGTCTGGGTCAGTACCAGGACTGGAAACTTCTAAACAGCCTGTCTCTCTTGAGATGCTAGGCAAAATAATAACTTGTCTGCTTAAAGTTCAGGTTGTCTGCCCCCAAATGCAGAGTGGTTTAGAGGCAGCTTATTTATAGCTGCCTTTATTTTAGCAAAGGTTGCATCACTGCAACATTTTGAAGAGTTTGGAAGGATGATGCAACCCCTGCTCTACTACTTGCTTATTTAAAGCCAGGATCCTGCAGTACTAGGATGGTTCTATGGTCTTTTCTAAGAGGTGGTATTTTCTCAGCTACCTTTTGTTAAAGGGCCAAGTTAGCCAGCTGGGATTGCTCTGTAGTTCTTTCCCAGTGGGAGGAAGCATGCTGCAACTTAAATGTACTGTGATAAATTGATATGTACTGGCCAAGGCAGGGAATTCAGCTGCCATTTCCTTAGTTCTTGACCCAACTGGCATTTGATGCTCCCTCCAGATGAGAGCACAGGTGCACAGGAAGTTGGCCAGTTTGGGCACTGACCAAAGACCCACACCCATCAGAGAATCTACATCTCCAAGCCAAATCCTGAACTTCTAATATTGGTGGCAGTAATAACACCCAATGTGATATCAAGGGGCACCCTTGGGGCCCCAGAGCAGAACTTTGCTGCATTGCCTCTGATGGCTTGGTGCTGACATTGCACAGAGCATGCAGCTGCTGTTGCTTCTCCAGCTTGTACTTGGCAGTGCTCATATTTTGGGGGAGAGAAAGGGGAATCTTTAATGCAATCCGCAAGTCCTACCCACCCACCCCAGTCACCAGTTTTAGCCAACTAGTGCCTCCCATAAACGAAAAACAGCTGCCAAATGGCTGTCACAAAATAATAGGAGACCAGGTCCCCTTTGTCACAATTCAAGTAATGGTGTTTATTACCAGTAAATCAAATGTTTGTTGTATTGCTATGGACTATACAATCAAAGTGAGAGTAATGTCAGTCCAGAGAACAACCAAGCCTATTAGTTTTGACACACTAATGTCTCAGCTTTGCCAGTTTGACAGCAAGTACTCCAGTGTCATGTGTTTCAGTCCTTCTGAGAAGGAACGGGTGTTGTTGCTGATTTGATGAAACATATATCTCAATGAAATGGGAGGCAGAATTTCAGGCCCAACCTTCTTTAGAGATAACAGATGATAATGCACTAGAAGGTCCTCCACCAAACCATTCCTGATTTTAATCTCTGTGTTTCTGTTCCAGCAGTCCAGACACTGCAGATAACATTGTCTGGAAGTAACCTTCTCAAAGCTGTGTGTAGGTTGCTGAAGTCTTCAGTGTTGCCACTGTGTGGGAAACCAACTGGCAGATTTCACCTTCCCTCTTCACTTAACTAAATGGTCCAAGGAAAATATTTTGGCTACTGCAGTGTTCAACTCCACGCAAATTCTGTTCATAAAAAATCAGCTTTATAAGGAGTAGACACATTCAAAACACACAGGAACTAGATTACGGACTGTGGGCCAAATTCTGTCCAATGTTCCAGCACCAACATGGCAGTGTTGACAACAGAGCATGTGCTGCATCCTGTGGTGGGGGTGCAGTCACAGAGGCCTTCTTAATTTAAGGGAATGTTTGTTCCTTTATCTCAGGGTTGCGCTGCTTCTGCATCGACACTGAAAAGTTGGATAGGATTGGGCCCCGTGTGACACAGCAGCATCAAAATGCCCTTGCAGCAAACACTGTAGTATTTGGACACAATAAAGGCATAATAGGAGAGATGATTAAGGGCGCAATCCTAAACTGAATTAGGCTGGCATAAGCTAAGCCAGCAAAGTTTGGCAGCACAAGGGCCACCGTAAAATATGTTTGGACCACTCTTGGAGTCAGAGCGGCCCGCAGACAGACGTGAGCCATCCTCCCTGACTCCGAGAATAGTCCAAATGCACTTTATGATGGCCCTTGTACTGGCCAAACTTTGCTGGCTTAGTTTATGCCGGCCTAACTCAGTTTAGGATTGCGCCCTAAGTAAATTAATCATCAAAAGTAAATTAGTGCAATCATTTGAACCCTGGGTTGTAGAACAGGTGGCTCTGTCTGTAGTAGAAACTTGGCTGAGCAGAAAGTAGCAATTCCTTGGCAAAACATGGATTTTCAGTTGAAAGACTATCACAGGCAGTGCCCGGCAGTGCTCCAGACAAAAGAGGAGTTTGGATAATAGAAGATTAAGCAGTGAAGATCTTGTGCTGAAAGGATTTTCAGCACGTCCAAACATTTTTCTTATATTACCCTTAGTTGCAATGCAGTGTTTCACAGTACTGTGGTGTTGATCTATGCATGCTCTTTTCCATTGCTGTTCAGTTCCTGCTTTTCTTCCTTTTTAAAAAAAACATTTCCTGTTTAAACAAAACCTTTCTCATCTTTCTTTTGCTTCTGCTGCTGTATGTGGTCATGTATTATTCTTTGTTTTAGGAGTTGAACTAATTACCAGGCTTGACACATGGATGAGAAAAAGTTACCAGCTGTGTTCTATACATACCATCTTTCCATCTTTCCCCCTTCTGCTTTCTTACAGGGCAAGCAGTATCTGTATGCAGGGTCCAATGTTGGCGTAGTCCAGTCTCCCCTGGCATTTTGTCACAAGTACAGTTCCTGCCTTGACTGTGTCCTGGCAAGAGATCCCTACTGTGCCTGGAATCCCCACACATCTGTCTGCGTTGACATCTTGAAAGGAAGTGAGACTGAAAAGTAAGGGCACCTGTTTATTTAACTTACTATGGGATAGATATGCACACATACATTTAAGTGGGTCAATTAATAAAGGCAGATCTAAGTGTATCCTGTAACATCAAAAGCAAACTGCCTGCAGGACCCCCTGCATGCACCTCCCTCCAACTAGGAAGGCAGATAGGTGTGTGCCACTGCCTAGGCAAAATTGCTATGGCGGCGGTGGCAGGAGCTGAGGCAGTGGCGCGTGTGTGTCTGCCTTTCCAAGCTGGGAAAACAGAGGGGTGCGCTGCCAGGGTGCACCTTTTTCTTAGGGACAGAACATTTTGTGCCCCTAAGAATTTTGCGCCCAGGGCAAAAGCCCCCCTGCCCCCACCCTTCTGGTTGTAACCTTTTATGTGATTTTATTTTACACATGGATAACTTAAGCTCTGAAAGATCAAGCTGCCCAAATCCAAACATGTCTGCTAGATACATATCCAGATTTTTCTCCTCAAACTACTTTAGCCTGCTCTGCGGGTGTCTGAAACCAGTTAGAAACTTCTTATTCATAGAAAATCTCTTTTTGCAATGCATACAGGTATTAAAATAGATATTATCTTCATAATGATTGTTTGCTGTATGATGCTTTTATGTTTGTTTCATAATTTGTAAGCTTTGTACTTACGAAAACACCGTGGGTGGCATAAACAAGACCTAACTGAAGAATAGCAGTGGCAGCAAAAAAAAGTGAAGGCGCTTTAAAATAAAGAACCTCTTTTGGTCTTATCCAGCCTGTGGGCCTTATTTTGACACCCCTGCAATAAAATATGGCTGCATATTTTCAATTTAGCCCATTTTTTTCCACTTTCCTCTGTTGGCCCAAACTAGATATTCTAAAATGACCCAGTTGTTCATAAACATAGGAGAAAAATGATCAGAATATTGCAGTATTGATGCATACTGCATCATGAAAAATGATCAGAATATTGCAGTATTGATGCATACTGCATCATGAAAAATGATCAGAATATTGCAATATTCTTTAATACTGCAGAATATTAAAAATTTCCTGTTAAATGCCGTAAATAAATGTTACATTTCCTAATGAGAGCTGCCAACTTTAGTCAGACCATCTTTTGTACCATGAAAATTTAACTGCTGTCTTCCATATTAATTGGTGATAAAGCACTGTGATTCTTGAAAAATGTGCCAGCTTTTGACAAATTTGAAAATGGCATCTTGTACTGTCTTTTTCACCCTGGAGGTTCATCTTGTCATTTCACAGAGTTCTGCTGTTGAGCAAAAAGGAAATGCCCAATTGTGCTGAACGTGTGCATTTTCCCATCACTTCTCTCTCCCCATTACATCTATTTTGTTAGGATGGAGGCCACCACTATTATCATTGCGGCTTTTGCATAACATTGGAAAAGAAAACATTGTCTGTTGATTTTTATGGATCAACAGGGGAGAGAGGTTTTCCACTGAGACAAAAGAGGGTAGAATATGACAAGTATATTAAATCTGTCACTGCTTACTGTTTGTAGGGACTGGATTCAGAATATTGGTGGAGATGCCTCCTCTTGCACTGGTAAGCATGAAAAACAACATAGTATAAATGTATTAAACATGTGTGCCTCTCAACAGCTTTACACACTATTTGAGTTTCCACTTAATATGTTAATTTTTGTTTCAGTTTGTTTTGTAACTTTATAGAGCCAATTCACATTCTCTGGCCGCCGACATGTAAGCTTCCCAGGGGTGCTTGAGAGCCACCAGTGGACTCACAGCCAGGCTGTGCTCATGCAGAGACTTCATGGCCTGCTCTAGGAACTATACACAGGGTTGCCTTGATTTGTACACTCAGCATGGCTCAGCACAAAAACAGCTGCAGTTACGCAAATCCACAAGGGCTGCATGAACAGCATGTGAAGCTGCTGATTTTCAGAAACAGGACTTCTACTTGAGCACTGCTCAGGGAAGCCCCTGCATTCACCCAAGGTGCTTCTGTGGAAGCCACGAGTGTCCGAATCAGTCCATAGGCCCGGTGTCATCACTAGCATCACTTCAGCTGGAATGCTCTGTTCTTGTTAATGTAACATGGCAAATAACTAGTTGTATTGCAATTGGGGTTGGAGTTTTAGACAAGCTGGGTTCTGGGTAATGTCCTAAGCTTCCCTAAGTGCCTACCTATCTCACCCCCTTAGCTCCCAGTAGTGACCTGAGAAACAATAGCAGAGTGGAAAACTCCCCTGTGTCTCCTGCCCAGTTTCTGGAGAGCAGATGGAGGAGAGTTTTCTTTCACACCCCCACTAGCACCTCCCCCCCCCAAGTTGTCTTCCTCCTTCGTGTTAGGCACCATTTTAACATTTAGGAGGGCATCTGGGGCAGCCAACAAGGAGAGTACACTGCTCCAGCAGTGGTGACATTTGGGATCCCCTGTATCTGCTGCCTAGGTCCTAGACGGCAGGGAGCTGACATGCACGTAAAAAGGAAGGCCCACAGTGCTTGCCCTCCAGGCGCCCCAACACTGATCATAATAATTACTTGAGAACATTGTGTTTAAGAGGGACTCTTTTTAGATTATTGTGACTCTTGTCAGTGGAGTTATCAAAAGTAACTTTAGCAAATACAGCTATATAAGCTTCAGCATATAGCTGACCTAAGATGACTCTGAGATCGATCTCTGTCTCTCTCTCTCTCTCTCTCTCTCACACACACACACACACACACACACACACACACACACACACACAGAGGCCAACCAAATCAATGTGGGGTTTGTAAGAGGGAGTGTTTGAAGTCAGTCAATCCATCAATGGTATTTATATACCGCTTTTCAACACAAGTTCAAAAGCTATTTACAGCCTAATAACAAAGTAATAATAACTCCCTGTACCAAAAGGGCTCACAATCTTAAAAAAACAACACAGTTTTTGGAAACATTGATATTTTTACTATCACCACTTCTACTGTCACCATATTGAGAAGAAAGTAGGTGGAAGGTAGATTGCACTGAGATTTTGGTGAAGGTCCCCATTACTTTATTTGCAATGCAAACGTAATGGAAAGCTCCATAGCCTGTGCGCACCCAGAATGTCATGTTTTCAGGGGTTACTTTGTGCTTTTCTGTGGGTGAGGAAAAACTCGGTATTCTGTAAAGATTCCATTTGGTAGCCCCAGTTGTACATACAGAGTTTTCCCTTATTTAGCAGACTCACGCAGCACTCTGTGACTTGTAGATCTGTCCAAGCACTGATGCTGCAGCTAATTATGCTGTGTATTTTTAATTTTAGTTATAAAAGTGCTTATAAATGGGTTACGAATTAGAAATGTACTGTTTTCTTTGCAAGAGTATGCATACAAAAACAGCGTAAACAAGGCCATACTTTGAACGAAGTATTCATTCTTCCTTTTTTTCTGAATGAAGTTACATCTTCTGAAATGTTCATGACCCTTGAGAGCATTTTCCACGTTCATCATCTTGGGTCTAGCATGTTTTGTTTTATGGTGTTTTTATGTTTGTATTCATCTTATTTGGATAAGCCTGAGAAGCAATCTTTCTTATTGTGATTACTGAGCCTCATCATCCTAACACATAAGGCTTTGTGCAACTTGCTTAGGTTTTTCTTGCACAAAATTGTGATTATTGCACACAACTCCTTTCCAATCTTTCTGTGAGTACAGCAACTGACCAAGCAAATAGTCCTTGCTTAGGAGGCCTGAAAGTGCACTGGCCTCCTACTGTAGTTGTTTTGCCATACCTTGTGTGTCACATGTGTGTTTGACAGGCTGACTGGACTTTTGTGGGCTGGTAATTTTTCTGTACTTGCCTGCCTGGCTGACTTGGCCTGCACCCCACAGAAGTCGCTTCTGATCTCGTTCACATTTATTTTGCAGTTCCAGATAAAGTAAGAGAGAGTTCTCTGCAGCACACTTTCAAGCACGGGAGCACGGCTGAGCTAAAATGTACTCAGAAGTCCAATCTGGCCCAGGTGGTTTGGAAGTTCAAGGATGACGTGCTCAAGGTGGAGAGCCCCAAGTATCGCCTTCTGGAGAAAGCGCTGCTCATCTTCAATGTGTCCGAGGGAGACCGGGGCCTTTATCAGTGCTTGTCGGAAGAAAAAGTGAAGGGCCAGAAGTTCTCACAGGTGTTGGCTATGCATGTTTTGGAACTGAGAAAAATCCAGCACACCACTGTGAGTCCAACACCGTCAACGGCACGGGCAGAAGGTAATGGAGGAGCACCCAAAATATCAACTGTACCTTCACAGAGGTCAGCTGCTCACACTTCGACCACCCCGATGGTAGCGATCACAAAATCCAGGATAGTAACAAATGCTGTCTTCCCCTTCCTAACAAGTCCTGCATCTGACACTGAACTCCTGAACGCTCTTCCTGAGGTCCCTGAAAAGGCCATGTTTCTCAAGTCAAATGATAATTGCCTTTTGATGTTTCTCTTTTTGTTCTTTTTTGCGCTCTTCCTGTGCCTGTTTTCCTACAACTGTTACAAAGGGTATTTACCGGACCAATGTTTAAAGTTCCGCTCTGTGTTACTGCTTGGGAAGAAGAAGCCCAAGGCAGACTTTTCGGATTGTGAGCAGAGCGTGAAGGAGACGCTGGTGGAGCCAGGCAGCCTCATGACCCAAAGCGGAGACCATCCAAAACCAGCCCACGACACAGGATACGAGACTGAGGCAGACTATGGGAATGGCCACGTTCAGCACGATGAAGATCGCTCACAATCTTACAAAGAAGTCAAGGACAAGCCTTTTGATGTTAAGTGTGAGCTGAAATTCGCTGACTCGGATGCCGAGGGCGATTAGAGGAGAAAGCCCCCCCCCCCAGTTACATATTGAAAGTACTGTCATTTGAATCTTTTCTTTTTGAACACAATATGTTTCTGATGTGATAACAGGGCCAGAAAAGGGCTATGTGTTCTCAGTTTCATCAGTGTTGCATTGTCATTTCACACCTGGCTACAGTAGAGAATCTTGTGCATTTTCTGAAAGCCATTCTGTTACACTTTTAATTTTTATGCATTTGGTTTTTTTCTTTTAAATTGCCAGGTTGGGCTTCAAGGTGTGAGTTTTCAAGCTTTTTTTCTGACAATGATTTAATACTTGCACATACTGATTTTAATTCCTCTTTTTTCATCTAAGACAAAATTAATTCTTATTGCAGAGCCATGCCAAAAAGAATTTAAATAGCTCCAGTCTGCACATTATTTAACTGCCATTAAAATCTAATTTCAGTTTAATTCCAAATTGGAAATGACGTTTAGTTTATCAGATTGGTAAATTATAGCCTTTTTGTCCAAATTGGGACATTTCTTTGCATCTAGTGATTCTTAATGCTCAGTGTAATGCGTTAATTGTACCTGTCTAGCAGCTTTAGGTGGTGAAAGAAAATGTTGAATCTTTCCAAAATTGTTCATGTCTCTTTTTTAGACTATGATGTATATTGGGACAAATCTGGCCAGATTTGCAGAAGGTTCTCAGGGATAAACTTTGGTTAAATGCTTTCGGTTTTCTTTTTAGAGATGTAGAAATAACAGTAATTTTGAGTGCTTAATGTTCATTTTGGGGTTATGGGGAGCGTAGCTGTTAGAAAAGAGATATTTTAAAAAAGAATTTGGACACTGCCACGTTAACTGGATTTTATGGTTTTATTCCAAGATTTCTAAATGGATAATTGTGGGTACAGCAGTCACTGAACCACATCTGTGCAAGAGGCTTCTGCCTTTTGTGCACAATGCAGAACTTGGCAAACATTGGTTGGACCTCCCTAAAAAGACTATTGCAGATGCAATTTGTGTCAATTCTTTGTCTGTTGGAAGGCAATCATTTCCCCCTCCCCACCCCGCCATAACCAATGCTGCCAAATGTTTCCATTTGTTCTTTACAACCTTCACCAACATTTTTTTAAAAAGCAACTGGAGAAGAAAATCAGAGACTGGAACTTCCTCCCATACCACGTTGTCAACCACTTTGTCTCACCTTGGACTCACGTATACAAAATGTGGTTTGCAATGACACTCTTGTCTGTGAAGCTCCTTTGTGCTGTACAGTTTTTAAAAATGGTTTTGTGTGTTTCACATTCTTTGTAAATAGGGTTAGAAGTAGAATATATTCTCATTGTTGAATTGAACAGGCAGTATGTTGGACTCCTCTTTCCACCCCCCCCTTTAATGTTGATACCTTCTCCAACCGATCATAGTCCAGAGTTAGTGTAAACAGTTTTTATATTTTGTAAGATTCTGTTTGCTTTTATTTTTCTATTTTTAATTATGTACATATAAGGAAAAAATGATGAATTATTAAAATAAATTGTATTGCCACCTTGCTTTTGGGAAATAATAACTTGGGCTCTGGAAAGGGTAAGCCTTGAACGGAACCTCACAGTAAACTACAGCCAGGTGGATTCTTGTGCTTTATAGTTGCAGATTGAAGAAAAATGAAATGGGGGGAGGGGCTCTCATGCCATTTCCTTCTCATTCTTCCCCATCCTGACTTTCACTGTCTCCCTTACCCCGCTCCTTTGCACATTATTTCTTTGGTGTGTGAAGTGTTTCTTGCTATTTTTTTCCTTAGTGCCCTTTTCTTCTTCTTTTTTTCTTTTCTGTCCTCTTCTGTCACAGCTTCATCTCCTATAGTTTTTTCTCCTACTGGTACTTCCTCTTTGTCCTGTGTGGGAAGTGGTTCATCTCCTTCACCCATCAGTCCCCAGCCTGATGTCTGGTCTAGCACAATCGTTTCCGCCATCATGTTGATGCCGCCTTTCCTAAATGAGCAGATCCAGCATGTTCACGCCCACAGTACCTTCCTTCTCTTCTGTCAGGCCACAGGTAAGTCACATTGTTCTCTATCCATTGGTAACGGCTTGCTGCCATATTGTCATTTCCAAATTGCATCTGTTTAAATTTCTGACTAGTGGAAGACAGAGAGGCCTGGCATGCTGTGGTCCATGGGGTCATGAAGAGTCAGGACACGACTTAGTGACTAAACAACAACAACAAATTTCTAACCCCTCCCTGTGCCTGGGGCAGTGTAGTGTACCCTCCTTTTTTTTAAAAAAA
>JAJKFI010000001.1:26370459-26439393 GCA_029204185.1 Lerista edwardsae | reverse complement strand
CACGCGGCGGCAGCTTCCTCCCCTGGCTGCTGCGGGGGCGCTTTAAGCACTCCAGCGGCAGTGCGGGGAAGGAAGCCGCTGCCGCGCGCCCCGAGCCAGGCGCGCGCTGGTGGCTCCCATCCTGGGCTGCCGAGCCCACCAAACGTCATGATGTCACATGACGTAGTGATGTTGCGTGCCCTGGGCGAAACCTGCGCCTGCCCGCATAGCCCACAAAACACAATAGAACTGGAGCCTGGCAACTTGCAGCAGGTCCTCACAGTGACCTTTTTTTTGGAAGCATGGAGGAATGGAGTTGTTGCATTCTGGGAAGAGCACGCATCACTCTTCTCCTCCCTGCTTTGCTTTTCCACTCTGGATTCTGTTGCTCTGCTTTTGAAAAGGCAGGGTGGCCCAGATGGAGGATGGGATCAGTAACTGCTGCTACAAAGTTATGTTGGGAGCAATGGAAGTGCAATGAAGTGGCCAATAAACACAGCTAAGGGAGGTGGGAGCATTTCACCAGTGTTGTGGACGAGTCTCGAAATCAAGTCAGGAGTCTCCGCCCCCTCGTGAATTGACTTGTGCACAAGTTGTAGCACGTGCCTGTGGTGACTCCACCCTGGAATTTCACAAGTCATTTTCGCGAGTCTTTTTGTGGCAAGATGCCAGAATTGCTGATTCATTGAGAGTTAGTGGCCGAATTAGTGAGTCAGAGTTAGAGTTAATTGTATGTGTGACTCAATTCAGACGAGAATCAAGCCGAAACGTCCAAACTCGAGTTCAAGTCATGAGTCCTTTTTCACAACACAGCATTTAACCACATATTTTGTATGTGATGTAAAATCTTCTGCCCTACATTTTGTCTTAAATCTGAATCAGTCCCTAGTACTCTTCAATTATTGACTTTAGGCCACATCATGCTTGCTGAGCATCTGCTGTAATCTGTTTTGAACATCATGAGCATAACACAATTGCATTTTAGAAACCGTTTTTCTGATCAAGTGTATTCTTTGACTGACTTGTACACTCTATATATTTGCCTACACAGAAGTGCTTATTTTTCCTGAGACTTTGTACTTAACGGAGTTGCAGTGGCTTATTCTGTCCTTCTCCTGACAGATTAAAAGTGTATTGAGGCTAATGCAATTTTTGTTCAGAAATCCATTTAGGGTTTTGTATTTGGTTTCCTGATCTGGGATAAAGTACTTCCTTGTATTTGATAGGCAAGAGTGTGTCCGGGTCTCTGTGTGTGAGGTTTTTTTTAATCCAACATTTAAGTACACTATATAAATGGCAAATTCCAGGAAAGGAATACATCCTTTTCTTCTTTCTACCAACTATTTTGTAGTTGTGTGAAAATTTGAAAGTATTATTATGGAAAAGGGGGGAGAGTTTCAGCTACAATCCTGAACATACTTACTAGGGACTCATCGAATACTGTGGGATTTGCTTTCATGAAAACATGTTTAAGATTACACTGGAAGGTTTGTGCTGACTAATGTATGTTTTAGTAACGCTGATATTCTGTTTGTTGATCAGTAGAAAAGACTAAACGTTTGTTTGGCTATATTGGATAAGAAAATTAACAGTAGAATAAGACTCCTGATTTGTGACCACTATATCAAGAAAATAATCGAGGTGGCTGGATAGACTCTGTTTAAGGAAAAATCAAAATTTTTAAGATTGTGCAAAGAGTTGAGGAAACTGATCTCATCTGTTACAACTCTAATTGCACAGAGATATGTAGTCTAGTATGGATAATATTGTTAAATCAGACCAAAGCGGTTCAAATATTGTGTATGCATCTTGTGCACAGTTTGCAATTTTGTATTTTTAATTAAAATTCCCCCATCTTAGTTCTCCCGCGTACCAACCTGATTTCCTACCTGTTTGAAGTTGCTAATGCCCCATCCCTAATATACAGTGGTTGATGTGCATCATCTAATTAAGCCAAAGGACTTAGTGCAGCTTAGTGAATTAAATGATTTATTATTGCTGGAGGGTCAGGTGTTGCTATGACTCTGGCCTAGTACTTATCCAACTGATCATGTTACAAAAATAGCCTTGTTCCGGCTGCCAACTTCCTCCCATGCACACAAGTTACTTAAAATCTGTCATTCAGCCATTTCATTCAGAGATTCAAGTGTGGAGGAGCACAAGGAGAAATGTGAGGCCTGTTGGGGTGTTCTTCGACTTAGATCTGGCACACACCTATGCTAGGCCTCTGTCTGCCTTTCATTTGTGTTACAGAAAAGGGGAGGATTGGAGAGTTTCACACTTACCTCCTCCTTGTAGTTTTTCTCCTAGTAGATCACAAGGTAATGCCTTAACACAGCTGACAATTGAGAAGGTTTGATAGACAAAATTTGTCCCACACAGAACAATCACGCATACTTTTTTCCTATAGTTACTATCTGTCGACTCAGTAAAACAGGAATACCTACTTAAGCTAGTTACATGCAGCTAGTGGTATACACTCTAGCATTTTCAGAGATCTGCTAAGAGTTCTTTCACATGTTGGGTTGTTGTTTCCTAAATTTAGTTAGTTATGATTATGAAAGTTAGTAATGATTTATAAGCTAATCTTAGCTATATCTCCGCCTCTGCTGATGCAGCTGTGCCAATGGAATGTGTGCTGTATCCTGTGTGTGTGTGGGGGGGGGGGAGGGAATCCAGAGGACTCTTTGAAATTGGAGAACTTGTGTTACCTTGGCTGCCTTCTCAGATCTTGCTGGTACATGTCTGAGGAGAGTAAGAGAGGACAGGGAACCGGATTGGGATCTGGCACACACCTATGCCATCTAGAGCCACACCTTCCCTCTCCCATTCTTCCTCCTGCCTACCCCTCCCCACCCAGAAATTCCCTTGTTCCTCCCCCTCCCCACCCATTCCACCCACTTCCCAACCCGGCCACCAGTTTTCCTTTGCTGCTGGAGGCAGCTGGTGGGTGGCCTCCGGCACGGCTGCTGTTTGCAATGGACATAAGAACATAAGAAAACTGGATCAGGCCAAAGGCCCATCTAGTCCAGCTTCCTGTATCTCACAGTGGCCCACCAGATGCCTCAGGCAGCACATGAGACAACAAGATGCCTGTATCCTGTTGCCACTCCCCTGCACCTGGCATTCTGAAGTAGCCTACTGGTTGGCCCAATATGGCCACAAGTGGCAAACTGCATATGCTGCTACATGGCCATATATTACAGCAGAACTACGTTCCACTGTTGTAAAGGGCAGACGAGTCAGGATTGGGGTGTTAGTTGTGACTTCCTCAGTACTGACCATCTTAGGATATAACCAAATTATTTTCAGTATTTTTATCCCGCCTTCTTCCCCAAAGGGACCCATGGTGGCGGATTTTGTTGAAAGATTCCACCATATTATTTCTATTTGCTGGAATGTGGACTGATGAACACTGATGTTGCTTTTACAAGGCAACGTTTTACCTGAGTTAACTTGTTTTGTTGGATCATGGTGTGTTGACCTGATCTTGCAGAATGATTATTTCAGAATCATCGCCCAAGCTGGGATTCTCTATAGCCTGGTTCAATTCATCAAAATTCTTCCAGATCTGATAAACTCTTCATAAAATGTTCCAACACTTGCACAGACAAGATCTACTCAGAAGTTAACTCCTGTAGATTTCTTCATACAAAAGAAAATAGTTGTATGAATTTCTTTCAGGCAATGGAAATATGCCGATGTGTGAGAAGGGAAATTTGACTGTAGCTTGAATGCACGCTAGGGATTGGGTGGGTCATATTCTGTCATCCTATCCATTCTCATGACTGGAGCCTTAGTGACGGCTGGCACAACCTACATTAATTTAGGTAATTTAAAATATGGGAAAGTCCAGAAAATACAGTACAGTGCAATCCCATTTTCATTTTTTAAGAAGGAAGCTTAGAAATATGTAGCAGCACTTGTAGAATGTTCTCTGATTGTGCAAAGCACTTCACCTTAGAGTTGTCTTTGCAACAATCTTGTATGGCAGTGGTTCCCAAACTGTGAGTCAGGACCCACTAGTGGGTCATGAACTGATTTCAGGTGGGTTGCAAAGCACACAGGGCAGCCATATTGAAAATTGGGAAGATGGAATGCTGGAAAGGGGGAGGGCTGTGTGGCTGTTTTGCTTGTGTCAAGGTGGTAAATTAGTTTTTTTTTCTTTCTGATTCACTTTGCTATTGGAAAATGGCTGAGAAATAACCCAACTTACTGCTGCATTCTCAGGAAATCAGCAGGCTCTGGCGTCACAACGACAGCACTTCTGGCCATGACATCACTTCCAGTGGGTTCTGGACAGATGGTCCTGGAGCTAAAAAAATTGAGAACACTGTTGTAAGGTATTATTAGCCCCATATTGGTTTTATGGTGGATAGCTCAATGAAAAAGTTGTGAAGAAAGCAAATGCCAAGTTATGGGTCAACTGATTCTTCTCAAGGTTCTTTTCCCCCTTACCTTGTGTATCTTAAAAAGCTGCTTATTCCTGGAAGAGGCAATGGTCCATGCTTTTTGTGGCTTATCCATTTCACAAGCAGCATTTCACGTTCTGTGTTGCTTAACTCTGAGAGAGACCAGTGAGTTCTACTTTGATTTTTGAAAAAAAATACAATTTAACAAATCAGCATTCATTTGGTCTTTTTGTTTTAGCAAGCTGCTAAAAATTACTGTGCAAGATTTGGCTTCTCAGGCATGATTCTGGGAAAGCTATCAAGCCTACTGATAAAAAAGTAACCTACCTCGGCATATTCTGAATTTTTCTTGATCTGCCCAACTTTTCCCCTTACACAACCACAGCCTTACTGTTTTCTCCATCTAGTCCACTATGATGCAGCATTTAAAAAAAAAATTCAGCTTTCCAGTAGAAGCAAATGCCCCATACTTTACAATTCACATACTTCACACACACTAACTTACCGGCAAACTCTTTCCTGTTTACTCACCAATAAATAGTTACTTTGTAACCACTCTTACTTTCTCTGCTGGTTTGTAAGGAGTAAGAATTTTAATCAATGTTTCAACTGCAAATTCTGGGCCAATTAAACTGGAGTCAGAGTCTGATCAGGCAAAAATCAGACTGCTGAAAATATGAAAAGGGTGTGTGAAGAAACGGTTATGTTTCATGTACCTATTTCTGTTTTGTACTTTCTATTTAATTTCCAAGGGCCTGGTCTGTTGTTGTCAGAGGTGCCCTGGCTGGGGGGAGGAGGAGTGGCTGCCGGCCAATCGGAGGAGTCTCCAGCTGGGGATCAGGGGATGGGCCAACCCATGGCCCTGCCTTAAGAATTAATAGGAGCGAATTGAAGCCAAGGGGCGGGCTTAGCGGCCATGTTTTTGAACTCAAAACAATGCTGATTCCAAGCATTTCAGATTGCTTTGCGCGTACTGTTTAGGACTGAATAGTTTACTCCTAAAGTAAAAACTTACCAAAATAAAAACGTGTATTATTCTCGTAGCCCGCTACGCCGCCTGTGCAAGAGCTGAGCCGCCGGCTTGGAACCGAGGCACGCAAAAGGTGTGCGAGCGGCGTTTCTCTAATCTCAGCCCCGGTTTACGCATGGGTTGCTGCCGGCTTACACAACCACCGCGGCTCGGATTGCACTATTTTGACAGACTTATTTTTTGAAATCTACACAAGCAGTGAATACATGAATCTTTCCGTGGAAATTAAATCCCATTTTTCGTTCAGCGATTCGCACACCCGTATGCAGAACACGCAGGCATGCTTAAAGAGGTTGAAATTAACTTTTACACGCGTGCAGGGAGAGTTTTATTTGTGAATTTGTGGCAATCCTCCCTTCGCGGTGATGATCTGAGTCAGCCATATTGTGTGACCCATGGCTTCAAGAAAATGATGTCATGCCTTCTCCAGTGTATAAAAGCTCCTTGGGATGGGCAGAGTCTCTCTCTCTCTCTCTGTCCTGGGGCTTTGCTGCTGGATGGTTGCAGGGAGAGCCGCTCTGTGGGGAGGCAAAGTGGATGGCTGCTGGAAGAAGCCCAGCAGTGAAGAGACAGAGACCAGATCCCAGTGGCAGTAAGAACGTGTCAGGGTTCTGGTTCTTTTGAGTCTATGTTGTCCCAGGCCGGATGTTTTATAAGTTTTTCCCTCAGAGCGATCTGGGCTACCTCTCCAGTCTTTTCGCCTGTTGTTATTTCTGGCACCCCAACCTCTTTTTTTTTTTTTTACCTTTAACAAACATTTAATAAAAACCCTTCCTGCCTTGTTCCAGGTCACAGTGATTGATTAGCCTCCTCGCTCTATAAGAGTGAGTGTACAGACCCTTGAGATAACAACCTCTGCTAGGAGAGGAGTTTAGCCCAGGACACTCCTCTGGCAACCTGCTACCTGGGCTGGTGGCAGAGGATTGGAACTACCAAGGCAGTTCCCCACTAAGTTACGGGTTCAAACCAAGTGGGCGAGTAGGGGGGCCAGAGGTTACACCACCCCCCTCGTTCATGACAGGGTGAAAGACAATGGAGCCCAGCCAGCTATCCACCCCACCCCAAACACCAACCAACACAATGTAGACCACACCACAGTATGACATAAGAAGAAAAGGTGTTCTACAGAAAGTACTAGATCAATCAGTCATTTCAGGTGACAAGCCGCCAACTCCAGCTCTGTGCAGTAGGAGAAGGCAAATAACCTCAAGATCAGGTTTGTGGTTTTTTTTTTTTCTGATGTAGAACAGTTGGTCAGAGCACAGGCAAAGTTCACACACTGGACCGTCACAAAAACGAACAATTATATTTATTTAAGGATAATTCTACCAACATCCTGTCTCCCAGCAGTGCCTGATACTGCACCTCCAAAGATGCCAAATCATATAGGCCCTATCTCCATTCCTGTGGGGGGTTGACCTGGGCCAACATTCAGTGTAGTATTGTCTATACTGACTGGCAGCAGTTCTTCAGGATTCAAACCAGTTTCTCCTAGCCCTACCTGGAGATGCCAGGGATTGAAACCTGGGGCCTTCTGTGTGCCAGGCACATGCTCTGCCTCTGAACTATGGTCCCTCCTCCTAAATGAGTCGGGGCATAACCTGGAAATGGTATTCAGTGCTAATGTCTGACTTTGGAACATGAAGCTAAAGATGAAAGTACCTTTGAGCATGTGCAGTGCACTTGTCACTGCAACCAGTCGTCACACAAGTGCGATGGGGAAGAAAGGATCAGGATAATGCTGTTACCTCTAAACATTATTGAGCCCCAGCACCTTCTGCCATAGAAACTAAATTGCCCAAGGTGGGGGATATAAAATATGGCCCTATGTAGGCTGCCTCAACTTCACAGTATGAATAACTGGCCATAGTGGACAAGTCTGGATTCTCCAGCTCCAGGCCTTAATCTTGTTTCAGGATCAGAAAAGGTTTCTGAGATCTGGAATTTCTGTATCATGCATTGACTATTTCTATGCATGCACAAGCTGGACGACGAGTACCTCCAAGCATGTGGAGGGTACCATTGCATTTCTACTGCTAAGGCTACAATCCCATTCACACTGTCCTAGGAGAAAATCCCATTGAGTACAATGGGATTTCTGAGGGGACATGCATAGGCTTTCACTAGGGGCGTGTTTTTGGGTGATGTTTTTTCCAAAATTTCTTACTTAAAATAGCAAATTGTGGTGTTATGTGTTTTATTCTACATTCTCTGTCCAAGTTTCCATTTTTATTCTGTTTAAATGCTTTAAAAGTGTACTAGGTTGATGATAGAGGTGAGATAGTGTCAGCAGATGCAGCCACAGTATTATTTCTAATTGAAAAAGTAGTCTTTCTTAAAATTTCTGGAAAATACCTTAAACACAAAAATGCGGTGTTTTGTGTTTGCATTCAGATATTTTAACCACCAAAAGGTGGTGTTTAAGCGCCAAAAAGCGGTTTTCAAGAACAGCAAAAACCCCACCCCTAGCTACTAGTCAACTAGACTAATTGGAGAGGACAGGACTGGCCTGTTCATGAGGCCAACTGAAATAGCTGCCTCAGAGAGAGGACTGGAGACGAGGGATTGCCTACTACTCACCTTTGTCCTCCACACTTCCTGTTCTACTCCAGAGAGGGAGAAAAAAAGCAGTGGAGGTGACTACTGGTGTGGCATTACATAAGGGAGTGTCATTTGGCAGCCACCTCTTGGATCAGCCCAGAGGAAAAAGCTCCTCCTATAGGATATAAATAGCACTTCTTTAGACTACTAGAAATACTGATCATAGTCCTGGTCAAAAGGTATGATCAGAGATGTAGCTAATGAACGTGTAGCCTGGTGGGAGGGCAAAATATTGCCCTGGAAGTGACATTACAAGTGATGTCACAGTTGTATTTTTGTTTTCTTGGGGTTTTTGACCATAACTTTGGATAGAGTAAAGATATTACACTCTGGCGTGTTTCATTGCATCCTGCATGAAATTACCTTTCCACTGATATATAGCATGATGGTATTGTTCACTAGTGTCAAGCTCAGCTTTTTGCCCCCCTACAGCTTGTTGCCCAGTACAATTGCACCCCCTGCACTTCTTTAGCTACGCCCCTGGGTATGATGTGTTTCAATTAGTCCCAGTACATCATTTCATACAAGGCCCACAACAGTTCAACGTCAAGCTTTTCCAGGGTGCCGTGTAAAATAACACGAGTGCCTGGAAATCAAATCATGACCAGCAGTTCTGTCCTCATGCAGCAGTTTGCGCCTGTCACCCGCACACATCTCAAAGCAGGAAGCTGAGACAGTAGGCCTGAGTCCCTGCACTTTGCCTTACAAACTCACCAACAACCTCAGCCATTCTCCTGCAGCTGCCCGGGGGGGGGGGGAGCTGACATTGAGCTTGCTGCTGCTTTCATCTTTCTCGCTTATCTCAGCCTGCTGTCAAGTGCAGACCTTCCTGCTCTGAATTATGTTCAGATGAGCTTCTACCATGCAGCTGTTCCCGCCTCCCCCCCCCCCCGACTCATTGAATCAGTGCTGAATCAGAAGCTTTAGATTTGCCTGTGTGGCCATCTTCTTATCTTGGATTTTGCCTTTCCTTTTTCATCCTCTTTCTTGCAACTCTATGAATTACTCAAAGTGGGTGTGCACTTTTATGGGGGGAAGTCATAGAGGAGAGAACACTCAGTCATTGCTCAGTATGTTCAGCTCCCAGCACAATTATTTGGGGAGGGGGATTGCTTCAGATAAGTTTTCATTCCCAGAAGATGACCTTACTGTCTTTTTAGCAAAAGTGTGACATTTGTTTGAGACTTCTTTTACTGTTTTCCTAACTGGTGATCAGACTGTCTTTGTACAACTATTCCCTGCAAGACATTATGAAAAATGTGCCTAAGGGCACAATCCTAACCAACTTTCTAACACCAGGGTAAGGGCAATGCAGCTCAGAGGTAAAGGAGCAAATATTCCTTTACCTTGAGGAGGCCTCTGTGACTTCCCCCCCCCCAACTGCAGGATGATGCAGCACGTGCCCCATTGGCACAGCTATGTCAGGGCTGGAGCATTGGTTAAGATTGTGCCCTAAGGAACTGGAGCCAATTTTTGTTCCTTTGTTCCCAAACCATCTTGAAATTCAGACTACTGTGTTGGCACGACGGCCATAGCCCATGTCTCTACCCAACTGCCATCTTCCAGGGCTCCAATGCTGCCCTCTTTGTTCTTGCTTTGAATTTACCTTGTGACCTTCAGTAAGGTAAGAGTATATCTCTCAACTTCATTTCCATCCTTGATAATCTTGTTTACAATGACCTTCAGGGGGAGCTCACGTAGGCTGAAACCAGATTAGTGCCACAAATAGAACAGGCAGTAAATTGAATTGATTGATGGGTATGGCTTCATCCCTGTTGTTCTGGAGCTGTGCTCACTTTGTCAGGTGAATTGGTATTGCCTATTTTCTTTTTGGCAAAAGAAGGCTCTCTCTTGCAGGCTGAGTTTAAAACTGAGGGTGGCATACTTATCATATTTATTGTCTTGTAGGTTAAAAAACCAAGAGGCCAGCATCAAGACCAAACGTTTAAAAAGGGGTCAGGGAGGCAAAGCCTCAAAAAGATGCTTGGAACAAATTATTAGAAATGTCGACGCAACAGGCACAATAGGATTGTGCTGTCAGTCTTCTCCAAGCTAAACGTACCAAGTTCCCTCAACCTTTCCTCATAGGACTTGTTTTCCAGCCCCCTGATCATCTTCATTGCTCTTTTCTGAACCTGCTCCAGTTTGGCTGCATCTTTCTTGAACTGAGGTGCCCCGAATTGGACACAGAACTCCAGGTGAGGTCTCACCAATGCAGAGTAAAGTAGAACTGCAACTTCTTGCGACTTGGACGCTGTGGTTCTATTAATGCAGGCTAAAATTTGCATTCGCCTTCTTTGCAGCTGTATCACACTGCTGACTCATGTTCATCTTGTGATCCACTGCAACTCCAAGATCCCTCTCACATGTTGTGCTGCCAAGCCAGGTTCCTCTCTTTCTATACCTGCACCTTTGGTTATTTTTGCCCAAGTGTAGAGCCTTGCATTTTTCCCTGTTGAACCTCATCTTATTCTTTTCAGCCCAGTATTCCATTTTGTCAAGGTCTTCCTGAAGGCTTTTACTGTCTTCTCTTGTGTTTGCTATGCCTCCCAGTTTTGTGTCATCTGCACACTCTTTATCCAGCCCATGTGACATCTGGGTTCTCCCAGCGCCACCATCCCAGCTGGTTAGCTGCAAAGTGATGCATCAGCAGAAGTAGCCCTGCTGAATGGGGGGAGTGCCCAATTATCACAAAGGCCACCCTTTTAGCAGTGCTGAAACATCTTGAAACATCACGTTGCAGAGCACCTCTCGGTTGCTGAGCTGCAAAGTGGTGCCTTGGCGTAAGCAGTGGTGCTGAAAGGGTGGCTTGCGTGATAATTGGGCTCTCCCATATCTTGAAAGCAGGATAAAGGTTCATGTATTTCCTCTTCTGTCATTTGCAGCTAATGAATTATTTCCTTTCTGGTCATCGTCTGCTTAACGATGACACTTCTGGTCCTCAGAAGGCACCACGAATTCTATGCGACCACAGTTTGGGCTTTGCGCACAGCAGTGCCACCGGGAGGCTGCTCAATGGTGATGGCCAGTTCATAACTCAACCCAAGTGCATTCGCTCACCACATGGATTGGCCATCTCTGTGGCGCTTTCAAGATCATCACAAACATAGGCTGTAGAGGTATGATGAACAAGTACAGTCACTCCTCTTTGTCCGCTAGGGTTAGGTTCCTGGAAATCCTCATGGATAGCGAATTCGCAAGGGGTATCTTATGTGCCATCAGAAGAATCCAGCAGAGACCTCAGGAAGCCAGCAGAGTGCAGCAGGAAGTGCCAAAAGATGTCTGAATGCTGCACAGGCTTTCAGAATGGTATGCTGTGACCAGCATGGTGGATGCTTCTGCCAGCCATTTGAAAGGAGTCAGTGCTGGTTGCAGGTGCTGTTCTGAAGGTCCCTGCAGCCTTTGGAAGGTCTCTGCATAGTGGATACCACAGACAGAGGTGTAGATAGTGAGAAAATAGCCATTCTGCCCCTCCCAGATAAGTGAGGTTGCATATAAAGAGGATTGAATGTACTTGGCCAAGGTAACCAGAGTTTGCTATGGATGGCTGCCACATATATACTGGTGGGTCTGCATATGGTGTCCATTGTGTTGACTCTAGAGGAATAAAGTTCAATCATGCAATTTCCATTGGGGAAGAGGAAATGTGGTGAAGAGGATCTCTCCTCCTAGAGCATTGGAGGGTGGAAAGAGCAGAGACTGGCACATAACTAGGTAAGAGAAGCTGCATTCGGGCATGCTGCCTAAAGTGTCGAGATCTTGGGAGGCCCTGTCTGAAAGGACCATGGAACCATGTTGTTATGAACCTTTGTAGGGTTTGTATGACATACTCATATGTCAGTATGAAGGAGGGGTGTGCGCTTGCAGAATATAGCCATTTTCGGAAAACTGGCAGAATTAAAAAAATGGGGCATTAGACCAGTATGATGCAACAACAAAGAGGACCACGTGGTCTGCATGAGGTGTCTCTGGTAGAGAGCTCTTTATTGTGATTTGCTGTGTCCATCTGTTTTCCAAAGAAGGCACAACTTGGAAAGTTCAACTCTAAGGCCATCCCAAGCCACACATGCATCTTCTCTGTGTTCTGGAGAAGCACCTGCTTCCCTGCTTAATGATATTACTGCCGCACTTGACTCTTCCAAGGCCATGCTGGAAGCCGCCTTCCAAACACCTCGCTTGCACTGTTGTGCTCAGTCGTTGCCAAGGGTCTGATTCTTGTGTGCTGTAACTATTGGTTTTCTTTTCCTACAAGCATCCTTGAGGAGTGGAGAAAAAGGAAAGTAAGTAGCCGCCATGTTCTCTTTATTTTTGCATTGATAGACGGTGATTGTGCATTACAAATGAGAGAAGTCATAAATATAAAGGGAATATGCCTCATATTAGCACCTCAAGGCAATTGTTCCTGAAGCAACAATAATTCTGAAAATAAAGAGCTATATGTACTTGCTGTTCAGTGTGAAAACAGAAGCAGGGGATGGTTTTAAAAAAAAGTTGGCCACTTTAGTGCAAAATTGCCAATCTTTTTTGTTTGCCACCCCTTGCCCCTTTTGCACACTAAACAACAAGTACATGTAAACAGGAGCAACCAGCACATCCATTCTTGTTACAAGACACACCGAATCTCTCTCTGTTCCCCCACTAATTATTTTTCCTCCTACTGTGTGGTGCCAGCAGTTTGCTGTACCACTGAGAATTAAAAACAAGCAGCATGGAACATTGATTTCAGTCAGGACCTAAAAAAAAAAAATTACATTTAAGGTTTGCACACAAAAATGCACCAGTGTCTCTTGAATACACAGACTGCCCCATTCAGTTCAGCTGATGGTTTGCTTTCTCAAAGGCAGGAGCCTGTTGAACTGCTTTTTAATTGAAAATAATGGAAAGCCATAGTAGATTGCCTGCTGAAGCTTGATGGCATGCAGCCAGAAAAGAGAACCACACTGTGAAGACTACATCTGGGACTGAGGAATTGGTGTATCACATAATACTGCATGTTTATTTGAACAAACAACAAGTGGTTTAGACTAGCCTGCCCATGTAAACCACTTTGGGCATTTGCTTAAGCATGGGAAAGGTGGGATATTTATTCTTCAGATAAATAAATACTAGAGCAAAGCGATCAACTATGTGAATGGCCCAGATACTTAGTTCATTTTCATAACTTGGAGTCATTCTCAGCCCTACCCGCAGATACCAGACATTAAACCTGAGATTGTCTGTTTGCAGTAGGACGGAAAAAAATTAGTAGGGGAACTGTGCTTTCCTCTTTTCATTAACTTACCAGCAAATCTCATTGTTTCTGATATTTTATTGTTATTTGTGGAGGTTTCAAAGCACTTTGTAGTTATATTTTTGAAAGCCACTGGTGAGAAAAATGGCATATAAATCTTCTAAACAAACTGCATGCACTGGACCTTTCCACCAGCCGTTAAACAAAACACGCACACGCCCCACCAATCATTCCATGTGTTAGAAGCCTCCTGGTCTAGTGCATTAAATTGCAGCCTTCATTTATCCCTGTCACTGGTGGTGGTGGTGATGATGGTTGGTAGGAATGCAAATTATGTAACCAAAATGGAAAACTGAGAGGGGGGGGTGCAGCAGAGGACCAGGAACTCTTACAAGTAAGACAAGGAACACAAAGTGGTTTTAACCAAAAGTGGTTTTAAAGCTTGGGTTTTTGCCCCCTGCATATAACCATATAGAGATTGCTATCCATTGCTTTGGAATGCCCCTTAGAGTGCAATCCTAACCTGGAGTTAGGCCAGCACCAGGGCCACCATAAAATTTGTTTGGACTACTCTCGGAATCAGGGAGGATGGCGCACGTCTGTGTGCTGGCCTCTCTGACTCCAAGAGTGGTCCAAACATACTTTATGGTGTCCCTTGTGCCAGCCAAACCTTGCTGGCCTAACTGTGCTGGCATAACTCCAGGTTGGAATTGCGCTCTTACTCTTTCCACCTAGTCTAAATCCCAGAAGGGACTCTTAATCTATGATTAACGAGGGGGAATTCTAAATACTGGCTTGGATTAATTGCCAACATAAACTGGGGAGGTGGGAGGAGTGTTTACTCTCCTGTTAATACAAATAGTAAGAATTTGCAATACTCGGAGAGCAAGTATTGGAATTTTCATTTGATGTATGCATGACATTCAAGCAGCGCTTGATCTTGCAAAAGAGATTTCCATCCATCGTTTTGCGCTTGAAGAGAGAAAAACATCCCATTTCCTGGCTTATACCTCTGAGACGTGCGTGGGAAAAGAGCAGAGCAGCACAGTCAGAATTTATTTAGTCACACCTCACGGGGCCTGTCCCAGATGACATTGTTTGGGAAGCTAGCAAACAGTGTAGGTTGCAGGAGTTATCTGCCGACCGTATCAGAACAGATTGTTTCTTTTGGGGAGCTTGTTTGGAGAATTAGTTGTGTGAATTATGTGTTTGAATGGTTTCCAAAAGCACTTTGAGAAAATATTGAAACAGCCTGTGACGTGTTTGGAGCAGCAACATGAGCCCAGTCCAAGAAGCCCCTTTTAAAACACAGGCTCCTGCTGCCGCTTCCCAAATTTCCGAAACCAAATTTCCAGTGACGTGCAGGGCAGCTTTAGCGAGCCCTGCCTGCAGGTTCACAGCTCTCCCCACGTGCTTCCTGGTGTGTGAATGGAAACTGATTCTAATTGCACGATGGGGGCTTCCAGCCAGGGCGAGAGCGCATGCAACAGCCCCCCTGCTGAAGCCAAGTGGGTCTGGGGTGAGCCTAGATGGAGATCACTAAGGAAGCCCACCTGTGCCACATGGAGTTGCAGGGTGAAAGGAAGGTGGCCGATAAATGCAGTGGCAGAAATGCTGCCATGATGGAGGGCTTTTTCTGAGAGCTCAGTGCATTTCATCATCATCTCTCAGTAATACCTATCAGAGCTTTGCAGGATGTGCACGTTTTATGCCCATATTATAAAGGGGAGAAGGCCCTGGGAAAGAGTGGTTATCTGGGGAAGTGGGATTCTGAACGGGTAATTCTGCAGCTCCAGGCTACAACCTGACTTTCTGTTTAATGAAGATGGGGAAAAGAACTCCTAATGGAATAGTTTCTTATTACATTTTTATCTTCGTCCTGTTCCAAAGATCTGACTGGCACACAAAGTTCCTCCTTTTTAACCTTGCAATCCAACACAATAAATCAGGCTAAGAGGGGATGACTGAACCACGGAATGCCCTGGAGGACATACAGCGCAATCCTAACTGGGAGTCAGGCCAACACAGTTAGGACCACTCTCTGCATCAGGGAGGATGGTGCACGTCTGTGCGTTGGCCTCTCTGACTGAGAGTGGTCCAAACATACTTTATGGTGTCCTGTGTGCCAGCCAAACTTTGCTGGCCTAACTCCAGATTAGGATTGGGCTCTTACTCTTGTTACTATGCCACATTGCCCTGTTTGGTTTATCCAGTGCCACAAGGGATGCTGGGGTGCAACTCTCAGCTCAGATGCAGTCTTATGGCACTTATGAATGGTGCACCAGCATTTTCTACCTAATTGCAAATGATTCCAAGGTGCATTTCATAGCCCAATTGCTGCTTCACTGGCACCTCTAAGACGACCAAGTGACTGCTGGGGTTACTGATGTGGGCAGAGCAGGCCCTGTCTGCGATTCTGAGCAGACAACCTCCGGCTGAATAGCCCTTGCTTTTATCTCTGTTAATCGGCTCAGACAAAGCAGTCTGCAATAGCTAGAAGTGTTTGAAAATGGCTATTTGTTTTACTCAGAAGTAAGCCCATTATGTTCAATAAGCCTTAAACTGTAATTCCATTTTACTCACTGGAATAGCAATAAATAAATTACAAAGTAAACTGCCAGCTTCAACTGTAAAAAGACAAGATGACAGAAGACCAGGAATTTGAAATGGCTGTGTGTGGAAGAGTTGAATGCTACCCTTGTGATACTGTAGATTCAGCTGCCCAGTAACTAGGAAACTGCAACTTATTACAGGTCCCAGTGATGCACATTTTATTTGGAGAAAGAACGGGCAAAAAATGGAAGCATGTGTGACTGAACAATCCAACACACTGGCTGATGCCCGACTGCATCTTCTAAGCTGGATCAAAGATGCTGTAGCACAAGATTCAGAATACAGCTGCCAACTGACCTCAAAAGCTGGCAACAGAACCTCTAAAGTCCTCATCACTGTAGAAGGTAATGGCACATTGGGAAGGGATGTGTCTTGTCGTAGAGAGAGCCGCGAACAACTTCCGAACTGAGGCTGCCTCTGAAGCAGCCAGATCCAAAAGTGATGTGTTCAAGACTGCCAGTGCAGTACAAAGTAAACCACCTTGTTAGTTGAGCTAGCTGTACTGAATCACAGGCAAAAGGGGGAAATACCTGGATTTACACCGATCTGTGTAATACAGGCATGCCCCAGTACCCACTGATTCAGTATCCACAGATACCAGGATGCCTATTAAAAAGATAGGGGAGCAGTAAACAAATCTTTTTTCTACCTTATTGCAACAAAACCACTGATGTTCCCCTATCTTTAAAAAGGTGTCCCAGTATCCATGGTTTCAGGTATTCACTGTGGGGCCCGGTACGGAACCCCAGCAGATATCGGGGCATGCCTGCACAGAAATACAGACTAATGGTACACTGATCCATTTTGATATAAGCATATGTATCCATGCAGATTATCAGTTGCAGGTGAAGACCACATTGTCATTAAGGAAAAACTGTTAGTCTGCTGCCAGGTACTGAATAGAAAAAGTGACACTAAAACCACACACATGTGGGCTTTCATGCACTAGGTGTGAGCTTTAAAATCTATCAGTTTTAATCACCTTTAATGCATGGGAGGATGTACTGTTTCTGTGCAACTGGTGTTTGTCTCAAGGTTTGCAAAACAAAGCACAGCATAGATTGATTGCATTTCATGATGTCAGTTTCTGAATTACAGTACTGAGTGAATATTCTCACTCTTCATCCATGTTTGCACCTAGGTTATTTGGTATCAGAAAGGGGCAGATGCTTGGAAGACAGCTGATGGGCACAATTCTGAGAGACCTTTTCCCCAAAAGCCAGTTTCAGTGCCTTTAAATCATAGCTGGGTTAATCACTTGCTCCTCACTGCTTTCTATTTTCAGGTACTAGCAACACAGACACCTGGTCAAGAGAGTTTGCTAGCTGGAGAAGTGCTGTCAGTAAGCACGACAAAATGATGGAGAGCTGGAAAAAAACATGGGTAAGTGGAACAGTCATTCATTTGTCTTCTGTCGGGTTGAATCTTCTTTTGCACCAGTTAACAGGACAAAATAAAAGTTTGAGATGCTTTTAAGTTCATGCAGAATGGCCCTTCCCATTTTAGCACTTTAGCAACAACGTTGCCATGCTAAAGATGCTCTTGTGATGTGCCCTACAATGGAGCCAGGCCTCATACATCACTGTTGATTTGATGACCCCGACAGAACATATTTCAACCTGCCTCTGCTAGATCTGTAACACATCCCATATTCAGTGCTTAAAGTTGAAATTCTGATGAATTGTTGCTTTCGTGTCAACCTGGATACAGAGGCAATCCTAACTTGGAGTTAGGCTGGTGGGATTCAAATAAATTAACAACCGGTTCTATGTCCTTCAGGGCAGCCGCTGCCTTTCTTCCCTCTCCCAACCTAAAATTAGCAACCGGTTCTGCATAATAGGTGAGAACTGGCTGAATTTCACCAATAGCTGGCAGTTAGGCCAGCAAAGCCATCATAAAGTATGTTTGGACCCCTCTGAGAGAGAGGACAGCACACAGACTCCAAAAGTGGTCCAAACACACTTTAGGGTGGCCCTTGTACCGGCCAAACTTTGCTGGCCTAACTCCAAGTTAGGATTGCAACCCCCCCCCCGAGCTTACACCTACTCTCCTTGGTTTCTGGCATTTGAAGACTTCGCTGCTCGTGAAAAAGTCTTCTCAGCAACTTCCTCATATGACAATGTCAGCTCAGCCTTCATATCCGCACATTAAAAATTGCACATTCCAGAAGGCTCCTGAAGCCAGATTTCAATGCCATTGCAACATTCATTCATTGTGACATCTGACGTGATTGGCAAAGCTAGTTTGTTATAAAGCTGCTTCTTGTAATCGGGGAGTTCAGCACCTGTATAAGAACTGCAAGGTACAAAAATGCAAAGCAAGCCCCATAAAGATTAATTGGCAGTAAACACACCCTTTTAAACAAAGTCTGAAAGTAGTTAAAATATTCAAATATTCCAAAAGGACCCATGGCAAAGTCCTACAGGATTACAGCCCCCTAGCATACACTCCATCAGACTCCCCCTATTGAACGCAAGCATCTTAGGAAAAAGGCTTCTCCCAGAGTTTACTGAAGGAACACACTTTCTCATTAAGCCTGCTTTTTAAAGAAATGAAAATCTTCCTAAGCAGGGGTTTTGTTGCCATCAAACTGTGCTTTGCCTACAGCAGTGAGAAAAGCATTTTCTCCTAATCTTCTGTGATCATATTTAATAGAAACACTGTCAGTTTTCATCAATCATGCTGAGCTGTAACATACCACAAAACCCAGCAGTGGTGGTAGAGCAGATGTCACTCGATTTCAACAGAGCAGCACAAACTAAGGAGAATGGGCAGACTGATTATAATAGAGAGTGAGATCTGCAATTAACTAGCGAGAGTCCATGCTAAACCAATTACTTTAATGTAGATTATTGACATAGCAGAATTAAAGGGTTTTATCTGCTTTGTCTTTATTCAGGAAAGCTGCAACAAGAAGGGCACAGACTGAGAAGCAGGAAGATTGTTGGGTGAAAAGGGACTGGGAGTACTCTGCAGTCTAACGTCTGCAAGAAGAGACTGCGCAGCAGGTCATTCAACTGTACTCTGAGCAGAGCACTCTGGTGAAACTGGCACCAGAAAGAATTCAATGCAGTGCATTGAAGAATACTGTGCGCTCTCTCTCTCTTTCAATCTCTCTCTCATTTTGCCAACCATCTTGAACAATTTATACAACAGTGTTGCCATTACATGTTCTTCCAATTCTCACCATCCAAAGGAGCAAAAAGGTATTTGCATTGCTAAATTGCATTTAGCTACTGCTTATAAGCCTCTGACCAATCTTAGCCTGCTAAGTAGACCAGCTAATGAGTGGTCAATCCGCTCGTGCTTGGAGGAAAAGCAATGGAGCAAAAAACTGCACCGCTGGCAGTATTTGTTAATACCATTCTGGATGTTAACTTCTAAGTAAGAGGAGGAAGGAAGAATCTTTCACTTTCAGCCCTCTAGTGGTTTCCTTGCAAGGCAAGTGTACAATTTATGCACAAGTATTTATGCACAAGTATGCTCAGTGTTTTATCAAACAGCAGGTGCTCTTGTAAGCAAGTTCCCCTAGCCACAGTGCCTTCATTTGACATCTGAAATGTAATAGCTTCTATTACAAAGAATAATCTAGCCATCAGTGACTTCAGTACCTTTATGAGAACTTGAAGGTAGACCAATGCAAACGAAAGATGAAGATTAAGTAGCAATGAAAAACGCTCTTTGCAAAAGGCAGGCGGATAGCACTTAACAGCGAAGGTGGGCAGACAGGCTATGAGCCTTATCTGTATGCACAATACAGTGACATTTCCCTTTGTAGATTAGCCCAAATATTCCGAATGACAAGTTTTGGCATAAAAGCCATTCGGTTTTTGTGGTGGTGTTTTTTGCCCCAACAGGGAAGGTGACGCACAAGCACTTTTACCAACACTTACTAGATCACAGCAATCTAGCTATAACAATTCGGGAGTTTTGCTTGAAAGTGAATGGAGGATTTGCTTTCTTATTTGGCTACTATGATTTGGTATTTCACTAGCTTAATTCCAGTGGAAATGGGGTCAGAGTCTAGAGAATTGTGTCTGAGCAGATGGCAGACCTCCTGTCTTCCTCTACTAGTGTGGAGAACTCCTGTTACAGGATAATCCTGGTAGTCACCATTCAGTGTTATAAGAGTGAAACTGCCAATGCAGTCAAACATGTATACTGGGCAAAAACACACTGCAGAAAAATGTTATGTATACCTCTTCTGGGTTTAAAATGGTTGCTGTTCTTGCTCTAGCTAAAACATTACTTTCATGCGAAACATTTTTGGCTCATCATTTCTCCTAAGCTGGCCTATTACACAAGTGGTGTTTTCCATCTAGTACAGGAGAATCTGAGTCCAAAGCAATTTATTCCACATCCCTTGGGGCTGTTTAACCTTGTGATGCTGAAATCAGAAAACGTTTTTTTTAAGATGCACAAGATTCTCAGAGCCAACAGAATTTGTTGCAAAGCTGGATACACGCTATGGTGTAACGCGCTGTAGTTCGCCACCGTAGAAAGGCTCTGCTGCATTTTTGTTTTGAGGCTCCATAAGCAGTTGCCTTCCTAAAGCGTTTTGGTACAGGCTCCTTACAGTGCAGCTGCAGCTTAATATTTTAAATAGCTGGCCCCACAAGCCACACTAGCTCTTGCATCAGACAGAATTAAAAGACAAAGGAAAAGATGGGGCCTATGGCAATATTAGGTTATTGTTCATGCTAGTACCCCACAGACTATAACCACAAATTAGTGTAACCTTATAGGGCTGGAGCACGTTTCACTTGGATCGGCTTCAAGTGGATAGGCTACATTTAAATCTTATTTAAGAGAAGTGTTAAGCTAGCAAAAGGGCATATAGCACCTGACCAGTTCCTAGCAATGGGAAATACTTAAGTGTTGCTGAATCTACAGGAATGGCTGGAATGTTAACCAAAAGGTTTCCATCCTCAAAAGCAGCACAAGAGCTATAGCCAAAACCAGTATTTTGATTTCTGAAATGAAAGGCTGGCAATAATTCCCAGTAGAGTGTTTTATTACTTTAGTGCAGTTTCAGAAAAGAAATACTTGAGAAGCAGCTTTGGTTTTGAGTTATCCAGCTACCCTGAGGTCCCCTGCATGGAAGTCTGAAAAGGGACAGTACACAAGGGCTGGCGAATGCTGGCAATCCTTCAAGTCTTTCTGGCAGGAACAAGCGCAGCTGAACACATTTGTGAGATGGGTGCTGAACGCCCCCACAACAGTTGGCACTTCTGGCAGAAAGAAGACATCCTGGTATGACAAGAGACTTTGATGATGGCCCAAACCAACCTCAACTCACCCCACCCCCCCACACACACACTCAAAAGTTCACATGGGGTCAGAACTGATGTTATGCAAAAGTAGATTTTTTTTTAAGTAGGCAGGGGCACAGTAACCTTTTAGCATTAAATGGCCTCTTGCAATAATATGAGCACTGGAGGTGATGGTTGCACATTACTTGCTTTTCCACTTGAACTGCTGGCATTTCCTACAAGGTTTCTAGGGAACACTTTCCAAGACTACAGTAGAGAAACCAGCCTTTTACTTAAGACACAGAGGCAGTTGCAAAGAACTTTAGCCTTCCATGCCTATGACTACCATCCATCTGTGTTTAATTGGGACGTGTGTGTTGTCCAATAACTTGAAATGGTATTTGAACACAGGCCTGGTGCTCCATGCTGGCTGCCACTGGGATCCATACACCAAGCTGCCTTAACCCTATACAGGTATCAAGCACTAGGCATGGTGGCATTTAAGGGCACAATCCCACCCAGCACTGGAGTAGGAGTGCCGGCCAGCCAGCGCCCTATCCAGCGCTGGGTAGATAGAGGCTGGAGCCTCCCTGCGGCAAGGGAACGTGTGCTCCCTTACCATAGGGGAGGCTCCAGCCTCCTCTGTGCGCGTCTCGGATCTGCACCTGCTAGAGAGTAGGCGCAGATCTGAGGGGCCCGCGCAGCCTCCCTGACGGGCTTAGGAGCTGGCCACATGGCCACCTCCTAAGCCCGCCCCTGCCTCCCTCCCATCGCTGTGTCGCCTCGGCATGGGGCCTCCCTTGCGCCAACCGGCTTCAGGAAGACATTTAACACTGTATTCTTATTTAAAAGGCCTGGGTAAAGGTATAGCTTTGAGCTCTATTTATACAGTACCAGAAGAAGAAATATTGAGAAACGTTTAACGTTAATATGTGGAAAATGCACATATTAGGGAGACAGTCAAAGCTATTTCCAGGAATGTAGCAGAGAGCAAAAGATAAACCTGCAAGCAAGGAAGCTGCCATTTTTTAATCTTTCTCCAGCCCAACCGTCTCCAAAATCCCAATTCATGCCAGTCTCTATGTACACAAAACTGAATGAAGTCATTTGCATATTTGATCCAGCCCTTACAATAAAATCATTAAGCAACTCCAAGTTCAAAAGTGTAAATATATGAAAGGCAGAGACCACCTGTGATCTGATAAAACTCAGGATACACTTAGTAAAGGCTAGTAGCACTCCATGGAGATCTAGCTGATTTCTCTACTGCTAGAGAAAATGTGCCAGGCTTAATTCTGCCCACTGACGTTCCTATTTTCCAGTAAGGCAAGCCAGTAGCTTTGATGCCATTAGGGCACAGGCAAGTGGGTGTTTGACATACATTCTTTGGCATCTTGTTACTAGTGCAAGTCAACTGCAAGTCAAAAGGCGTCTAGCATCTGCAAGACTTTAACATGGAAGCAGCCTGCTGATTTACAGACTAACCCTTTCTATTCCCCCCCCTTGTTGCTGCAGTGGCACCCATGGTGAGGGGGCAGTTGTGGAGGTAAGCGAACAATTGTTCCCTTACCGGGGGGGGTGAGCCTCTACAGCACAAGGGAAGGTCTACTCAGCACTGTGCTAGTTGGATAGCTGGTGTAGGTGCATGTGGACCTGTGCTGCAGGATCATGTCAAGGAAGGGGGATATGATATCTGCGGTGCCACTGAATCCACCCCTTCTTCACTGACTTACCTGCTCTGGCAAGCAGCGGGAGGCACAATGGGTGGGAAAGTGCAGGCCGTCCACATGGCACTCCTGGCAGCATGCTAAGCAGCGTGCGGTCAAAGTGCCTTTTGCAACTGGTGCCGACTGCTTTTATGGCAGTCAGCACCAGCAGAGGGCGACACGCAACTCCAGAATGTAAGTATAGGGTTAAACTGCTTTTCTTCCCCAAAAGCAAACTCTTGGGTGGAATGTAGTTGAAAAATTCCCAGCACTTAAGTCGGCTAGGTGCTTGGGGAATAGTTCAGAGTTGTGTTCCAGTGCAATTTTGTTCAATACAATCATTAGTCAATTTTGAACAGTTTCTTGATTATAGCCCATCTTCTGAATAATTAACTTAGTATTTACATATCTACACACACACACATGCACGCACGCGCGCGCTTAAAAAACCCCAGTAAGGCTAAAGGTGGTAGTCTTGATTTACTGAGGCTCTTCAAAACCCAAGGTCAATGTTTCAGCAGTTGCCTGTTTTTCCAGCTCCAGCACATAAGGGTTATACTCCTCCTCAAGCTTTTGCTTCCAGATTTTAACTAGAAAAAAAAAACATAGCTTTCATTAGTTGACTGAGAAATTAAATGACAACCATGAACTGAAATGCTTAGAGAGATCATAATACAAAAACCAATGCAATGCTTTTCGTACCACAACTTTAAGAATACTTAGAAAGAGGGTCTTATACCCTCCCCAACTTGTGAAACTAATCAGAGATTCCTAACATTCAGGCTTTCAATGAATGAAAGCTTCCTTGTGCAGGAAGATAATTTAGCTAGTATTGGGTTGAATTTACAGAAAAGGAAGGAAAGAGCTCCCATTTGCTCCGTAAGATTGTTTTAGTGACTCTTTCTAAAAGACTGCTTCAGAAAGTGAGCATAAACCAACGGGACCATCATACGAGCACTCCCAGCGAAACGTTGATGTACTTTTCATCCAAGGAAAAGGCAGCATAATAGAAAGAAGCAAAGGATGGAAATGCCAGATGAGCCTGTAAAAGTAGAGGGAGGAACTGATCTAATTTTCCTGCAAATAAGGGACAAACAGGCTCGCAGACCTCCCAACTGCCAGTTGAGCATTTTGGGCATGATAGCTCTGCAGTCAGAAAAAAAAAACCCATGCTGGAAGCATCCTACTGTAAACAGAGTCACTGATCTCTGGTAACCACAGAACAAATTTGGTGGTGGTTGATCTGGTCCCCAAACTGATCATTCTCCTGACTGAATATGCCCTTTCACTTTCTCAACGCAGATCAATGGAACAGCAGCTTCCTTGTTGACTTGTATAGCAAAAAGGGAACAGTCTGGAGCCAGAAGACCCAAAGGGATAAGAAAACAGTGCCTTGAGTTTAAGATATTCAGAGGAACACCAGGGGAAAGAGGGAGAAAGAGACCTAGAAGCATGGTCTTAAGGCCTCCTATAGTTGGTACCCAGAAGAGATGACTCCAGAGACTTGTGAGTGTTCACCAATACACTAAACATCACCATCTCCTTTACCTACTCGAATCCTTAGGTCAAGGGCTGGTTTTCCTTTGGCGCAATCCTAAACTGAGTTAGGCCGGCGTAAGCTAAACCAGCAAAGTTTGGCCAGCACAAGGGACACCACAAAGTATGTTTGGACCACTCTCGGAGTCAGAGAGGCCAGCACACAGACGTGAGCCATGCTCCCTGACTCCGAGAGTAGTCCAAACATGCTTTATGGTGGCTCTTGTGCTGGCCAAACTTTGTGGGCTTAGCTTATGGCAGCCTAACTCCAGTTTAGGATTGTGCTCTCAACCAGATCTTTCCATTTATGCCTGGATATCTTACAGTATTCACTATCAGCCACTTTTGCGTGTCTTTGAAAAATACAGGGCACAAGTCTTCTAAATTACTGAACTCTCCTGGGGCATCAGAGAGGTCTGATCTCCTTGCCTCTGAAGAGCAGCCTGGGAAGTGGGAGACTGACTGGCTAGGGCAGGCAGTCAGGTTTTGATGAAAGGAGCTGAATTATGCTGCGCACATTGCAAGAGGCATTTTTCTTAAGATTGTACTTTTTATTAGTCCTGTACCGCTGGCCTTCAGTATCTGCCTGGGATCCGTTCCTCCCACCCCCGGAGATGCCAATATCCACAGATAATGGAACCCACAGGGAGGGCCTCAGGGACCTCCTGGACACAACTGGAAGGGTGTTCCAGCCACATTTGGTTTTCTGAGCTGCGGGGATGCGCACCTGGCCTCCCACGGTCTTCTAGAAGTCTCTGAAAGGTACTTCTGGTTTTCACCAAAAGTCCCTTTTGGAGGTTTCCAGGAGGCTACTATACAGGCAGCCTCACCTCAGAGCACTTCCCAGACACGACCAGAAGATTCTTCCGATCGCATCCAGGAGGTGCTTGAGCGGCAAGGTTGGCACCTTTATGGAGTCATATCCGCAGCGGTCAAGCCCATCGATGCGAAGGGACCACTGTGGCAACCAAGGCTGATTACATCAAGTTTGAGAATTCAGGTAGATTTTAATCAAATTGGCCCAAGACAGCACCCTAAAAGTCTATCCCCCAAATGCTGAGAATAAAAGACAACAGCCCAGATGAAAGAGAAAACTCTAAATACGCAACTGTAATTTGGGACATCCTCATCAGACTCTGGAAGAGGCCCTTCACTACTATCTTGTGGTCTCTCACTACAAAGGGTTTTCACACGTGCACAGTCACTTTCACTTTCCTCTTCAGCAGATTCTCTCTCTAACGCTGCAATCATTTCCTTGTAGGCCAGCCTGGCTTCCACTGTCAGTTCCACCATTTTGTGAAAATAGTCCTAGGGTATAAAATAGAAAGGAAAAAAAACCCCCAATGACATTTTGGACTGTAGATTAACCCAGCAATCTACCATCACTATCCTTTTAAAAATTCGAACACATAAGATCTCCTTCATTTTTATTTTCTATTAATGTTCCAATATCATCAGGTTTGAAATCCCAAACTTCGGATTAATGAGATCTCCAAAGATTTATTTGTAACTCCTACAACCTGAGCAAATGTAACAACAAATGTCCCAGTATCCACTGATTCGGTATCCACAGTTTCAGTTATCCAGATACCATGGATACTGGGACGTCTATTAAAAAGATAGGGGAATATTAAACAAATCTTTTTTCAATCTTGTTGTAGGAAAACCACTGATATTTCCTTATCTTTAAAAAAAAACATCCCCAGTATCCATGGTGGAGTCTCAAACAGAACCCCAGCAGATAGCAGGGCATGCCTGTATTAGCCAATGTCATTGCAGGCTTCCTATTGCGTTATTGCTGCTGTGCTGAATCAGCTTTTTTCGGCTTCTTGGGTGCCAAGCTCTGTGCAAGTAGGAAATCTGTAGGTGGCTCACTGCAGTTTTTCACACCTTCCACACCTTGAGCATTACAATTCCCACGTATGCTCAAAATGCTAGGTTTGATGGCGGTGGAAAAATCAAGGGTGTGGGAGACAACGCCGAATAGAGGGAAAGCCTAATCTCAGATTGTGGTGAATTGGAAGAACTGCTAAGTACTATAGGCAGGCACTTCTGTAACTGCAAAAATTTGAAGAGAGGACATTATGACTATGAAAATAACTATGGCTTTTTGAGTGTAAGCAAGATGCCCCTGCCTGATTTCTGATTTTGTGGGAGGACACTGCTAGATATCAGCAAGGTGCCTCTGACTGATTTCTGCTGATTGTCCTCTTACCCCATCCTACACTGTTCTAGAAAAGTCTTTGGGAGAGGGGCTGGGCAGGGGGCACAATAATTCCATTGTGATGGCATCATGATGGCAGGAAACCAACCTCTGATGATTCTACTTTGAAACCAAGTCAATGTGTTCAGATTCCTACTTTGAGATAAAAGGCTAGATTTGCTGACATACTGATTCTAAATGAAGCAAATTGCTCATAGCAGGAATGATAAAAGGCTAAGGGAAGGGAAAGAACAAGAGCTACAATGCAAATTTTCATGGACGTGAAAACATGGACGTTATTTAAAGTTGCCTAACTCACAGACAATGAGCAATTATAAACGTTTTACAAAATTTCACTATTGGCTAAAAAACACACATGTGCGCGCGCGCACAGGGCGAATGTAAAACAATACCTCTGTAAAACTCACCTGAGCACCATCGTAACTGAAAATTCCCACCACACTAACAGGCACTGCTTTGTTCACACAGCGCCCGAGAGCTTTGCGATTCAGAGCAAACACAAATGGGATATTCTGTTCACAGGCAGAGTCTATGATAAGATGCAGAGTCTCATCTAATCCTCCTGTGGCAAAACAGCACAAAATCAAGAGAATGAATTTTTACATCCATAATCCCTGGTGCCAACAAGAAAGGTCACTTTTCCTTCTACTAGTTATGTAGCTTAGTTATGGATGAAAGTTAAAAACCTACAAGCTTATATTAATAGCAAGTTATGGATATAGTGAAGCTTTTTTCACTACCCAGATGTGGACTGTGCTTGCTTTAGCAAAATCAGATATATATTTAATATGAAGGTTTACCTTTCGACTGGATCTTTTCACAGTTGGGGGAAATGATGACACATTTCAATTTTTTCAGTTTCAAGTGTTTCAACACTTCTCTTAACCCCATAACCAGCCTGCGTTTCGTCTTGGCTTTGACAGGATCTTTCTGATACAGGCGATCTTGGAAGCGAACCAACTCTTTCAAAAGATCTGTTACACAGCTGTCAACCTCTTTACTAAGTACTTGCGTACAGTAACTAAAAGAAAGAACTAATTGTTTCAGTATGATGGCAAAGGTCTGATCTTTCTCTCTCTCTCATGAATTCCCTGCCCCCCCACACACACCAGACTATGTCTAGAACAAATAAAAATGTTATTTCTAAACCTTGAATTATGCAAATATTAAGAGCCAGTTTCACTCATTAACATACTTTCACTAGAAGTTACTCTTCTGAGCCATTTCCAATATGTTTTTCTACAGGTACAGATCACATATTAAATGTTTTTAAAAGGTAAAGGTAAAGGTTTCCCCACGACCGAATGGTCTAGTCGTGACCGACTGTAGGGGGCGGTGCTCATCTCCGTTTCAAAGCCTGTGAGCCGGCGTTTTTGTCCGATCATGGTGGCCAGCATGATTCTACGCCGTAGCGCACGGAACGCCGTTACCTTCCCACCAAAGTGGTCCCTATTTATCTACTTGCATTTTAGGTGCTTTCGAACTGCTAGGTTGGCAGGAGCTGGGACAAGCAACGGGAGCTCACTCCGTCACGCAGTCTCGAACTCCCAACCTTGCGGTTGAAAGCCCAGCGACAGCGGATTAACTCGCTGCGCCACCACGTCCCTTTTTTTTTTTAAGCTAATGTTTTTAGCTGAGCATAATTGCTTCCCCACCCCAGTAGTTGAAACTAGTTTGTGTCACCTTTATTCAAAAAATGCACCATTTCATCTGCTGACACTGAACCATCTATTCCGATTCTTGACTCATTGTGAGAAAGTTAAAACAATTGTAATTTTGTCTGGTCTGCTATCTTTTCCTCAAATATTCCACACACTGGGAGACCCCCCAAGATCAACAATAGCCACTACATACTAACACGATACCTGTGTACTTACTCTCTGAATCTTCTGCTGTGGATTTTGGGGAGGTTGGAACTCTGTTGTGTCGGAACGACTGCACTTTCTGTGGAGCTACTGAGCTCCGCACATTCCAAGAGTACTTCTGAACTACTGTGCACCTGAACTACAGACACCTCAGGAGCGTCTTCTGCACTCTCTAAACAGAAGGGCAAAATTAGTTACAAATGGGTACCCCCAAAAAAGATGCTACATGTAATGGACCAGGAACCAAAGATTCACAGTAAGTACTAATCATCTTCATTTCTGTTTCAGTCCAGTAGCATACTGCCTCAGCTCAGACATTTTACCTCAACCGAGTCATTATCCGAAGCGTACACAGCATGAGATTAATGTGCTAGCACCCATTTAACAAATGACACTGAAATCTTTCATTCAGTATCCTTAAGATCCCTACTGATTAAAAAGGAATATCTGAAGACTTTTTAATACTCATCACATACCTAGGAGAGAATGCAACAGGGGTAATCCTTCAACCCTAGTCCTGGGCAGTGTCTGTTTTTAGATGCACCCAGTTATTTGCTTTTAAAATAATCTTTATATATCGTTATACTTTAGAGCAGTGGTTCCCAAACTGTGGATGTAGATCTTGGTCTAATTCACCACAGTTCTTGGTGGTTCATGAAACTGACAGGGTAGATTAGGCTATGTCCATCAAACAAGTGGTATTCAAACTTTTTAGACCGGGACCCACTTTTTAGAATGGCAATCATGTCGGGACCCACAGGAAGTGATGTCATGAACCTGGAAGTGATGTTGTGGCAGGAAGTGACATCAAGCAGGAAGTGCTGTCATTGTGACATAATAAAATGACACTCCTGAAATGTAAATTGGCATTCTTGGACTGCAACAATTGCACAGCCATGAAACATCCGTGACAGAAAGCAAGATTAGGACTAAAAACAAAATTGAATAAAAACCCTGACTTGAAAATGCAAACTGTTAACACTCACAAAAGGAATATAACAAGAGTAAGGCCAACATTTTCCAAGATGGCTGCTCCCATCTTGGGAAAATGATGGCTCCCTTTCCGTGACCCACCTGACATCAGGTCGCAACCTACCAAGTGGGTCCTGACTCACAGTGTGAATAATACTGGGTTAATAAATAATTTGCTAGGGGGAAGCACTACTGCCCAATCGCCATTTTAGCCACAGAGTCTTGAGCAGCTGGTAAAGTGAAACTTTTTTTTAGGTGGCAACCACTGCTTTAACAGAACAATCCTAATCACCATCGTATCTGATGTGTTCATGGTAGGAAAGACAAGGCTTGTATCTCAAGTTTAGTCAGTCATGAAATAAACTGGACTTGGTCATGACTAACTAAACTCACCCTGCCGAGACATCACCCTGCCAACAAAGGTTTGCATAGTCAAAGCGATGGTTTTCCCAGTAGCAATGTATGGCTGTGAGAGCTGGACCATAAGAAAGGCAGAGTGCCGAAGAATAGATGCTTTTGAATTATGGTGTTGGAGAAGACTCTTGAGAGTCCCCTAGACTGCAAGGAGATCCAATTGGTCAATCCTCCAGGAAGTCAAGCCTGATTGCTCCCTGGAAGGACAAATCCTGAAGCTGAAACTCAAATACTTTGGCCACCTCATGAGAAGAGAGGACTCTTTAGAAAAGACCCTCATGCTGGGAAAGATGGAAGGCAAAAGGAGAAGGGGGTGGAACCGGATGAGATGGTTAGACAGTGTCACCGAAGCGATGAACATGAAATTGGGCAAACTCCGGAAGCTAGTGGAGGACAGGGAGGCCTGGCATGCTGTGGTCCATGGGGTTGCGAAGAGTCGGACACGACTTAGCGACTGAACAACAACAACTAAACTCAGTGTGAAAAAGCATCTCACAACCAGTCCCCTTATACCTCGAATACACACTTATTCAGAAGAGTGAGTTTTCCTTCCTCTGCTCTTAGACTGCATTCATTAGTGCCCCCATTAGGTGCAGCCAGTCTCAAACAACAAAGATACGGAAGCAGGAAATGAACATTGACTACGGCAGCTTCCAAGCAAAGAAGATTAAAACCTGTTTGTTCCCTGCCTCCACTATTCGGTGCAAATGATTCCGAATTTGTACAAGTTTGCTCAAACATGGTCTTGTATAGACTTATGTTTCAGACAAGGCTTTTCTGCAAATTTGAGAGAAGGCATTTACCTGATACTTGCATATGGTGACTCCTCTTGTGGGAATATCACTACAATGTAACACTGTATTTCTAGAAAATTTAGTACATTCCCTGCCCAGAGCGGGAAACCAGTAACATAGATTACCTGCTTTGGTATCTTCAGAAGACATCTGATCCACCTGACCAGAGTCTGCAGATGGCTGAACAGCATCGCCATCCTTTGGTATCACGGTCTGCTCTAAAAGGTGTTGCTGTTTCCGCTGTTCTCTTTCCTTCAAAATAATCTACGAACACACACAAGCTTTGAAGTCGTGCAGATTCCCAAACAAAGTCAACATCGTCCCTGAAAATCTTGTTGGGGCACACAAATGTAACTACTAACTCTCTGAATGTCCAATGGAGAAGGGAACTACCACTCATTCGTTTATCTAGGGGCAATTGCTGCGTACCCTGAACGGAAAGGTTGTTCATTGCATCTTTGTCTGAAACTACTATAAAAAGAGAAAATGATATTGATGGCGTTTACTTTTTCAATAAAAAGAAACAGATGCCTAATGACAAACTGAAAGGGTGTTTTGCAAGAGGCTTCTACAGCAGCTGGGGCAGCCACAACACACATATAATGCTGAGTAGCCCATGATGGGTTTTCAAGTCTTAGGAGTGGCTTAATTCCAGATTAGATCTGCTCCTTCTTCTCAAGGGTTTGCTGGCCTACCTAAGCAGGTGAGGGCAACCTAGGCGAGTGAGTGGGCTGTATGAGTGGCTCTTCTTTATTTCAGTGGACATAATACTGAAACTGGGCACAAGAATATAATAACAAGGCACAAATTCAGAATAAACACTGATGATGAGTCAAAGAGCCAAAAGTTACACTTGACTTTGTGGATGTACCTTTTTGAGCGATGTTGGTTTCTTTGCTTTAGGTACTTCTCTCTGCTTTCCCTTTTTGACCAAAGGAGCACTTGAGTCCAATGGGTTATGTGGAGTCTTCCCTTGGTTTAACTGATGGCTTTTTGTCACTGTCATAGATTCCTTTGACAGCAATGTTACTGCGCCACCCACTGAAACAACAGCAAACTGGTTATCAGCAAATAATTTTAACAGCCCAATTCTGAGCAAATTTCCAGGGCTGATGCAGCTGCAGTGCAGTCCCAAAGTAAGGGAACAACATTCCCTTGACTGCACTGGAAACATGACTGCACTGGAAAGTTAGCTAGGATTGGGCCATTAAGGCAGAGTTCCTATTTGCCTGGAAGAACGTTTTGAACCAACATAGTAGGGTTGCAATTCAACTACACTGAAACTAAAAAGTGAATAGAGCACATTCCCTTCTTCTACTGCAAGCACATTACTAAACTGATTGTCTACTCCAGGAGCTCCAAACCTCTCCAGGAGAGTTGGGGACATGAGTGCTTGTGGAGCAGGGGAGTGACGGCACCAGTGCTCCTACAATTGCACTGGCGCTGGGAACACCGGAAGAGGGTTGTAATCACGATCTGAAGCATTTCTGTGTTCTGGGGAGGCCTGCAGAGGGGTCTGCAACTCCCAGAGGAGGCTGGTGCAAGTCCCAGTGAATCTAAAAATGCCCCTTTTCCTGGGTGCCAGGGCAATCGCAGGAGCACCGGCACTACTTTGAGGGCGCAATCCTGTACTGCGCTGGAGTGGTGAGGCCGGCCAGCCAATGCCATATCCTAGCGCAGTATAGGTGAGGCTGGAGCCTCCCCACAGCAAGAGGGCGTGTGCTCCCTTATCTCCCCTACATGCTCCTTGGATCTGCACCCGCTAAAGAGCAGGCGCAGATCCGAAAAGACCGCACAGTCCGAATCAGGGCCTCGCGGATGGGCTTAGGAGATGGCCGTATGGCCACCTCCCAAGCCCGCCCATATCCTGTCCCCGCCTTCCCCCTCCCTCGAATTCCCGTGCTGCCTTGGAACGGAGCCTCCCTTGCACTGACCGGCTTTGGTTAGTGCGAGAGAGGCTCAGCGCGGGCGCAGCAGGGCCGGTCCTGTTGCTCAAGCACTGACACTGGGCTCCCCAAGTTACGAATCTCTGAGGCACAGACTGCTGCGTTGGCACTTTTGCACAGGAGCAATGTCCGCTTTGTGGTGCGCTTTCGCACAAGTATGATAGCAGTGGATTGCTAAGAGCCAGCTATGTCAACCTAGATATCTTCCAATTCCAATACAGACCTCTGGCATGTAACTGGCACTTACACAGGGACTTGAGGGCCCAATCCTGTCCCCCTCAGCATCAGCAGTACGCTTGTACTGCCGGCATCACAAAAATGCTGTAAGACACTTGTGCAGGCCCAGACAAGGGGTTGGACCAGCTGTCATCTCCACTGCTGTATCTTATTATCTGCGCTGGGCCGCATGGCCCAACACAGAGGTTCTCAACAGCCAACGCAGACTTGAGGAGGCCCATTGTGGGGCCAGCACCCTTACCGGGGGGGGGGGGGAGGGATGAATGTCCCCATCCCCTGAGAAGCCTCTGACAGCTGCAGCGGTTCCCACCGGATGCAGGAGCAGCTGTTTTGGCATTGCTGCTCCTATGGGAACTGGGCAGCTTCAGATTGGGCTGCCCGAAAAGTAAATAAGAAGTGGTTTATAACCCTCCCTGCTGATTCTAGATGTAATTTTATCTGCTGTAGCACTCCAATTTATCCTGTGACAATTTCTAGATTGCAGTAGTTATCTAATTCTGCAAATGCTGAATGCCACAATACCCCAAATACTGTACTTACAATTTTTTAAAAAGTCAGCAATTCATTTTCTACACACCGTTATACATTAGCAATAGCAATAACAGGTCGTGCCTGTCCCCAGAACCCCCCGCAGGTGCCAAAACCCATGGATAATCAGATCTGTGGGTCAGGCACCCTGTTGCCCTCTGAAGGCCTTCAGAATTACTGCTAATGCCCTCTGGAGGCCTTAGTACGCCACTTCCAGCTTCCAGGGAAAGGCCTTTGTAGGGCCTGGGAGGGCTTTCCCAGACCTCTAAAGGCCTTTAAAATGTCACGTCTGGTTTCAATTTAATGCACAAAAGTAGTTTCACTTTAAGTCTTACATGACTTTGTACAATTATGCCGAAGGGTAGCTCTGAAGTGGACTGCAACCCATGAAAATGTATGCTGGAAAAAATCCGTTCGTTTTTAAGGTGCTGCAAGATACTGTTGATTTTGTAACAATTCCACTGTCTCTTTCCAAAAGCAGATGCCATTAATAAAAAAAACCCGAACCCACACAGACAATTCCTGAGTCATCAGACAAGAAACATATTCTCAGAACTTGTACCTGAAAGCACCACAGGCTTGGATGATGCTTTTGATTTCTCCGCGTTCTGCTTTTGTTCCAAAGCAGCCAGCATGCCTCCTAAGTCAAGCTGCACTGGCTCCTGGCTTTTCTTCCCACTGCTTTTAGATGGTTCCTGCAAGAGGAGAGAGGCATACCAAGTTCTTTCCCCTTGAGCATAAAAGGCTGCGTTTTATCTAGCAAACAGTGAGGATACACATACACACTCAGTCAGAAACATACCTTGTGCCGACACAGTAGCGTAGTGTTGCTAGAGGGGGCTAAATGGTAAGTACTGCAGCTCCTCCCACCTGCCGTTGAAGCCATTCCGGGCTGCGACCGCAATGCGCAGGAGATGGCTTTCAATTTGGCAAGTGCCTGGGGGTTGCTGTCACTGCCCAGAATGGCCAACGGTGAGTGGGAGGGTTCACTTACCACAGCGCCTGCAGTACTTACCATTTTGCCCCTCCACACTATGCTGCTGGGCTGACAAGCGAACCAAACGCAACACAAGGAAAAAAAAGGCTTACCTTCGTTTTTCTTTTCTCTATTGCAGTAAGTGAGATTTGCCTGTTTGCTTTTCTTCCAGATGATCCATCTGTTTTGGGAGTCACCAACTCATTTTGAGGATGGCCATCCTGAGGTTCAAATCCAGACTCCCCTGCTACAATTACCTTTAAAATACAGAAATACAGTGAAAATACGAATGAAGAAACAGATCAGCTGAACGCATGGGCATCAGGAAGGGATGATGATTGAGACAATGACAACCCAATCCTAGCCTGTGCAGGAAAAGGCAGGCTGGCTCACATGCGCTGCATCCTAACCAAGTTGGGAGGCAGCAGCAGCTCAGCACAGGGCAAGGGGAACATAACCCCTTGCCCCGCGGCCAGCCCCAGCCAGCCCTATGCGACTGATCGGATCTGTGCCAGCAAAATAGCAGGTACAGGTCCATGCAGCCAGGAGCGGCCCAAATCAATGGACGTGTCCAGTAGTGTCAGCCTACCGGTACGCTGAGCGTGTCTTCCAGGTGAGCGGCAGCGCGATCACTGCGTTCTGTTGCGTAATGGCGAAAGCCCGCCCGGTAGGCTGACACTACTGGACGTGTCCCATCTCCACCCCCCTCTCCTCCCATAGTGCTACCCTGTTATGCCCCCTCGCCCACCTCCAGCACACTCTTGGCACGGCAGAACTAAGCTGGTGTTTGGCCAGTGTAACGTAGTATACAGGCAGCGGTGCTGCTCCTTGTGCCAGCACAGTGACCGAATTTGCAGCGCAGACACATCTTATGGCACGTTTGCAACAGTGCTGGTCCAGTGCAAGAGTGCGGTACTGGCACAGCGCCAGGTTAGGATTACCAATTACCTGAGAGTACCAGTTCTACATTCTTGTGAGTTAACCGGCTTCTTATTCCTGACGGTCAACATCAGCTGGCTTCTCAATTGATCAACTCTCTTACACTGACCAACGGTCGGTGCGCTCCACGCCTGCAAAAGGGCTTCCACCACACCCTTCCTGATAGGGGTGTAATGTGTGGGTGAGGGGCAGGTGAGTGAGTCTCCCTTGTTTGAACAATTGTGCCTTGTACTCACACAAAGGTGCTCTCTGGATTGCAATCATGAAACCCCCAAGCTCTATTTTGCCTAAGAAATTATTTTAGTTCACCTCTTTAACTGCTGAACCACTGAAAGCAAACAAAACACAACTGCAGGACATTTAATATTTCTTGTTTGAGAGAGCTTGCAATGAAGGCTGAAGTTGCTTCTCAAGAACAAAACCGAGACCTCCTGAAATGCCTTTTTATTTTGTTCTTAAACAAAGCGCCAATGTTCAGTCGTGCTGAAGCTGTCTGACTGCCAAAGTATGAATGATTATTGTCCAAGCCTCAGAACCAAATACTGAGTTCAGAATGAAGTCCTACATTCTATAAGCATGTTGTGCTGCAACCTCTTCAATGAAGGGCAGCACCGTCAATGCCACCTGTCAATAAGCATTTCACAGATAGCGATTCTGTGCTGCGAAGATGCCTATAGCATCACATACAGTACTTTTTAAAAAGTAATGCCAGACTCATGAAATCTCTCCCTCTCATGTGAGTGAAAGTCGTGGTCCCCGGGGTCTGGCATCAGCCCCCACCACCCACAATCTCGGGGGACCACAACAGTGAGGCTGTAAGGATATTTTCTACTACAACTCAGTTACTCAGGTAAAGCTGCTGGGGCCAGAAAGAAGGTGATTACACAGCAAGCACTGTCAAATAAAACAGAACAGAATGGTCATTCTCAAGTCAAAACAAAAGCCTCCTTACTTTGATCTCCTCCTTGGTAAGAGGTGCTACACCACCGAGTTTTTGAGCTCTGTATTTTATGTCGGCAGCAGCTGCTAAGTCAGGAAATTCATCATCATCCTGAGGAAATGAAAGCAAGTTGTTGGCTTAGGCTATATTACACACACACGTTTTTAGTTCAGTGCTTTTACATAATATTTTGCCCTCATCTTGCTTTCTGTCAGGGATGTTTCATGGTTGTGCAATTGTTGAAGTCCAAGAATGCCAGTTTGCATTTCAGGAGTGTCATGTTATTATGTCATAATGACACTACTTCCTGCTTGATGATGTCACTTCCAGCTATGACATCACTTCCAGGTTAAAGACATCACTTCTGGTGGGTCCCGACACATGCACCATTCTAAAAAGGTGTCCCGGTCTAAACTGAGAACCACTGATCTAGCCAATATCAAACACCTTCAACACCTTCAACTCCTTCACTGGGAGAATTAAGAGTGTGTATAATTTTTCTCATTGAAATAATTGGCATTTAAAAAGTGGTTATTTTTGACTGAGCTCAGTAGCAAGAATTATCTAGAAGTACAATTTATATATGATTATATATAAGCTAATTGTCCTGCTTAAGAAAGCCTTGATAATTGTTACTTTTTATTTTTTTTTTAAAAAAGGCTAAATTCAGACCAAAAAAAATCAATGCCTTATTGTAGGCAGTTACTTGGCATTAACACTTAGCAGATGACAATATTGATTGGCAATATTGATCTGAAGTAGTTGATTTTTTTCCTCTGTAATTCAGTTACCTCCTTCAATTTATCAATCAAGCGCCTGGAACAAATGTGTGATCCTATTTAACAGTGCAATATATCATGGCACTCAGATGAAGGCTGTGGACCTTTTATTAATTGAAGGCTAACAGAGCGCTGCTATCATGTCAGAAAGTCCTTCCTCAAGTGGAAGTTAAGCTGCATTATTGCGAGTACTTCTTGCATGAGCAGAAAGACCTTCTGATGACAGAACTGAGTTCTGCAATAAGTTATGATACCACCGTATATTTTTATATAGTGTACTCACAATCAAATGTGCAAGAAGATGGCAAGTCCCTGTCCAAGGAACCTAAACATTAAATATCAGCCCTTAAACTGGATCTGCGAAATGTGGATGACATCAGTGAGACGATCTAAGGGCCACATTACTAATTCCCAATTCAGGAATGTTTTCCCTTTAATGTGGTCTAAATATGCGTTTTGGTGTCAATCACTATATATAAAAAAGTTGGTGCAGCAAACTTTGAATTGTTAATTAGACCTTCATTTCAGCAAGATGTTGTAATGTATTATATAAAAAGGGCAGTCAATGTTTCACAGTCATTTCTAAGTTCCTACAAATTCAAATGGACATACCCCCTCAAAGGCGCGTGCGCGTGGACACGAATGTCCAGTGTTACCAGCAAAGGAGTTTTCTGTACCTTAATTCTTGGAGGTTCCTGAACTATAATGCTTTTGTTCTTATGTTTCTCCACCTCGCTGTTTGACTTGGATTTCCTTTTCTTTTTCTTTTTCTTCTTTTCTACTTCTTCAAGTTCATTAGAACTGGCATTCTGTCTTGTTTCTGGCTGTTGCACGATGGGAAAACTTTTGTTATATTTAGGAATAAAACAATTAAGCCCAATTTTACATAGCAGCATATGCTGGGCCTATGAACCACTTTATTGGCTTTGATGGGCCTCAGAATGGCCCACAGAAGTATCTCAAAATAATTTCTGATCAAACCAGAAGTTGCTTCTGAACATCAGAGGTTCCTTCTAGATTCTTCTCTGGGCCATTCGAAGGCCAAAAGAGTGGGTCGCAGGCCTGGCGCAACCCAGATCTCTGGAGGCTCCCAGTAAGTCATTCTGGCCAACAGTGTCATTTGGCGATCTTCCAGAATGGCTCCTATTTGGAGCCAAAACAGCAGATGGGAGAATCCACCTTGTGACCCACTGCACACAGGCTTGCAATCCATTGTTGGGTCACGCCACACAATTTGGAAAATGCTGGCCTAAACAAAAGTTTAAATCTAAAGCAAAACAATAAAGAGAGAATAAAAGCTTCGCCCTGTTCTCACATGCCTCTGTGTGTGGGACTAAGATGGGAGAAAAAGTTATACAACTTAGGGTACAAGTCACTTGTGCTGGCACAGGAGTGTTGCAAATGCACTGTAAAGCGTGTTTGCCACACTCTTGGAGTCAGGGAGGCTGGTGCATGGACATGTGCTGGCCTCCCACTCCAAGAGTGTTATAAATGGGCTTTACGGCGCATTTACAACACTCCTGGGCTGGTTAAGTCTAGGTTAGGATTGAGCCTTTAATCATGCCATCCTGCTTCTTTAGCTTCTTGTTTCACAACATGAATGTTGATACTCTACAAGGCAGAGTCTTATCTGGGTGATATTCTACCAGGCAGCGAAGTGACCACTGTGTCATATGGAAAAGGGGTTAACAGGAAAAACTTGGAGCACAGAATGAAGTGTATCAGGGGGAGGGGGGAAGCAAATGAATATACGCTTTGCCCTTGCATTTTTTAATATGCTGACAGAATTAATATCCACCAAGAACTACCCACAGGTTGAAGAGCAATACGTGAGTTCACTTAAAACGTGAACATTAAAAGTGTGACTTGGGAGTTGTGAAAGCATCACTCATAAACCAATACTACTTAACAGGCATTAATCCTGGGGGGGGGACTAACCCGGGGGGTGGGCAAAGACTATTTTTTATTTTATTTGAAGAATTTATATCCCGCCTTTCCCATGCCAAAGCAAATGCCCAAGGCGGCTTACAGAGAACAAACAAGGTACAATGCAGCCATAAAAGTAAAACAAGAATTTAAGAATTTAAGAATGTTACAATGACAGTAACAAGAATAAAATTAGACCCAATTCTCCGTATCTGCCAGTTTGGTCATAGGTCATGAACACCTTGGTGTAAACTATAAAGTATTATTTTTTGCAGTAGAAAACTGATTCACATGTAGCATCATATGCAGCTTGGCTCTTATACCGCCAGTGGTAAACACCAAGGACGGTGTGTGTGTGTGTGTGTGTGTGTGTGTGTGTGTGTGTGTGTGTGAGAAAGAGAGAGAGAGAGAGAGAGAGAGATTAAGCACAGAAGACATATGTTTAGAACAATAAAAACCACAAAATATAATCACAAATAGTATAAAGAAGCTGTACACTAAAACGGACCATGAAAATGATTAGGCAAACAAAAGAAGCATAGGTAATACAGGTATCATCCATGATGATCTGGCCAAGAGTTTGTAGAGAAACAGAGGGAGATCAAGGACAGGAAGGATTTAGAAGATAACTGAGAAATGCAATCCTAACCTGGAGTTAGGCCGGCATAAACTAAGCCAGCAAAGTTTGGCCAGCACAAGGGCCACCATAAAGTGTGTTTGGACTACTCTTGGAGTCAGGGAGGATGGCTCACGTCTGTGTCTTGGCCTCTCTGACTCAGAGAGTGGCCCAAACATACTTTACAGTGTCCCTTGTGCTGGCCAAACTTTGCTGGCTTAGCTTATGCCGGCCTATCTCAGTTTAGGATTGCGCCCTTGGTCTCTTACAGGCGTTTGTCACATTGCATATGGCCTCCCAATATGGCCGGAGTCAAACATTGAGAAATGCTGCTGTAGAGCGTGAAGTTCTGTTTAACTGCTACTCCAAGAGATAATGGCAGAAAATTGCATCTTGCAAACTGATCTTCTTACCTCATGATCTTCAGGAGCCTCATCCTTTCCTTTGCTGCTAGGGGGGTTGTTGGCAAGAATTCCAGGAACGACTTTCTTAGGAGCTTGTGATAGCACAGTGGCCCAAGAAACCTGCGGCTCAGTGAAGAAACCCGAAGAGACCTGAGGAACTGTTGTTTAACAGAACAGATTATTCAAAACTGCTATGTCTACAAAGTATGAAATATACCTTTGGCAGGGCTGTAGTTATTTATCATTGGGTACATTTTTCCTTTGTAAAAGGTGCCATTTCAGGAGATGCAATGTTTTCTCCAAAGGAGCAGCACCGTCTCAATTAAAAAACGTTACACATGAGGGATATTGGGCGTCAAGCACAAATGCTGTTTGCAGCAGCTCCTTAGTCTGCTTAAGATTTCAGTTCCACTGACCGTGATAATTGCTAAGAGAGAAGATCTATTAAAAAATAAACTGCAAGATGATTCATTTAAAAATACTACTTGAAAATATTCACTGTATAGTTGACCTATATGGGTCAACCATAAAATGCAGCAGAGGTAGCTTCAGTAGGAGACCCCCAGCCCATCTCCTCCACAGCATCACTGGCTGCCATGGGACTCAAAACAGGCTAAAAGTGGGGTGGTGAAAACTCAACATTGCCCAGTGGTTCTAGGTTTAAACACAATCTTGAGTTGTCATGTGACCACAGACGTCTGTAACGCAAGCTGCTAGGTAGGAAATGGGATTCTTGTAGCTCTTTCAGCACTCCAGGGCACGATTCCTATTGGCTACTGGAGAGAGAATACTTCCGGAATGCACAACCTCCTCTATACCTAGAAGCTAAAGTAGTGCTGGCTGATATGCTTCTATCAGATGAGGATGGAGCAGAGCTGAGGAAGGATCAAATCCGATCCAACTTTCCAGCATCGTTGCAGCTAACATGCAGCCCCACAGCAAAGGAACAAATGTTCCCTTGAGGAGGCCTCCTTGACAGCCCTCCTACCCCAGAAAGCAATGCACGTTCTGTTGGCACAGCTGCATCAGCACTGGGAAGTTGGATAGGATTGGCCCAGAAATCAATCAGTCCCACAAAGAGCAAAGGTGAGTTTTAACTCAGTTAATTTTACTGCAACATGGAAAGAATACAACCATTGTTATACAGGAAGAAAAAGATGACAGAAAAAAAGAAGCTAATGAGAAGTCTAGTAAAAGTAGGAGAGAATCCCACAAGCCTTCAACCATGTAACAAAATAGGTTTACAGGTGCCTTTACAATGGAGGTCAACATTTACAGCCTATCTAATTACATGCTGGCTGACCCAGCTCATATGCTCTTGCTCTTCCAACAAAGGAGACCTCTGCCTGAAATCCAGGGGGGAAGGGGAGGAACTGCTACTACCCACTGTTGCTGCACCTCAGCCCTAGATAAGCTGACAGAACACCAGGGGTGGGGGAGGAAGAGACAAGAGAACCTAGAGCAAACTGTGCGCATGTGCTTTGCATACACCAATGCATCCCAAATCACATCAGCCTAGTTGTTCATGCCTGCTCTTTGTAAAAGAGCCCATTTCAGGTATCTTTCAAGGAAGCGCGCCAACTGCCACTTTAAAGGAGACCACACACAGTGTGGTACCTCCCCATTCTTGGCTAACAGTTCTCTCATGAAATTATTAATAGCAATGTTCAAGCTGTTTTCACCTTAAGCAGTCAGTATCACCCAAATTCTAAGCACACTGAGGAGCTGCTGCAAAAAGAATTTGTACTTTATCGCCAAGGACAATCTCCAAATATCTATACACGAAAACTCAAGCCGTCTTAATAGGAGCTGAATTCTGAAAACTACGTTTGGGCTCAAAATGCGTAGGAGACATGAAAAAATGAGGATTTCAAATATCCACAAGTTTATACTATCACTTAATAAGGATTAATTACTTGACTCTTTCACAAATAGCATAATGAAAGAGTGAATTTTCTTTATTGTTTCCAAGCATGTTCATGGATAAAGCAACTTTCAATTATGATTTACAGAATGCAAGTACAGCAATAATAATTTAAACGTTAAATTAATCTTTATATTACTGAAGATATACTATGCTGAATAACATTTACCTCCACGATCAGAACTTAACGTTCTTGTTGAAAGATGCTTTTTCACAGACACTTCTCCCTACAAACCAAAACATAAATATTGCAGCCTTGAATACAAACAAGGAAGTCATTATCATAATTTAAATAATCTAGCATCACCATCATTCGGCAAAAAATCAGATCGGCAGAGCAACACGTGCATGCTTACTTGCAAGCAGGTGAATGTACCTCTGTCCACTTTCAAGGGCAGACAATGCCACTGAAGGGAACACAATGCCACCAGAACGGTACTGATTTGATGAACACAGGCATCAATAAGCTGGGGCTTTTTGAGAAGGAAGCCCCCCAACTCCAAGGAAGGCAAGGAAAATGACAAGGAAAACGTATTGAGCCATATAGAAAGTTAAACTGAGCCACATGTGCCTGTCTACTTGTGGATAGGAAAATGTGCCTCCGCTTTTATCAAAGGTCAGGCAAGGCCATCAAAATGGTCCCAATCTGACAAATGTGGAGATGAAGAAACGCTCCAGAAGGCATTCTCCACCCCCCCCCCCCCCCGCATAGTAAAAAGGCTAAAAACAGAGGTTCGAGCAGTTGGGAATGTTAACACTTTTTTTTTGTCTCACAGGTGGGCCCTGAGAGAGTACTGTTTTAAAAAGTGGGTCTCAGTGCTAAAAAGTTTGAGAACCACAGTCCTAAAGTATAAAACACATAAGCAAAAAATTTTTTTAACTTGACAAAGTATTTTTATCTGTTAATTAGCTATAAAGGGTCTCCTGATAACACAGGAATACCACAAAGAAAAGGAGCAGATAAGGAATTACTGGTGCAGTCAGCATCAGAGAAATGTTGTTGACTGGAGAATTCAGTTCCTAATCTTACCCGAACATATAACTGGATCTGACATAATTAAATGACATAAAGCTGTCTACTCTTATATGCCTTTCATATTACAAGACAGAAACTGTGCACTATACATAGCAAATGCTACCAGTCCAATGGATGCATATGAATGTATTATCACACAATACTCAAATTAACAAACTGCGAACCTCTTTGGTCATTAAAGCTGAATTGTCCAATCTTTCACGAGGTTTCAGAGGCAGCTGGTCGCCTTCAGCTGAGCCCACCGGCTCCCACGCATGTTTTTGAAGATCTAGCAGTTCATTTCTATCTGCATGTTGCAACTTCGGGAAATCCGAGAGGGAAATTTCAAAAGGAGGCTCTGGTAGACATTCAGTGTTTGGAACCTGCTTGAATTTCCTATTTGCACCTTTAATAGGTCTGTCTAATAAAAGCAGAGTTTATTTACAATGAGTATAGTTATACAGCAGATACATAATTTTGTTTTTCATCATTTGAGAGCGCAATCCTAACCTGGAGTTAGGCCACCAAAATTTGGCTGGCACAAGGGCCACCATAAAGCGCGTTTCAACCATTCTCGGAGTCAGGAAGGATGACGCATGTCTGTGTGCTGGCCTCTTTGACTCTGAGAGTGGTCCAAACATATTTTACAGTGTCCCTTGTGCTGGCTAAATTTTGGTGGCCTATCATCTTCAGTTAAATGTACTGAAGTACATCACCTTCAGTACATTTTAGCAAAAAAATGTGTTAATATGTATAATACATACATAAATAACAGGAAAAAGGATGCATGCATTTTCTGCATGTAGTGGTTAAGTTAAAACGTACCGCTCCAAATTCATACATTTTGGGCCCAATCATAGCCAGACTTCCAACGCTGATGCAGCTACTGTGCAACCCCAAGGTAAGGGAACAAACATTCCTTTACCTTGAGGAGGGCTCTGTGACACCCTCCCCACCCCAGCAGTGCGCAATGCACACCACGTTGGCACGGCTGCATCAGTGCTGGAAAGCTGGATTGGACTGGGCCCTTTGAGAACTATGTCATAACTCAGACTGCCATTTTAAAAGCTAATTTGCCTCCAAAAGTTGTGGAATATAAAAATAGTTTTAAGATTACCAAAATGCATACAAATAAATGTCGCTATAAAACAAAAACCACTACAATTGTCTTTATCTATATATATAAAAATGGACGTTTGTGTGTGTGTATGTGGGTATGTATGTATGTATGTTCCTTATACACGTCTCCGTGCCTTGACCCACGGCCACGAAACTTGGCACACACGTTCCTTGCAGCCTGGAAGGAATCACTGCGGGGGTCAGACCCCCCTACAGCCCCCCGTTTTTCAGGGAGGGGGCCGGATCGTCAGGAACCAAGGGGATTGCATGGGGCTACAGGTCTGCTGCCACCCTGTGGTCACAGACGATTCTGCAGCAGCTCAGCTGAAACTTAGCAGAACAGAAAGTGAAACTAATATAAAGTGCTTCGCCTGCGTGGCCTGAGTGGGCCAGGGAGGAAAGAGCAGGATCCACAGAGTTCCAGCAGTCAGTCGGCTCTGAGAGGGGCCTATGTCCAGGGAGCTCACAGGCCACCTCTGCCTGTTTCTCATACGTGAGGGCTGGACCTGCAGACAGTAAGTAGGACCTTCCTGTTGCTCTCTTAGTTGATGCTGTCCCTGTTTCCTCATTCATTTCACAGTGCTGGTGTGCATTGTGGGTTCCAGGTCATCAATACTGTTGTATTTCAGGGACGGGTTCTATATGTCTACATATGGATCTCACTATGTCATGCTTTTGAGGGAGGTTTGCATTTTTGTGTGTATGTTCCACCATTACTCTGGAACGCCTGGAACGATGTGCACCACACGTGGTGCACTCCTTCCTTACGATCTGGACAGATATGCTGTGGGGGTAGGGCCCCCCACACGCCCCCAGAGGTGGGGGTGCACTGCAGAACACACTCATTCCTCCTCCCAATAGAGCCTGGGGATGATTTCTGCCCCCGGGCAACGCCGGGTCACAAAACGCTAGTTTCCCTATAAAGCCTGTTAGTCAAGTATAATGGTACTCAGAACACAATGTTTTAGAGAGCATCTTATTATGTACATTATTTCACTTCAAACTCAGGCTTTTTTTGTGACTGGAAATAACTGTTCACTCTAATCTGTAAAATTCTGCACCAACCAATAATTATAATGTACCTGCTTTAATAGGATTTCTGCCATGCGGAGTTGTATGAAATGAAGTCTCTGCTGATCTGCTGGTAGTGCCACTCCCATTAGGCCTTTGACCCTCCAATTTGAATTCATCAGCCTTTGATCGTCTCTGCACAAAATAATTACAGGAACAAAAGATACTTTTCCAAAGTTGTTTTCCTTGCTTAAACTGTTCATCATATTCAGTTATAGTTTAATATAATCTGACTGAAATTTCAATAAATAAACCAGAAGTTTTATTTTATGATGATTATGTTTACTGTTCAATAGCAAATGCAAATAGAATAACTTGTACTTGTTCTATTTCCTGTTTGTATCTTTTACCACCCAGATAATTGCCATTGTAGATGGATAAAATCTCTCCATCTGGGCTATATACAAAGAAAATCAACCATCAGTTGCGTTTAAGCACCACTTAAATCAATAAGTTAATCATGACTAGTTCAAGTTCTCTTCATTCCAATGGGACGTAGCCATGGTTGTCTTGGATACACCTGATTAAGAGTTTCTTTTACCAATTATGTACCATGAACGCCCTCATAAATTCAGGTCAGTCCAGCTAATTTTGTCTAATTCCTTTAGATATCATTAGAACAGCCCTAGCTTGAACGTACTTTTCAGAAACAATTTAAGAAACTCTCCCAGTTTTATACTTGAATTAACATAATGGTTTGCTATGGAGTTTCCATTTGTGGCTCTAGGCCAGTGAAGGCGAACCTTTTTGAGCCCGAGTGCCCAAACGGCAACACAAAACCAACTTATTTTTTTCAAAGTGCCAATACTGCAATTAAACCTGAATACTGAGGTTTTAGTTTAGGAAAAACAACAACAAATCATACAGTTGTCCGAGCTAATTAACACAGGATGGGTTGAATCCCCCACAGGCTTCTTATCACATGAGACTGAGTTTGGTGTTGCTACACGGGCATAATCACTACTTTTTAGCTGTCACTGTCCTTATCTTGCTTCATGTTAAGCTCACTAAAAGATCCACATTGTTTCATTTCCCTTGCAGATTCATACTGCTGTTTAAATTTTTAAAAAGAATATCCATGTCTATGTACTGTATGTCTCCTTACAGAAGACTTTTTTTGCGTGCATCTGATGGAGGTGAAAGCTTTTGCTGCAAAACATTTGTTAGCTTTTAAAATGCCATAGAGCAGCATCAACCTGAAAGTATTTTGGTATAGGAAAGACTGAGTCTTTCCTTCAGAGCAATTTGAAGATAGCATCACCCCTGCAGCTTGCCTTGATAAATTGGATATTCTTGGCGTACTTGACAGCGCTGGTTGGAGCAAAGGGGCTGCAGAGGAAGGGAGGGAGGGAGGCGGCACCCGGTGAGTGACTGACTGAGTGAGAGAGCCGGCCAGCCACATGGCTCTGGCTCCAGCAGGCTCTTCCAGCCAGCCTGCCCACGGGAAAACAGCAGTGAAACTGGTGTTGAGGGAATGAGAGAGCCGGCTGGCCGGCCACGTGGCTCCAGCTCCACCCCTAGCAGGCTCTTCCTGCCAGCCAGCCCACCCGCTTGCCTGCCTGCAGGGAAGCGCCTGACCACGTCCACCCCCCCCGGCCCCGCCAGGCCAGTCAAAGCGGCGCCCGCCCGCTCATCCCACAGCACTATACCTTCCACAGGCGGCAGCAAAGGCGACTCCTGCCCACCGGCCAGCTGCCCTCTGCCACGGGTGTCCACCAGAATAACTATCCCTGGCCAAATAACGAACCCCAAGTAACAATCCCTGGCCAAACTTCCACGGGTGGCTCCAACAGACCTGCTGCTGGCACGCCAGAGCCCAGAGAGGAAAAGGGAGGCTGCGCAGAAAGGGGAGGAAGGCAAGGAAGGCAGGCTGCACCCCCGCTCGATATCACACTCGGCGGAGCTTCTAGTGAGCCAGCATCGGCCTCTAGTGAGCCGGAATCAGGCAACCTCTTGCCTGCCACCTGTGGCACGCGTGCCATAGGTTTGCCATCACTGCTCTAGGCCCAGGATGGAGTTGTGAATATGACACAGAATTATATGAATGATAAAGCTAAAACAGACTGCAACCTAACATCCCACTATTTATATTTATCCTAAGGACCTTCCCCCAGCCAATGCAAGGAGCATACAAGGGTTTGCCCTTCATAAGTCCTAAGTAACTACTCTGGACGTCAGAAATCGGGACTGGGATCAGAAATTCTGAAAAAAGGAAGTATTCAGAATCCTTTAAAGTGGAGCCCTCTAGATCAGTGGTTCCCAAACCTTTTACCACTGGGACCCACTTTTTGAAATGACACTCCATTAGGACCCATCTAGCTATACAATAATTTTTTTTAAAAAAACTCTCACTTTACCAGCTCAGGCCTCTGTTTTTATTCTTTTTACTATGGTGGTGGTGGAGCATCTCCTGGAGCATTTATTGAGTTACATATTCATCAGATTGGGACTATTCTGGTGGCCTTCAATAGGAGCTGAGGTACTTTTGCCCACTAGTGAGTAAATGAACATGTGGCTCAGTATCGCTTCCCATAGTATCGCTGCCGCCTTGAGGGCCTTTGTGGCGGAAAGGCGGGGTATAAATCAAATAAAATAAATAAATAAATAAATAGTGCTCAATACATTTTCCTTGTCAACTTGAAGAGGGAGTACTTTCTTCTCCAGTGTTTTTTTTTGGACCTTCATTCATAGGATCAGGACCATTCTGGTGGCAGTGCATTCCTCTCAGCCTGCCCTTCAAAGCATACTAAGGCATGGTCATCTACTCATGAGTAAATGCATGTGTGAAGCTCAATTTCACTTTCCACAGGGCTCAATACATTTTCCTAGTCAGCTTGCAGCTTGTCAGTTTCACAACCCACCAACAATCAGGTCACAACCCATTCATGGGTCCCGGTCCACAGTTTGGGAAACACTGTACTAGACAAATCCATTGCCATAATCCATTCATTGGCCCGGGGGTGGGGGGAAGAGATAAAAGAAAAACAGACACCTACCATGATATCGTAACTTACCCTTTGAGCATATGCAGTATCTTTTCTGATAGCAAAAGTCTGTTTTCCATAGTCTCTGTCCTGTTTTGAAGAGCTGAAGAGCTTATTGGTGGTGTTATCACACTGAAAGGTGCTAACTGCATATGCATTTGGTGCAGCTTCAAGTGAATAAGGAGGACTGGTATACTCCCCAAGCGAACCGCATCCCATAAATCTCTGAGATGCATATTGGGAAAGAGAGGAGGAGGGATCCCATGACGCATCTTGAGTGTACACCTGTTGTCTAAATAAACATATTTATCTTTAGCTGAACAGTTCTTACATGACACTCTTTTACCAGAACAAAATAATGAGATTGCTTAAATGTGTTTCTATTGGGTGCCAAAATATGAATGTGCATGTCCTTTTTTTTTTTTAGGTCAAATGTTACCAACATGAAATAAATAGGATTCCCAGCAAATCTGTTATAGCTTAAAGACAAATTATGTTTTACGCTGCAGTATAAACAATTATTCGTGAATCCCTTGGCTTAATTTCCTAAGCATCCAGTGGAAAATGAACATAAAATGAAAGCAACAGCATTCAGACCTTTCTGTGACAGATCACAGAAGGATCTTTGCCAAGAGTACACTGCTGCACCAGCACATTTAAAGAAGGGGGTGAATATATGATACGCTATACCAGAGAAGAATGCACTAATCTGGGATGTGGAATTTCTTCTGAAAATTGAATTGCAACCTTACTGAAAAAACAACTGAGATATGATTGAAATATGCATGCAACACTATATTGCATTTAACACTATGCATCACAGAATATTTCCAATTCTTAATGCTGGTGCTACACATTTAGATGTCAGTCCAATAGACCAGAACTAATATTGCAAACAGCAAGCCACAAGCACCAGTTTTTAGGAGACAGGGTTTTTCCAGCTCTACTGCATATAAATTAAGACTAGGATTGAACCTTCTCCAGTCCCCCCTTCAAAATGAATGGCTTTAAAGGCAGCAGGATTTACAATGGTACACAATATATTTTCAGTAGAGAAAGGATCAGTAGTACACAGGATGCAACACAAAAGAACTCATCTCTGGAAGCCCCATTACTTCCAGTGGAAGTCAACCAGCTTCTACCATCTGAAATACATTACTTTAACGTGGAGTTTGGCAGAGTATACCATGGAGTATTTTAATGTTGTATATGGCACAGAAACATACTATCTCATAGGAAACAACTTATTCATATGTAACTCAGAGCACCATGTTGCAAACCAATACCCTTCACATTAAGCTAAAAACAAAAATATCTTATAACCTTGAATAACAGGGCAGAAGCTACAGTACTGGAACTTTCACAGATAACAAATCTCATTTCTAAGGAAATAAGACTCCACTCCTCACTAGACAGCTTGAAAGGATTGCAACCCATCAGTTCATTTCTTCTGCATGGGAACCCCTTTCTGCAGTTAAGAGTGCAAACCTAACCTGCGTTGGATACAGCTCTGGTCATACGGCCTGGCTGTACTGACACAGGTTAGGAGAAGGCTAGAGGTCACCTGGAGGAAGGGGATCTTTTCCCTCTTACTCTGTGTAACAGCCTGCCCTATAGGGCAACTTGAATCTGTGCCAGCTATTTAGTTGGTGCAAATCCGAGCAACTCAGGTAGGACTGCCTAGCCCAGAAGTGGAGATCAGAATATGGCACACCCCCATCCTATGCCTGATCTTCCCCATTCCGCCCTCCTACCCAGAAATGCCCCATTCCATTCCCCCAGAGAACCCTCCTGCCAACCTCTCCCACCCCTTGTGCCGCCCAGTGCAACCTTACCTGCTCTGGCAAGCACAAGGATTGGATCTGGTGCCAGCATACCAGCACATATCTTTGTGCTGATGCAGCTGGCTCTTGAGTCAGGGCTAATATGCTTTACGGTATGTTTGTGACACTAAGAGGGCCTGCGCTGGCACACGGCAATCTTAGGATTGGGCTGTTAGGCAACGTGTTCAACAGCATCAACACCTGACTCGCTCTCAGTTGCTCCTATAGAGTTGAACCTATAGACTCTTTCCTATCTCTCATATGGAAAGAATCTACATGCTACAGTATTGATACACATCTTTTTTAAAAAATGAAAAGATAAGATCTGTAGTACAGAGACTTAGGACGGAATCCTAACCTAGGCCAGCAAAGTTTGGATGCCACTGTAAAACACGTTTGGACCACTTCCAGAGTCCAAGAGGCCAGCACGCAGAAGTGCGCCATCCTCCCTGAGTGCCCCTTGTGCAGCCAAACTTTGCTGGCCTAACTCCAGGTTTGGATTGCACCTCAGACTTCTAAAACAAGGAGTACCATCACACACCCACACACAAACTGTGTCAGTTTAAAACAATGCAGGGGCCAACTTCCCACATATTCTAATAAGACATTTCTTGAATAAAAAGGCAGCAGAGAGATTGCTTTGGGAACAAGAGATCATTAGTGCTTGTGATTGATAGCAAACATTCAAAAATCATAACCCTAAAGCCACCACCATCTGTGAAACGTCTTAGGAAGTGGATTCAAGGTTATATTCTAAATTAATACGTATATTATATATAGCTACGTCCATTTACAGCCAAAATACTATATAAAATTTAACTCACCAAACATCTAAGGAATCTAAATTCAAGACCTTGGTAAGCGAACAGTCCCCCAAGAAATGAGATGTAGAAGGGTACATACTTATCCACTGGTGGCTCCTGAACATATGGGTAGCATGTTGTTAAATATCTAGGAAAGACACATGCTTCTGAGGGTTCTGACCATGCCATTGTTACCGCCGCATATTTTGGGACAAACGGTTTGACCTCTGCTGATAACTTGATGCCCTGAGAAACAAAAGGGTTTTTGGCTACATGCACTTTGAGATGAACCAAAATAAGTGAAAAAGCTCAATCTATGTGAGCATAACTGTCGAAAGAAAGTAAGCTACTGCCTATGGTTCTGCTCAACCAGAAAAGATCTGAAGAAACTAAATCCATAACACTCTAATTATACCACGACCAGGAGTGCTTAATTAAGCAAACAGCTTTTTAAGATATATATTTCATAAATATCTGACTTTACTTTCTAGTGTAAAAATTCTACAACTATATTACATGCACTGCAGAAATTATCAGGAAAGCAAACACTTCACTTTTCATTTCTTTAAATCCACACTTGTAGAAGACATTTCTACACTAGGGTGGTGCAGACAATGCAAACACAGCTATCAAGAGATTGGAAGTGGGCTGCAGGATCACACATTTCCTCCCCGACCCCTTCTCATGCATGTTCATTTCCAAAACATCCTTTACCCTTATTTGCTTCTGGGTTCTGAAAGCTAGGCTTAATGTTATCCAAGTGTAATGCTAAAACAGGGCAAAAGCAAATGGGAACAAGAGAGGAAGAAGACCACTGCTCACTTCCAATGCCTTAGCTAGTTAATAGCCAACTAACATCACATCTGCTCTTGCCACATTCCATCTTCAATGGTAAAACAGCACAGCCAAGAGGAAAAAAGATATTCAGTTAACTCCCCCTGGTGGCTACATCTGCACTCAAAACAGGACAAAAAAAATGAATGGTTTTATTTCTGCAGTTCATGTATTTGGTTGTTCATTGGCAAACTTAGCCCAAGTACTGTAAGTGCCCACTTTCAAGAAATACAGCACATACATAATATAAATGACATCTAGTTATACCAGGTACCCAGATTCTCTTTAATGTCAATAGTTCATTATTAGATAACTGCTGTTCCCTAATTATTTTAGCACTATTACATCAGGACTGAGCATAATGTTAGACCAAATATTTCAAGCTACAGGTTGGACCTCAATATCTGTGGGGGTTCTGTTCCTTTTGTGCATGTACAAACACATCCCGCGGATAGAGAACCTGCAGAAAATTAAATCTATGGTTTGTGGCCCATCTTGTTCTAGCTGCATCTGGGAGGTCCTCAGTGGGTCCTCCAGCCGCAGGATAAAGAGGACTCACTATATACTAAATCTCCCCAAAATGTTAAATTTTGTGAATATTGCACCATAGCATCTTTTTTTGCAACTACATCATCATGGAAACCCATTGGGAACAAAATAATCACAGGATCCTAAGCAACATAATTAACTTTAGATACAGAAATTTTCATTAACTTAGAATTATACATTAATCATACGTTTTAACTTTCCCAGCAATTAACTTTACTATATCAAAGTGATCTATTTCTGTGCCCAAATGCAATATGTACGTTCTTATAGCACAATCTTATGTTTGTCTATTTGGAAGTAAGCCCACAGTGAATTCAACTGGATTTACTCTTGTGTAAGTGTGGATAGGATTGTATCCTTAATGTGCCTTTCAGGATATTTTAATTAACCATCCAAATATATATGCTTCTCTTTTGTGCAATCTGGTTATATTAAAAACATATCCTCAGAGGTTCAGCTGTGTCTTTATTTACATAGGATTTCGGTTGCCATGGCTATTCCACCACGAACAGAGAGGCCCACTAAACAGTAAGGCCCCTATCCAGTAAACATTAGTTAATGACAATGGCTTCCCACTGAAACCTATAGGTTAGGTCACAAAGATAACTGAGGCCTTTTAGCTTGGAACTAATATTTGTATGGGTGTAGGGCCACATCTCCAAAAATCTAATAGCCATCTACATCTGCAAACTATACTAAACAGTTATCTCATTTTGTCTCTATTATATCATCAATGTCTATACTGAAAACATTCAAACAACAGTAGGACATCTCTGCTCTCAAATAAAATGCAACAGTTTGGATTAACTTCATTTTTAAAAAAAGAAGTTTTCAAAGCTACTTGATACACTACTGCAGAATGCGGTCAAGCAGTGTTATTTTTTTGAAATACTACTGTTTTAGACAAACTGGAGAGTACTCTGCATAACCTGACAAACAACGTGAAGAACACAGTTCTGTTACTTTTCTTTCTCCTTTGAGAAGTGAAAGTTCTGTTACTTCTCTTTTCCTCTGAACAAAGTGGAAAACTTTCTCAGGATGAAAATGTGGCATTTTAAGAGAGAAACTGGCATGCTTTCAAGGGAAAAAGTTGATCTGTTAAATTCACCTGATGAAGTGGGAAGTTGCGTCTAAACATTCATGTCACAATCAGCCAAAGCTACACACTAGACACAGATAACTCTGCAACCAGATGGTCCCTTTGGTAGCTTGAGAAGTCATGGGTGGGAGGAGGGGCACCATTTCCAAAAACCAAATTGCACTCCACCCTCACACGTTATTCTCTCATACCATTTCAGAATGCATGTGAGCATTCAATGTGAGCTACTCTTCTGGAGTTCAGTTTCCAGAAAAGAGCTAGTTCCCAGTCTTCAAAGGAAGCCAGAGCTAGTCCCTAAACCAGATTGTGATACAAAGTCTTGAACAATTAAACTTCATTTGGACCTAACAACTTTTCTTTGTACAGCAGTATCAGCTGATGAACAGAATGCGTGGATTCCAATTTCTACCAAACTTCCTAAATCAGGAGCCCCTGTTGCAGCCTTAGTCCACTTATAGATGTTTTGTGTGTGACAGGAAGAAATTCAAGCTTACTGCACCCCTGTGGTAGGAAAAAGCACCACCTCTTTCTGCCAGTCATGCTATCCTTAACCATACCAGAGCCATGCAAGTCAAAGTGATGCTACCCTATTAGAAATGCTGTAGAAAAATAGGGCAGGGGAGAGAAGGGCAAAAGTCCGCTCAAAAATAAGCAAGGCTTCAAAAAAAAAATCGTACCCTTTAATAGGATAGCAAATACGCCAACATATGCTGACAATCAGGCTGCAATCCTACACGTTTACCTGGAAGTAAGCTCCGCTGAATACATGGGACCTACTTCAGAGTAAACATGCTCAGGGGTGTACTGTAAGTCTTGCTCCAATGACAACCATTATAGCATATTATATGTCTTATTAAAGGGCCGCCCGCTGCCAAGCTTTTTAAAAAAATAAAGGACGGTGCTGCTGCTACCCTTTTCTTGCCCCTAGAAAGGGAATTAGCACCATCTTTCGTAGACGCGGGGAACAACCGAATTCTTTTCTCCGGTAGGGCGCAGGTGAGTACTGGGGCCAGTGACGCATTTCAAACAGGAAGGGCTACAACAGAGCAGAGAGCACCTTCCTTTTCCTCGCGCCTTCCAGGACCTTTCAGGGTTGCATAACCAATGGCGGGCGAGGCGGCGGCTAAAGGAGCCGGTCTGGTCTTGTCTTGTCCGCACTTCCAGCCCAGCACCGCTTCCTTTCTTACCTCGCTGCCCGCCTCCCGCTCTGAAGTCATAGCGGGGGTTAAACCAAAAATAGGGGGGCGCGAAAAAGGCCGACGCCCCTCCAACGGCGACTTCTACTCAACCACCAGCCGGCGCGCACAAAAGCCGAGAAGGGAACGACGCGCAAGTCGCCTGTGTCATAACCAATCGACAGAGGCGCTTCAATCATGTGACGATCATCGTGACGCCAGCGGAAGAATCACCGGGTTTCAGGCAAAACATTACGTGCAGTATTTCAAACCCGCTGCCGCGCTGTTCCAAGCTCGTTTTGGGGATGTTAGGAATTTGTTGATGACACAGCCGACAGCTAGCGCAGAGTAACGTATCATCTCTGAAAGCAATTGCAAAATACTTTTGCAAGCTCAATTATGGCTCTTTTACTATTACAAAGCAGAATGCCGTAACTTCAATGGGGAAGAATCTCAGGTAAGTGTACTGCAGTGTACTCAGATTGTACTGCAAGGTAGCTTATAAACTTAGAGATGCCCTTTAAATATATAAAAAAACATTTTAACTATCAATTTTAAGCTTGACTGCTTATAGCTTTTTACTACGCAACATGACATTATTTCCTGCTTAGCACATATACAGGCACCTGCAGGCTTTACTCAGGGGTCAGGTTTTTGAAAAGAAGCATGTCCCTCAAAAACACACATTAAAAATACTTTTACTATAAACATGTAATATAGGTTTGGGGGGAAGTCATATAACATTCGCACGAGGTACGCGTATGTTCTTTTTAGCTCTTCCTTTCCCTAGGCAAGTACTGAGTTATCAAAATTTGGGAATAAATTACTGGAGTACAGGTAGATTACCCCTCATCTGTGAACACCAGAAGGCCTTGTGCTCATTTCCACATACAATGAGGTAGTCCAGTTCCTTACCAGCGCACTTACCATATCAAATCAAAAGAATTCAAACGAAAGCCCTCTCAACTGGATTCGACAGTACTAGGTGTGCATATTGCCAGGATGAAACCCCGGGAAACTCCGAGTACCAGAAGTGGGCCATTTACAAGATGCCATTCTGAGAATAGGCCAAAATGCATTGAAAAGTCCTATACGTAAACTGCGCCAGTCCCAAGCTCGGACACAGTCCAACCACAGGTATGACTGCAGTTTTTCTCAGAGCTGGGTGTGCACATTGCAGGAAAGGCAGTCCGGGAACTTTGGAGTACCCGGGGTGGGCCATTTCCACCAGGTCCCAGTCTGTAAATGGGCCAAAATGCCTGCAAAATCCTAAAACCTCAGACTGGAACCTGGTGGAAATGGCCCACCCCGGGTACTCCAAAGTTCCCGGACTGCCTTTCCTGCAATGTGCACACCCAGCTCTGAGAAAACTATAGCCTGAGGAACTTCCTACCTAGATACAACCCCAAGTTATGTAGTTAACAGGTTCACCAAGCTACCTTACCTTGGATACAGCATCTACTCTTAACAGATAGCCTGGTAAACTAACTTCCTTTGGATATAATTTGTAATTATGCAAAAAATGTTAGCCTGATGAGCCTGTCATCTACATAGTTAGGGGTTATATCCAAAGACAGCTAAAGCACAATCCTAAACTCAGAAGTCCCAATAAGGGAGAAGACTTGCAACCCATTAGTGGGTTCCAATCCAGTTTGGGAACCATGGGTAGGATTACTGCTCTCATGACTTCAGTTCCATTGAATTTCATGATTTAATTTAATCATAACTAACTTGCCCCATTGGTTTCAGTGATGCTTGATCACAACTAATTACCTTTGGAAACATCTTGCATCTAAATTCTTTCTTCCATCTGTACAGGAAAATGATTCAATTTGAAACTATTAATAGTCCATACCACTATATTTCAATATATAACATTGTAAAACTCCTTTGTGAGTTTTAACTACATTCATTTTATAATCAATTGTTTTCTTAAAATCCATTTATCTGTATTTAGCAAAAATAACAATTCCATTTAAGGTCATTGTCATTTCTGCACTGAAATTCACAGAATGCATTATTGGCTCAGAATTCAACTTTCTGCAACTCACAGCTTTAATTCTTTACAGGTAGAGTTGAAACTTTTGAGTTGTCAAGGTTGTATAGACTATGTTTACATCTCTGCAGCCACAAGGGTGACTGAGTAAGATTTACATCCTCATGATGAAAATCAAAATTGTACAAAGAAAAATAAGCAAACCAGCTAAATATGCAGAATTTATACAGAAGGTAACAATTTTGGGACAGATGTTCAATATAATAAAAGGGCCATTGCAGTGATTTAACCGTCACATTAAAGTTCCTTTTTATTGACAACTTTAGGTTTAACAGCATATTTTTGTGAATAACTCAGAGGGGACAGAGCAATATGATAAATTACAATATAATACCTATAGTTTGGAAGATAGGAGTTTTTCATAGCTTGGAAATACCCAAGGAAGCCATCATATTCAATATCAGATAATGGAATGATCCTACTTGCAGTCTGCAGTGCTGGATTGCAGTAAGCGTACACCCCATGCCAACATACAGTATGTGCCATATACAAGATTCCCAGGTAATTTCTGGGCACTTCAAGTCTCAGCTCACATCTGAGCAGTTCAGGCAGCTTAGATGGAAATCTAGAGATAACTCTATTGCAAAGTTATTTCTGCAAAGAAGATCTTAATATGGTAGGCGTTTCAGCTGGGCTTTGTCTGACAAATTCCAAGTTTTTAGATCTTCAGCAATTCTACATTCCACGTACCTTACCTATTTTCTGCACTTAGAATTGACTTACAAGTCGTAAAAACAATTGTTTACACAATATAAAGTCAATAGATCATTTGTTAGCAGTTTTCCTACATTTACTTCTGCATTAAGGCCATGAAATGCATACAAAGACTAGCATTAAAATCAGGTTTATTTCATCAGACCCATTTCAGCAGTTAGAGAAACTCATCCTGTGGCTTGTAACAGCTGTAAGAAGGTACAATACTAAGAACAAAAGTTCTAGATCTGTAAAGATTTGATGATCTAGTCAACACAAATACCTGCAACTCAAACTTTATTGAACAAACTTGACATAATCAATAGGCACTTGTTAACAGTAAATGAAAGTTCTCTCAAGACCATAGCAGCCAACATTGTTTGCTCTGAGCTCTGTTGCTGTGAATAATACAGCTCATGCACAGGTAATGACATTTGTACATTTTTTTCAAGTATTCACTGAATACTACCAACATATATACATAAAGTTCCAGAAGATTTTAGAGAAGCTGTTCATTTCTGCTGTCCTTTTGGAAGTGGTCTTCTAAAAAGGAGAATATGTGGTTCTGTGAAGAGAAATAAGGAGATTTGTTTATAGGCCTGCTTTGTCAAGCAACAAAACTACCTATATTAAAGCAGAATTTACAATGCTTTAGACATGTTTTTCAGCAGTTTTAAGTTGCACTGGCAACTAGCTGCACTAGCCTTACAAAAATACTCTATAGTTCTCAAACCTTTTGGTTTCTGGAGCCTTTTAGTGGGCCCTAAAGGCCCAGTATCTCAGGTACCCCCAACACATGCATGGGGCAGATCGTGACCACTTGCAGTGTGCTTGTGGAACCACTGAAAGGGCCTCAAGGAGACCAAGGGCTCCTAGGAGCACACTGAGGAACACTGCTCTATATGTACCATATTACACCCTCCCCCATTCCCACTGAAATAAGAGTTCTAGGAGTCCAGACAGTCTTGCTACAAACAGCTTTTCACCTGGTTCATGAATCATATAGTGGACCCAGCCAAGACTCTGCTGAACACCAAGTCTTCTCCACTCTTCTTCAGACATTAAATGAGTTTTTGGAACTTGTTTAGAGAGCTCCCTTGGTAACATCACATGCCTAGCAGGGAATAGAAAATTACGGTAGGTTACATTTTTGTAGCTACAACTCCATAAGGTCAGTAAAGAACTTTCAGACCTCCACAGCACTTGGGAAACATTCTATCAACAGATTTTTTCCAAGTTATTTAGACTTCTGCCTAGGGTTTGCATCAAAATATTTCAAGATCAATGGATTTATATTGTTTTATAATTATTTTGATTACCGCCTTGAGGCATCAAACAGTATTTATATACCGCTTTTCAACACAAAGTTCACAAAGCAGTTTACAGGCAAAAAAATAAAGTTAAATGTCTCCCTGTCCCAAAAGGGCTCCCAATCTAAAAAATACAGACCACCACCAGCCACAGCCATTAAAAAAAAAGACACTGTGCTGGAATGAAGAGGGATAATTACTCCCCACCCCCAATATAAGAACACCAATTGGAAAAGTGCCTCTAGCCAGTTAGCATCTTTGCAATGATATCCAACAGCACAAATGCAGTAACTAACAATGCAAACCTCAACAAAAAGTTGAAAGTCTAGGATTGATTTGTCAGCATTCAGAGGACAGTTAGGATGGAGTCAAACTAAAGTTTTGACTCCATCGACTACAAAAATCTTACGTTAACACGTGAACTCTGGATACAATGCTTGTAAACCACCATTAGCTCACAGTACAATATACAATTGAAAGAAAGGATTTGCCCACAATTCAATAAGTTGCCGGTGATAGTCAGGTTGTAACATGCAAGACTGACCGGATTCAGAGCTACCGAAATCTAGAAACAAGATCATGTCTCTCTGAAAAGCGTCAGTGTCCTGCGTCGGAAGGACTACCGAAGTGCAGCGGGACCTGCAAATAGCGTTAACGTTTCCACCGACACTGCAAATCTTCACTCACTAAATTCGTTCGGGGCTCAGCCACGATGCATTTCTCCGTCGAACGGCGGGGCTGCTACGAGGCTTTTAAGCCGGCGGACGGGGACAGACGCAGCAGTGGGGCGACCCCGAGTTCTTAAGGGAGAGAACTGGAGCGTGGGGGGGGGGGGAGGTGTAAAGCGCCAAAAACACACCCCCCACCGTGGTCGCCTTCCAATGCAGGAGGCGTGGGGGGGGGGGAAATAAACGGCTCTCTCTAAACTTTCGGGGCCGGCACCGAAGCTAAATAAACGGCTCTCTCTAAGCTTTCCTCCCCGCACCATCGCGCGGCTCCCGCAGCCGCCTTCCAGGCCTTTCCCCGAGCAGCCCTTCTCTGGCCGCCGCTCCTCCCCGACTCTTTGTTTCCAGCGCTCCCTGCTGCCCCCGTTTGCCAGCCCGGGCGCGGACCCGCCTCTCACCCGGAGGAGGCTCCCCAGCCCTAAGCGCCCCTTCTTCACCCACGCAAGAAAGAACAAGGAGCGAAGGACGGCCGAGGTCTCGGGGGGGGGGGGGTCGGAGGGAAGGCAGGCGCAGGAGGACAGGACCCCAAGTGAGAAGCAAGCCCCGAAGGGAGCACCCAGCAGCCGCCACCCCCAGTCGCGCTCCCTCTCCGTCCCTCGCTCGTACCGGTATTCGTAGTTCTCGTCAAAGTACTTGTCCGAATAATAGATCTGCTTGTGAGCCATGACGAAGGCGGCGGCCTGAGACGCCTCTGCTCGCCCTCCGCCTCCTCAGTAAACAGCGGGGCCCGTTGCCGGTTAACCGACTTGCCAAAAGTCAACACCCCTTTGCCCCCCGCCCTACCCAATTTGAATCCGAGACTTCGACGCTGATTGGAGGACGAGGCGGACTAATCGGGGCGCGCGCCGTCACGTGACGCAGATCGCGGCGATTCACGAGCTCTCCCTCGCTCCCCGCTCAGCCTGTTCCACCAACCAGAAGCTACTTCTCCAACACATGCGCGGTCATTGTGTAGTGTTGAAAGAGTAGGGTAAATAACATTTGAAATTACGGCAAATATTCCTTAAGTGTGTGTGTTTAAAAGAAAAAACCTAATTCTGTGCAATTATTAATCGAATCGAATTTAAAAAAAGGAATAGTTGCTTAGGCAAAACTGAGAGTTTCTAGACTACTTAGGGTAGGTGCTGTGTGGTTTGGTTTCAAGTGTATAGTGCAGGGAGAGGAGACCTAAGTAGCTTCCTGTCTCGTGCAGTGTTGTTTACTATTAGAACAAGCGGTAAAGCTACATCACAATAGTGATTACAATGATACTATTACAGCAATTGCAATGAGGCAGTAAAATGGGAGGGAATGCACAGCCTCCCCCTCTGCGTGTTTCCTCTGAAGTAAATGCGGGTAACTCCCAAGCCTGCATGGTTTTATGGCCCTTTGAGTTCAAATAAACGATGCGTTATTTTCGTGAGCCCTCGTTCAGGTTTTACACTGAAGAACGGGATAAACTTGTTAAAATAATTAAAATCAATGAACAGTGACGACACTAGTTCTACAGAAGTGAGTTTCTGCTCTCAAAATGAGAGTGCAAGGCGGTGGGAGTTGCTTCACAAGGCTGAAGGTGGTTTTTAGTTCCCAACTTCCCAGTTCCTTTAACCTTTCCAGGAACTTTCCAGGAATTTTTTTATTCAAATGTGTGCAGATATAGCCCGAAGAGACAAATAAATCTATAGCCTAAAATAGCTCTTTGTCTATCCCAACTACTATATCAATCTGAACCTCTGAGAAATTGTCTTCTACAAGCTTTGCTAACTGGGCAAGGGACACTTTTTCAAGTGGTGCTCCTCTTATATTTAGCAGGGGGAGAATAACTGTCCCTCTTCACCCCAGCACAGTGGTTGTTCTAGTGGCTGTTGCTGGTGGTATTCTGCACTTTTTAAGATTGTGAGCCCTTTTGGGACAGGAAGCCGTTTAACTTTATTATTTGCCTGTAAACTGCTTTGTGAACTTGTTGAAAAGTAGTATATAAATATGATTGCTTGGTTGCTTGCTCTTGAATGTTGATGCTTGACTATGCTATGCCTTGCCTTTAAGCAGGATGCTTCCAATTCCTTATTTTGGGAACAATGTTTGGGCCCTAGGATGACCTTTATATTATTTCAAGAACTGTGTCTAAACTGTTGTTTATTATTGATTAAAATGGTACCCAGAAAGTGAAAGTCCTCTTGACATTTGGTGTAATGAAGTAATAGCTAAAGGCCCAATCCTATCCTTGAGATACAAAGGTATATCACTATATACACTGGCACAACTACAGCCCCATCAGAGTAGAAGCGTGCATGGATGTTGGTGCAACATTAGAAAAACACCACATCAACATAGCTCAGATGTTGCTAAGATGCCAGTGCAACTCTGCTGGTGGAGTAGCCAAAAGTGGGAGGAGAACAGGATGGGATGTAGGAAGGATGAGAAGTCTATATATGCTATATACCCCTAGTGTGTGAACCCCCATGTCCCCATTGTGTGAGCAATATCAGATGGGTATTGTGTCTGGGTAGACTAGATCTAAAATTGCTACCCATTAAGTGGTGCTACCTCAGAGTGGATAGCAAGACACACAGCCCAATCTTATACTCCGCTGGAACAGTTCACCTTGGGGTAAGGGGAGATCCCCTTTTGGATCTGTGCTAATGAAATCCCTGGCACAAATCAGAGAGACCTGTGCAATGCCAACCAGGCTAGTGCTGGGTGTTAAGATCCAACGTAAGTGCGGGATTCATGCTCCACCCCCTCCCTGGACCGAACCAACATTGAAACAACTATGGCTCTAGCCCTTAATGGCTTTTATAGTCGGAATTCAACTGTTTGCTAATTTCAAGCTTTCAAGGTTCTAGACCACGTTCTATACAATTTTGATCTCCCTGATGTTGTAGGAGTATGATGTGTGCTTTTAGCCTTTACTTTTCATAGGTCTTAAGCCTTCTACTTTAGGGGGAGTATACTTTTAACTTTATTTTAGTAGGTTTTAGTCTTTTGTTTTAGGAGTTATTTTAGGTCCATTGAGATCTTTAAGTATTTACCAGCTTTTGATATCTTTCTATCTTTGATGATGCCCTCTGCAGGTGAGGGCGAAATGCCATGGAAATCAAAATTGTATAGAACATGGTCTAGAAACTTGAAAGCTTGTAATAACAAACAGCACAAGCCTTACTTGTGAGGCAATTCCACAATTTTGGTGTCACTACATAGAAGGCTTTCTCACAGATGGGAAGATGTCAGCATGCCAACAGAACTTTATTCCAGCTATGCTATGCCACAAAGAGCGCAATCATCCCTGACTCAGAGAGTGGTCCAAATGCGCTTTACAGTGTCCCTTGTGCCAGCCAAACTTTGCTGGCCTAACTGTGCCGGCCTAATTCCAGGATAGGATTGCATTTGCAACACTGGTGGAACTCCATGTGCTCTGCCAGTAGAGACTGCCTTTCAGCAGTTGTAAAAGCATCTTCGGCAGTGTGCAAAGCTACATGCTGGTGGAGCACTGGTGGGGACTCCAGGGTGGCCCCACATGGTGACAAATTCATGAAAAACTGCTCACCCAGATGAACTGGCAGGGGAAGTGGAACGGAGGTAAGGGGTGGTGACAGAGCAGGTAAGAAGGTGGGATTGGGTCTAGGAAGGGGGTGATTTTGGGGGCCGCAGCATCTGCCAAATGCAACTCCCCTTCCTGGACCCCATCCTCTGATCTGGTCCATGCAAACTTGAGTCAGTGATTGTTGCAGATCTGAGTAGACCTGTTCAGACCTTATGTTCAGACCTCTGTTATGTTACACCAGTGGTGTCATTCAAATGATTTAGGAACAGGAACTCACTTTTGATTGGCACTTGTCTGGAACCCGGAACCAGCCACGGAGCCCGTTAGGATCCGGAACACCCGTTCTGGTCCGTTCCCTCTGAATGACATCACTGCCTTCGCCCCCCTAGGAATCCGGAGTCGCTCCCTTTAACCCTCTGATTGCCGGCCAACCAAGAAGAAAAGCTCTTTGCAGAGGAATTGGGAGGGGGGAGGAGGGAGAGTGAAGTGGGCGGAGTCAGCCCTAATTTTAACTAGTGGAACTGAGTTCCCCCGCGTTCCCCCTGCATATCACTGTGTTACACCAAGGAGATCTTCAGGTCTAAACGCCCCCCCCCCGACCTCAGGATGCAGCAGATGCCTTTTTGATGCAGCTGCATCAGGCGGGAGATAGGATTGGGCCACAAGTTATGTATAATAAGCATGACTTAGCAGCCAGTAAACTAATTTGAACCCCATACCTTGTACAATATTTGTATGTTCTAGCATTTATAGCATTTGTTGGAGTTAATATCTAATAAATAGTCGTCTTAAACCGCACAAAGCCTTGCCTAGGAGCTCTAGTTGGGAGAGGAGGTTTTTGCAGAAGGATTTCTGTTTCCAGTGCTGTTGAATGGGCTCAGGTTTTCCATTCTGAATAAAATGGGACCATCTCTAGTTCCATTTAACTGATGTTCAAAATTTGGCAGAGAACATTTAATGTCTGTTTCTTCTTCTTGAAAGATAGGAGTAGGAGCACAGCCAAAAGGACCTTTTGTACTTTACCTTCTCCACTGAGTCACAACTGCAAAAGCCATTGCCAGTTGGTGAAGGATCTCTGAGTGTGATTCACATTCCTAATATGTGTCAATGACACATAATCATGATTCCTGTTATTTTTATAGTGCCATATGCATGCAACAGCTCTTTCCAATTTTTTTGTGATTTTTTGCCTGATTTTTTTAAATAATCAGAGCGTCCATTTTGCTAAGTCTCCCATTAGTTCTAATGCCAAGAAAGGTAAACCAACCAGCACCATATTGTTAAAAATATAACTATTCATTCCTAGTCATAACCTTTATTGGCATACAAAGGAAAAGGAAACAATACAAAAAATAACACAGCAACCAGGGATACAAGAGATCATAAGGAGAGGGTTAATTTCATAATCATAGCTAGAAAATTAGCAATAGAATTTGTGATTGGGGGGCAGCGATCACTAAGGAGAATAGGGAGGGGATTAGAGAAAGAACTAGAAAGAGAGGATAGCCAAGGATCTAGGAGCAGTTGACGTAAATGTTGGTGAGCTGGGCATTTAAGGATTATGTGTTCCAATGAGTCTGGGGTAAGGTGACAAAAAAGACATAGTCTTTCGTCAGATGGGAGTTTGGAGAAGCGGCCAAAATGCATAGCCAACGGAAAGATGTTAAAACGAGCAAGCATGAATATCCTTCTCATGCAAGGATTGGTTCGTGAACAAAAGTAGTTGTTAGGCCAACCTAAAGAAGGGGGCAGGCCAAAGAAACTTGGGGAACAAGTAGGGTTAAGGGAAGAGCTGAGTTGATCAAATTCTGATTGAAAACGTTTTAATTAAAGAATGGGCTCTAATATAACTATAAATTAGTGTGAAATATGGCACAGTTACGATTCCGTAGCTCTCCATTTCCTTGCGTTTCATGGCAGCTTTAGGATCCAGAGGATAAAGAGCAACGCAATATACACACTAGGATGACCATTTTTAACCATAGCCCAAATCTTTTCCTAAGGTGGCAATCCTAGAATATCTCATTTTCCCAGCATACAAAGTGCAAAAGCTCAATTCCAGAGACGCTGCATGCATGGAAGTAGCTCAAATCCCGGTTTAGTGAGGAAGGAAGAGAGAGCTTTGCTCTCACTGCCAGGTATGGCTCGGAAGGCGACGGGGAGGGGCTGCTTACATGGCACATTGAGGCAGCCTGCAGAACTGTAGAGTGCGTTGCTCTCTACCCCTCGGAGAGACTACTGATTGAATCTGTCCAGATCATCAGAAGTTTTGAAGAGGCTGCCTGTGTACAACCCCTGGATCAGAGAAGGAAATATTTGCACACAGGATTGGGGTCAATTACATCGAAGCTGAGAAAAATGCTGCTGAGAGGACATCCATTGCTGCTTGGAATGTGGTCACACAAGTATTGCCAGTGCTTATTGGATATTTCCACCTTCTTTTTCTAATAACTGCCATTTCGAAATTTACAAATTATTATGATACTTCAGCACACCCTGACCAAGTATGCTAGACTGGTTATGTTCTGCAATTTGGGATCTAGCTAAGATCCTGGGAATCACAGAGGTACTGACTTTATCAAGTTTCTGATCCCAGGAGTTTCAGTGTGAAGGCAATTTGAATTGTTTGCAAAGCTTTTAGCTGTTACTCTGTTATGAGGGTCTTTATAGTAAGTTTGGATGAACTTGCTGTAGGCACTGACCAGATGGTTGACTGTTTCATCTTTCATTTTACCATGTCGACATTTGCTGTTGTCACTGATCCTCTGACGGTGCAATCCTAATCTGGAGTTAGGCTGGCACAGTTAGGCCAGCAAGGTTTGATGGCACAACGGCCACCATAAAGCATATTTGGACCACTCTCAGAGCGCAATCCTAACCTGGAGTTAGGCCGGCACAGTTAGGCCAGCAAAGTTTGGCCTGCACAAGGGCCACCATAAAGCGCATTTGGACCACTCTCGGAGTCAGGAAGGATAGCGCATGTTTGTGTGACTCCAAGAATGGTCCAAACATACGTTATGGTGTCCGTGGTGCCGGCCAAACCTTGCTGGCCTAATTCCAGATTAAGATTGCGCTCTCAGAGTCAGAGAGGCCAGCATACAGACGCGCATCATCCTTTACAGCACACAAACATGCTTTACAATTCCAAGTTCAATTGCTCTTATTGCAGTGGCACTATATATATCAATTGATTTGTTTCAGTTATGTTGGCTGTTGGTATTACTTCAACCGCTGCATATAGTATCTTTCATTATTTTTGCAAGTTCTTCGATTTTATTTTGAGAACTGGCAATGGTTGTCTATCTTAATTGGTGTCGATGTATTCTAATATTTTTGTTTTGAGTTCTTCTTGACGAGCACTAAACTGATTTTGGGATGGCAATAGGGCATCAATATTGGCTTCTTTGCAATTTACTTGTTTTTCATTGTGGATAATTGTTGTAGGTTCACTATTTTTCATTGTTATTGTTAGAGTGCAGTCCTAACCTGGAGTTAGGCCAGCACAGTTAGGCCAGAAAAGCTTGGCTGGCACAAGGGACACTGTAAAGCACATTTGGACACTCTCAGAGGCCAGCAGACAGATGTGTGCCATCCTCCCTGACTCAGAGAGTGGTCCAAATGTGCTTTATAGTGGCCCTTGTAGAGGCCAAACTTTGCTGGCCTCATTGTAACTCCAGGTTAGGATTGTGTCCTCAGTGTTGTTGACTGGGCCCTGTTGGCCCAGTCCAGGGCAGAAACTCAAATCTGGCCTCAGGTAAAAGCAAAACTACCTCTTCTCTTGCAACAATGTCCCTCCATCATTATTTTCATCTCTGAAGAAAAGAGACTGAGTGCATCACCTGGAGCACCAGGATAATTAGATTTTTCTTTAAAAGTGGTGGGGATGACAGTGCCCCACCATAATGGTGCCATTTTGCTTGGGGGCCTTGGTGAAAAGCCCTACACTGGGCCCCCTCACCTGCCTCCTGATGGCACATTTTAGATGCTATCACTGCCACCAGCGCTGAGCGTTTAGGGGTCAGTCCAGCCAGGTGGGACCTCTATTGACCTTGGCTAGTTTCTGAGCTGGTTAACCTCTGAAGCTGCCTTTGGAGGAGTCACTCAGATAGGAGCTCCCTGTAGCAAGGCTAAACTCTGTTACTGTACACGTGAACTCAATATTAAGCAATTGTCTTTGAATCAGGACATGTAAGATTGTTGCACCAAGGCTGAAGTTGAGTTGAGTTATACATGCACTGATTCTCCAGGTAACATTTTAGGAATGTTGTTCTGTTTGCTAGATTTTTTAATGAAATATCACTGGCAAAAGAGGGGTATATAATTATGACTTGCTGTTTCAATTTTTCAGAAATTACTGCTGTTTTTCTTAATGGCTTTTTCTTCAGATTTAAGTAATGCTTCTTCCTGTTGGTCCTGAAATCAATGCAAATCTCAGTGGGACTCTAGAATGGGAGTGGGGGTGTCATAATGGGTTGAATGAGATGGGGTTTAAAATTCTATCTTTGATTGATTCAGCTGTACCATCTGTGGTGATGATGGTGGGGGGAATGGCCAGATTTCCCGCTGCAGCTTTTCCTCTCTGAGTCTTCTTGTGTTGGCTTGTGCTTAACTCTGCCTGTAATTCAAATATAAATTCTACACTGACTGGAACATATATTTAATCAATTTTCTGCATTATCCCTTGCATTAAAAACTGGTATGGATGCTGCAGGAGACGATCAAATGTGCTTTTACGTCTCCCCTGCAGCATGACAACAGATGCTGAGCAATGTCCAGAAAGAGCTGGAAAACAAACGCTGCTAAACTCTACTAGAGCTTAACCAAATTGATAAAATTGAATTTAGAATATTATTTCCATAGCAACTGCTCTGCTATTAGAACCGTGGGATCCTACAATAGAAGAGCTGGAGACAAAAAAAAGAGAAGGGGAGATAATGGAGTGTGATGCTCAATTATACCTACACCTGTTCTCCACAGTGCATCACCTTATTGTCTCTGATTTTTCTGATTAATGCTATGAGCCTTTTTCCTTTGATCTTGAAATTACAGTATAATTGTCAATTATTAACTTCAAGGGCATGAGTAACTCGTGTATTCACATACTCAGGCTCCTTGTATGAACGTTACTAACAGTGCAAGACTATGCATGTCTACTCAGAAACAACTCCTATTGAGTTCAATGCAGGGTGACCAGATGTCATAGCCACAAAGGAGGACACAGCACCCCAAAATGTAGCATTCAAGAAAAGTGTAGGATGTTGCAAAATAAAAGCTAAAATCACTAATATATATTGATTTTGAGGTGTTTTGTCCTCCCTTATGGTTAGCCAAGCAACCAACACACTCTCCCTCATTCTCTCCCACCCACACACACGCACACACAGAGTCTTGCCTGTCCGACTTGAAATGTAGGACATTTTGAAATTAACCCAGGGCAGAAGGTTGAAATGTACGACATATCCTAGAAAAAGAGAAAGTGGGACTTACTCCCAGGCCAGTGTGTACAGGATTGCAACCTTAAAGTGCAATCCTGCGCAGGTTTACTCAGAAGTGTTCAGTGCGCATAGGATTGCCCTGTAATCTTCTGATTGTAGCAGTGTAATAGCCCAGTCCTGTCCCAGTGCTGGGCAGTGGGGGGGGCCAGAACCATGCTATAGCTCGTGTTAGAATATAGCAGGCAGGAGCAGACCTCCTTGGGAGTATAGAACATGCCCTAGGACATGAACAAGTGTAGGACATGCCTTACGCCATGCAGACTGGGGCTACCCATATCTGTGCCAGCTATTTGGCTGGCACAGAACCGAGTAGCCCTGTGTAAAACTAGCAGGCCTGGGATAGGATGCAGCTGAAGCTTTCTCCATCCCTGCCCCTTCCTGCGCCTGAACTCCTCCCCCCAGGCCTCAGGGTGGAGACCTGAACATTCCACCCTCAGCAGACCTTGCAAACTGCTGCTGATTAAAAGCTGAGTTCCAGCTGCCTCCTGGGAGGAGGACTGTGCTGAAGTCAGCTGCGTCTCTGGTGGGAGCAGGGAAGCCTCTTATCAGTCAGCAGAAGACAGACGGGTGGCTAAAGAAAGAAGGCTAAATCCAGAAAGAAAGATCTGTATGAGTGTTGTTCTTGAAAGATAGAACATTTCTGTAAATTGTAAAAACCTTCAGGTTTGTGAATAAAAGTCTGCCTATGTAAACCACCTTGAGTTACAGTCATTAGAGAAATCTAGTGATCTTAAGAAAGGCGGTATATAAATACATGCATTATTATTATTATTATTATTATTATTATTATTATTATTATTATTATTATTATTATTAT
>JAJKFI010000001.1:26353242-26365809 GCA_029204185.1 Lerista edwardsae | reverse complement strand
GAGAGAGAGAGAGAGAGAGAGAGAGAGAGAGAGAGAGAGAGAGATGTCACCAGAGTCAAGTTAGGCATTTTCTGAATTTTTAATACACCAAGCCTAAAAGGTTTGCCATCACTCTGTTAATCTGTATACAATGATATGTCTCAGGGCATGGGTGGTAGACCTAATTGAGGAATACCTCAATTGATCCTACTCTTTATGATAGGGGTACACACATTTTTTGTTTTGTTCTGGTAGATTTTTAGGCTGGATTAACTTCCTGGATTAACCGAAAACCGGTGCTACAGCTGATGTGCTGATGCAATGTGCTCCTGGTGGCATATACTTGAAGAATACCATGCTCTTCATGAATTTAACACACATACACACATGACCTTGTCATGAAGCAAAATGAAGCTGTTGATTCAAAGTAGCTTCGGAAGAGATGCAATTTTCCTATAGCTTCCATCTCTGTCATTAGAAAGGGAAGTGGTTGTTTTTGAGCTTCAGGTACATGAAATGTATCTAAGGATGTTGACTTCTGTTGAGTTAGAGATCATTGATCTCCTAAGCCCGTGGTTTTCAACCTGAGCATTAGGACCCCCAAGGAAGTCATGAACTGATTTTCAGGGAGTAATGAAGAGTTTGGGGCAGCCATCTTAAAAAGCTGGGCACCGCCAGTTTGGAAGCTTCATTTTGGCTAGGGAAGAGGCTTCCCCATTAAACAGCCACTTCCTCAATGCTTGTGGCTGCAAGGGAAATTAACTTTGCTACGGACTTGTCTTGGTGTGCACATGTGCAGATGAAATCTCTCCTGGGTCTCTTTCCGAGTGGGCCAGTTACGCCTTCCGTGTGCATGCTTAGGTGAGTCTCAGCACAGGGGGAAGAGGAATGTAAATACTCAGACGACTATCTAAAATTTGGCTTTACTGCCTTGATCAGCAATGACATAGAGAGGCCACAATGCATTCTGTGCAATGCTGTTCTCAGTGCTGAATCAATCACTGAACTCAAAAGTCGCTTAGATATTCAGAACATTCTGAAAAGGATGTGGAGTTCTTTTGACTTTCAAAAATTGTGATTTATTTCAAAGAGGCACTTTTTCAAGTGGTGTCCTCTTATATTTAGCAGGGGGAGAGCAATTGTCCCTCTTCACCCCAGCACAGTGTCTTTCTTGTGGCTGTTGCTGGTGGTGTTCTCCATTCTTTTAGATTGTGAGCCCTTTTGGGACAGGGAGCCATTTAACTTTAATGTTATTATTTGCCTGTAAACCGCTTTGTGAACTTTGTGTTGAAAAGCGGTATATAAATACTAATGATTGATTGATTGATTAAAAACAATAACTTCGCTCCCTGCTTAATGACATCACTTCTGGCCCTGGATCTTGGAGGGAGTGGCCCTTATAGGTTGTCATACCTAAAAAGGAGGTCCCAGTGCAAAAAAAGGTTGGGAATCACTGTCCTAAGCTCAGTATTGTTGACACTGAACTGCAGAGACCTCGGCAAGCTTTTCTATCCTGAGCTGAATATTTTGGGGATGGAACAAGAGCTTTTTGCATGCAAGGTCTGTGCTCCACCACTGAGCCATGGTATATCCCCTAAAGCTGGCATGGCACTTGTTGGGGCATTATTGGAATGCTTCAGTCCAACACAAGGGTACTGAATGAGCAAAGCAGACCTTTTCTCCTCCAATGCAGTTGATTAGCTGATTATCAGCACAATCCTGTCTATCTTTACTCAGACACAAATTGCCCTGTGCTCCATTGCATTTACTCCCATGTACCTGTGCATGAGATTACAGCTGAAGTGTGAAAGACGTACAGCTGCTATGACCAAAGACAGCTGGAATTCAAAATACCTTTTGATAATTCTACTCTCGATAAAGCCATTCAGGAGCAACTTCTCTAACAAATCTACAGGGAGAAAGAAGGGAAACACCTACAGTGTCAGTGAGAATCTCCCACCTACTGGTTCACATTGCTATGGCAACATTCAACACTACACACACACACACACAGAGGAAGCAGCAACATCACCTTGGGCAAGAGAGGATATTGAAGGGGGTGGGGAATGCACTTACTCAAGAAAGCAAACAGCAGTCTATTATGCTGGAGAAAATCGAAGAGCTGCTCCCTTCACCCCAAGGCCCTTGTTTTTGAAAACAAAAACAAAACACTCTCTGCTGTGGACACACCAACCAAGCTAACATACACCAGCAGCAGCCATCTTGTTAATTGGAAGAACCAAGCATTGGCTGATAACTCTCACAGCTTAACACAGATGACGCACCGGTCCTGAGGTAGTTCTGACTCCTCCCCCATGTACCCCAATGAGTGCACGGAGAGGTTTGATAAATGCTTATGGTTGCCGTGTCGTAAAGTATTAGTAATTGTATGTGCTCAACCAATGTTCAAAGATACTGGAGCTCTCTTTGTGTCAGTAACAGGTAATGTGCAGCAGAGAACATTTCCATAGCTTGATCACTCATGCTCCCACTGACATTTCATATGGGGTTTAATGGAGAAGACAGGAAAAAGTGCTGTAAAGGAGTATTTGTTAAACAAGAAGGGTAAATAATTTATAAACAATGCAAAAGAACAAAAAATCTTATAGCTCATTAAAGTACCATCCAAACCATACCTAACGGCCCAAACCTATTGGAGTCATGTCAGTCAGTCAGTCAGTCAACAGGTACTTATATGCCGCTTTTCAACACGAAGTTCACAAAGCGGTTTACAGGCAAATAGTAATAATAAAGTTAAATGGTTCCCTGTCCCAAAAGGACTCACAATCTAAAAAAAAAAAAAAAGGCAGCCCGCCAGCAACAGCCACCAAAAAGACTGTGCAGGGGTGATGAGGGACAATTACTCTCCCCCTGCTAAATATACGAGGAACACCACTGGAAAAAGTGCCTCTTGCCCAGTTAGCAGGGGTTACTGAAACGACACCACTGAAATGACGGTTCCGGTGGCATGTGAACTGGCTGCCTCCATAAGTCACCCTTTCCTTTTTCTCTTCTAGGACGTACGCCAGCTATATACCTTGCATGGGTTCAAGGAGACCCATAGGCCAATAGGAGGCATGAAGATCACGCTGCTGCCAGTCCAGCGGATCCTTGCCACCACAGACCCTGGGTGGTGCCAGGGAAGTTAGGCTCCATGGGTGGAGAGGGAAAGGCAGGGGGCTTAATTGGGCAGGGAGGGGGAGGTAGTGGGCAAGGGTAGGAGGAGTTTGGGGTGGATCCAGCAGCAGTTTCACACAGTTTCCCATATTCCAACCCAACATGTCCCTTGACTCTCCTTGAACATGCACCAGCAAAATGGCTGGCACAGGTTTGAGGAGACCCATAGACAATTGGCCAACCTACCATGAGGTAAGTAAAATATTGTTACTTAAACTCCTGCAGGCTCTCCAGTCACCCCCCCTCTCACCAGAGAATGCAGCATGCGCTCCATTGGTGCGAATGCATGCTATAATGTGGTGGGGGATAGGATTGGGCTGTGAGTCTTTTGACAAACCTGAAAAAGTTTGAGGATGATTTAAAAAAAAAAACTTCCAATTTTAGACATTCAAAGCAAGAAAAATAATGATTATACAGTGTATGAAATGACATTTAATTAGAAAACCTTTTAGTGGTGTGCTTTGTGTGTAGCAAAAGAGGCTACATCCACCCAAAGAATTTGAAAAGAAGACTTGTGTAATGGAGGAAAGAAGTGACTTGGACCTACAGAAAAGGGATGAATATCTCTGTTTTCAAGCTGCATTGGCAAGATTATATTGCTGAAGGTTTTGTGTTTCACAGGAAAACATTTATACAATTAATTGAACATTTGTGACATTGGTTATTCAACACTAGTTCACATTTGTTCATTTCTGTGTCAGATATTAAGGAGTTAGCATCCCTCTCTCTTTGCTTTCATTCCCTCCCCCTCCCGCCAGGTTGCAAACTTATGCTCAGCTACCAAGGAATAAATTCTGTTTGGATTTATGGGGCTTACTTCTAGGCACACATTCATTGGGTGGCACTGCCAGTCACGAAAGTATTGCAACAGTTAAACGTGTGTGTGTGTGTGTGTGTGTGTGTGTGTGTGTGTGTGTGTGTGTGTGAGTGAGTGAGTGAGTGAGTGAGTGAGTGAGAGAGAGAATAAAAGGATGAAAAAAGATGCTTTTAAATGTATTTTATAGTGCTTTTATGTTGCTTTCTGGTATAAAAAGAAAGGGGCCAGCTCTGGTTAGAACGAGAAACTAGAAAGGAGAGTACTTCAACAGGTGTAAGGAAACAGTTTACGATGAAGAAATGGTGAAGATAGCCCAAAGTATTTTGTCACCAGATATGGTTTCTTCCCCCACCTCCTGTACTGATTATATCATAATTATTTCATCAATCTGTGGCATATATAGTATTTTTGAAAATACTGTAAATACATAAGACAATACAAGGCAAAGGCAAGAAAAAAAAAGAAAAAAAGCAAGAAAAAAAGCAAGAGAGATTTCATGTTATAGCAAATGCTTCCTTGCACTGTCAAGGGAAAAGAATACCACCTCAACAAACAATGTATGTTTTCAGGAGCTGGTACTATTCTGCATGGGCTATACATGCATCTAGCGCTTTGTTCTTGTGTTGGAAATCCTTACAGTCACAGTCCTTTTCCTCCTTGCCTCTTTGTGCTGTTCAGCTGAGCCTTGGATGCTGCAGTCTTCCATTGTGGTTCAGGTCACGTCGCAGTGAATGAACCAGATTGCATGAATAATGTGCTCTTTATTCAGTGATGGGACAGAAATGAATGCCTTCCACACCTACGTACTTCCAATCTCCAGTGCTTCCTGTGAGCCTGTTCTTCCTGAAGCTTTAATTATTTATCCTAGGAGAGAAGTTGACAGTTATAAGTAGTCACGACTCACCAGATTAACCCTCTAAGTGCCAAGCTTCATTTTTAAACCGAGCCACCCCAGGAGCCTCATGTGGCAACAGGCTGTCTCATTAAAAAGAAAACGTAAAGCTGTGCTAAATAGATGGAGGGTTTGTGTTTTGGTTTTTAAGACAGCCAACGGAGGTCTCCTTTGATGAGGTATAATGTTACATTTTTGCAGATTTTTAACTTGTAGGCTGATATGGATGCCATGTAATCTGCAAGTATTTTGAAAAGTTAACGTGAAAGAGATAACTCATCGCCTACCCAGGGTCTGTGGTGGGAAGGATCCACTGGCCTGGCAGCAGCGTGATCTTCATGCCTCCTGTTGGCCTATGGGTCTCCTTGAACCCATGCAAGGTATATAGCTGGCGTACGTCTGTCATTTTCTTCCATCTTTTCCACTAATAGAAGCTCCGCAGAGTACCTGCTGTTCTGCCAAATTCCCTGCCGGGCCTCTCCGAGGGCCTCAATGCCCACAACAGGCTAACTAGTTTCCCCTCCAGAGCAGCCTCAGAGATAGGCAAGAGGGAGGGGTTCATTCACTCACTGGGCCTCCTCTCTTCCAGCAGCTTTGCTTGGGATCACCAGCTGGCAAGCCTCCTCCAGACTGCCCTCATCACTGGCTTAGCTCCAGATACCCCAAGTCTAACACCAACAAACCCCACCAACAAACAACAGGCAGTCAGCTTGCCCAAGCCATAACTGCCTCCTCCACTTGGTTGCTCCAGGGGCGTAGCAGCCATACAATAGTTCTCAATGGTTATTCCCCACAATAACCTTACCTTATCCAGTCTTTCAGCCAGTCCATCAGTCTGTCCGACAGTCCTTCAGGCAGGCAGTCCAGCCAGCACTCCATCCGTCCAGCACCTACCTGGTGCTATCCACCCTTCCTTTAGTGCCTGCAAACAGCACCTACCTGGTGCCCTCCTCCAGTACCTACCCAGGTGCTTTACTGCAGCCCCTGCCTCCGACTTTATACTGAGGCCAGCCAATTGGTGTCTGTTGATGGGCAGGCTTTAATTCATCAGCCACGCCCATCTGCACCTGTGCTAACCTCCCTTCATAGCCAGAGCCCTTATCAGCCTGCAGCTGTGTTCCTGCTGCAGGAGTTATGGGATTAACCCCATAATCCCTGGCTTATTTGGTCAAGGGGCCATTGCTGATACCATTCCCTAACTCCTGGGGGTATCTTCCACCTTTTCCAATACACCTGCCTCCTCTTTCCCATTTTATCTGCTAATGGGAGCTTAGTCTCAGGGGTCCTAGCATCATCATGGTGCAGGGGTAGGCAGGAAGGGACCCATGAAGTTTCCCTCCATTGCCGTGGGTTCCCTCGAACTTGGAGCCTCCCTTGAAAAAATACCAAAATTAGTGGTTAAGCTAAGAAGGACAGCGCAATCCTAGAGAGGGCAGAGCGCTGATGCAACATTGTTGCATCAGCGCTCTGCCATTAGCGCCAACACGGGAGCGCCTAGCACCACCCCTTCATCAGCGCCAAAGCAACAGGACCTGCTGGCAGTGCTGGTCTTGTTGAGCCCGTGCAGCTCTTCCCTCGCATCGGCTGAAGTGAGGGATTCTCTGTCCCATATTGGGATGGAGATTGGGGGGAGGGGGAGGCGGGACTTGGGCGGGACCTGGGCGGGCTTGGGAGGTGGCTGTATGGCCACATCCTAAGCCTGTCAGCAAGGCCGCGCGGCCCCGATTCGGGCTGCGCAGTCTCCTCGGATCTGTACCCGTTCTTTAGCGGGCGCAGATCTGAGGAGCACGTAGGGGAGGCTGGAGCCTTCCCTACGGTAAGGGAGCGCACACTCCCTTGCCACAGGGAGGCTCCAGCCTCTCCTAAACAGCGTCGGATATGGCGCTGGCCCGTCGGCCTCGCTAGTCGGGCGCTGTTTAGGATTGCGCCCTGAGTCAATCCTGTCACGTGGGATTTGGTGGTGTTAAGGATTGCTGAATATTATTGTTTCTGGTTAGGCTTGAGCTAGTATAGTGCACCCTCAGTATCCATGAAGGATCTGTTCCAGGACCCCCGCGGGTACCAAATTCTGTGGATTATTAAGTCCATGGGATGGAGGCCCCAGAATTACTTACTTGGGAGCCGTGCCTGCTCTCTAGAGGTTGCACACAGCCTCCCAGCCTTCTCAGAAGCCTCCCAGTTGTGACTGGATGGACTGCCCACACCCTAGGACACCGCTTGGGTGCAACCAGAGGTCAGTTCCAGTTGCGTCTGGAAGATCCTCTAATGCTCTCCAGTTGTGGGTCTGCCAGCCGTGGGATATTGAAATCCGCGGATGCCGAGGCCTTGTACTCTGCATCCACCGAGGACACACTGTACTTAACATATTTGTGTTTAGACATCCACCGGCCATTCTGTTTGCTGTTGCAAATTTTAATTTGTACTGACAGCCCTGCCATTCCATGTAGAGGAACATTTCAGATTTTTGGCGTATATATCTACAGTCACATTGTACACATATTGTATGTGTTCCTGATGGTTGATCATGTCTCAAGTGCAATCCTAACCTGGAGTTAGGCCAGCACAGTTAGGCCAGCAAAGTTTGACCAGCATACCATAAAGTATGTTTGGACCACTCTTGTGCCAGAGGGATCAGCACACAGGCGTTTGTCATCCTCCCTGACTCCAAGAGTGGTCCAAATGCACTTTATGGTGGCTCTTGTCTTGTGCCAGCCAAACTTTGCTGCCTTAACTGTGCCAGCCTAACTCCAGGTTAGGATTGCACTCTCAGGCATGTTTCTCTTCTGAGCTGATGCATGAAACGGTATTAGAAAAGTAAATTCATTCATTCTCACTGGCAAATTGTTCTTGTGAGACTTGCTGAAATTTGAAATGATGGCATTTGGCTCAAAAACACTCATAAGAGGATAGTCTGCCATGAACAGAGAAAGCTTCTGCACCCAGCTGTGTCAGGAATGTAGAACATGGTTGTGGGTGGCCTGTTGCAAATACTGAATGAACTTGTATATCTTTTTAAAAAGCCAGAAACCCATCTGAAAAGTTTTCAGGCATCATGAAGTGTGCCTGTAACTTTAAAAATACAAAGATTATAACTTTAAAAATATAAACATATTATTACTCAGATAATAATAATAATAATAATAATAATAATAATAATAATAATAATAATAGAATGCAGAGAGCATCTGCAAATTGTAAAATGGAAGCAACCAAAACAGAAAATGCAAGTGAGTGGCACTGTTTATTCCATACTTCTAATGAATGGTGATGTGATATTGGATATTTAATGCTTAAAGTGGTAAAAAGGTAAAGGTTTCCCCACGACCGAATGGTCAGACTGACTGTAGGGGGCGGTGCTCATCTCCGTTTCTAAGCCTGTACAGCCGGTGCTTGTCCGAGGACAAGCTTATCCGTGGTCTGTGGCCAGCTTGTAGGAACCCCCCCCCCCAACTCCCTGTGGAATTCCTTTTAGTCCTTTACAGCATTTCCTTTCTTCATAACCATGTGTCTTGAAGTGATCCTCTTAACTGAATGTTCTCAACTCTGCTGTGTAAACAAGCTATGTTAACCTTTAAGATGTTCTTTCTTGCATTTATGGTACTGTTAATAATTTGCTCAGACAGAGAAAAAATGTTGTCTTGGCTGGATTCAAAAATTAACCCCCAACCCACACACCTATACTCCAAAGAGCAAGAGCTTTGAAAATGCATTTTTCCAATGGCTAGCCAATTGGTGACGTACATTCCTTCCTGACAGCAATTAGATTTACCTTTAAGTACCCAGCTAGTGTATTACAAGCTGATAAACACAACCAAAACTGTCTGTAAGAACTTATTCTTCTGTTCAAATGTCTGTTCTCAAATTTAGTCCACAAGGGAATCACTTGTTTAAAAATGGAGAGCCATGATGGGGAGGAAATCCATGGATGCAGGAACTCCGTGATCAGATTTACTAACTTTTTAAAAGTTTTAAATAGGGACAGGGGACTCTAGATCTGATCAGAGCTCTTCATACCATATGTCTGGTTTTGTCCCACCTTATTCCTCCAGGGGGAGCTGTGAAAGCTGTCTGTCTATTAGGTGCCAAGCAGGAGCCATCCTGGCATCAGACAGAAAACATAGAAAGAAGTGCAATTAACTTGTGCTTTTTGTTTGGGGCTTCCCCACATTACTTGCAAAGCCTCATTCAGGCATCCAGGTCATTGTTATAGGTGCTGTGTTCAAAACATGGCATGCGTGCATTAACCATCGGTGACAATATGTCACTGATGCGGAGGGATGTGCTCCAGTCCTGGAACCCAAGTCACGAGTCGAGTCACGAGTCAGTGACCCCCTGATTCAACATGTGAGACACAGTGTCCACCTGTCATGACTCTTCCTGTGGAAATTTAGAGTTTTTTGAGACAAGTCACAAGTCACTCAGAGAAATGAGTTGTGTTCTGAGGCAATGGCTTCCTTGAGCTGAAATTAGAAGAAAAATGGGAGGTGGTGCAGGGTGTGTGTGTGTGAGTTGGCATAATCAAGTTGGCATAATCTTGAAGAGCCCCCCCCCCCATGTCCTGGCTGCCCTTGCATGTCTTGTCCCTCTCACAGCCTCATGCAGCCATCCTCCTTATTGTGCTCCCATCATCCCCCACCTCCTGGAACTAACCCTTCTCCCACCACATCTTCTGCTGCCGTCCTTCTGGATGTGTGCTTCCCTATCACCCACGAGGTGACTTGGCACGATGTGGAAGTAGTATAAGCAAGAACACACACATAGGGGACTCATGTCAGGGACTTGAGTCATTTCAAGTCTTTTTTAGAGTTACTGGCCACAAATCTGGGTCAGTGATGTTCAAGAGTCAGGTCAACTTGAGTCCCCCCAAAAATGGGATTTGAGTGACTCGATTCAAGTGTCCATCCCTGCTAATGTGCCCATAGGTCCCAGGACAAAGTCTGAGTGTGATCAAACCTCTGTACAACTCCTTGCAGTGTGCCAGAACAACAACTGTACTGAGGGTTAGATTTGAGGGCTCAAGTTGTGCATTGTGTTGCTGTTGTCATTGTTAACCTGCCCTTCTCTGGGAACAACCTCCCAATGCAGATAAGGCTGTAATGCATTTCTTGGGCCTTCTGTTCGTGACATGGTTGCTGTGGAAACAGAAAGGAGGTTGCAAGGGTGCTTTATTGCAATACTGCAGTCTGATGTTGTAAAATAGGAAAAAAGACCAAAGTGTCTTCCTGTTCTCTTGTTGCTTCTTTTTGTTGCAATAGCACAATAAGCACAGTTCTCTCCACTGTCTCATTCTGCAAGGATGGACTCAAATGCCCAGTGAGGAGGAATCTGTGAATGCTGCGAGCCCACTCATGGATTTGTTTTCCCTGGAATGCTTCGAAATAGAACACTCGTAAGCAGCAGCTATTTCTTTTGATGCGGAGGGTGACTGTGATTTCTTTGAATATGTACAACCACGTGAGTTGCCTTTGCAAATTCACATGGCTGTGCATGTGAGAGAAAACGTGTTGTCTGTAGGTGGAGAGGCAAGAATCGTCACACCAGAGTTATTCAAGGACTGGATTTGCTCTGTGTTTTTATATTTCAGATGCCCCTCTAAAGCATTTCAAAGTAAGAGACAAACGGCTGTGGTCAACACTGATTTCCCTCTCCACCAGGAGCCCCCAGAAATCAATTTGAACTTTGTTTTCAATATTGTTCCCCAGGGCTCAATACTCGCAGGTAGACTATTCATATCTCATTAAGCTATAGAGCAGCAGTCTCCAAACTCTCTGGGTTTTTGAGGACTGCTGGTAAGTGTTTGAGAGGGCAGGGTCTGGAAGAGGGGGGTTGCCCCAATGACTCCATAGCAATCACAGTGCCGCAGGGACCCAGAGATATGTAAAGGTACCGGGGGGGGGGGTTGTGAAGCCTCCCAGAGGGTCCTGGAGGCTTGTAGTAGTCCCCTCTGCGAGCCTCCCCTCTGTAGAAGTAAGTTCCAATTTGTTGGAACCTTGGAGAGCCAATACTGTGTTGATAATACTGTCCTAGACAGACCAATGTTCTGGCTCGGTATGCAAGTGGCTTGCTGTGTTCCTGGCCCTGACGAGCATTGCAGCTGCTCCTTCTCCAGATGTGACTGCTGATTGCTCACCATAGCTTCTGATGTGTGGCTAAGGGTTCAGAGTTGCTCTGGGCCTAACATCATCCCCTCCTACTAGCTTCTACATCTTGGGATGCAGCTGAGAAGTCAGGATCCCTGGGGTGGGTGGGGGTGGGGGAGCCCCCTCCACATCTTTGAGCTTCCTTGAGAATATTTTTATTTATTCACCATCTTTCTCCCTTGCCTCTCTCCCCCTAAGGGGACTGAAAGACTAGTATTCCCTGCAAGGGCTTCTTAATGAGACCAAACCTTGATCCCTCTGCATAGTTCATTCTTCGCATTGCCGGGGGGGGGGGGTTGGGGTTGGGCAAACTCTTGCATATTTTCTGGGGTTCAAATGAAGGCAGATTTATGTATTTGTTCCCACTGGTGTCCGTGTGTGTCCGTGTGTGTGTGTGTGTGTGTGTGTGTGTGCAGTCATTGCTCCATGCCTTCTGCATGTAATATGCAAGGTGCCCAATGTACCTGGTGATGAGAATTTATAGATATCAAGGTATGTATGATCATGTTCCTATCCTCAGTAAGCCTAAACCAAGTAAATGAGCATTTGGGAGGGGGGTATGTGTGAAATACAATGTCATCCAAACAGTTTAAGCACAGTTGTCTAAAAAATATATCTCGAAACACATTTCTAAGACGAAAAAAAGTATGCAATATTGATTTCTTTGTTTTTAGTCCTTGCTGTATGCATAGATTCAAAAATTTAAGAAAAGACTCCTACCTATGTGTGAAATGGACTCTTCCACTATTTAGCAAGCCTTTGTTGAATGAGTCATCCAGGCTGCTTCTTATTGGCTGAGATAGTTAGCATCCAAGGGATTGCCTGGCAGAGGCTGCAAGGCCCTGCTTCATTCACAGAAATGCTGGTATGCTAGCCAGCTCTTTCATTCACATATACAGAATTCCATTCATATTTTCCAGCTTTTTAAAAAATCTACTTCTAATGAAGGGAATCATTTCTGAATGACAGAGATTTCGTCTTGTTACTGAACACCAGACCAGAAATGATCTATATACTATGTATATTTGCTGTTGCTAGGGTAGCAGAAGGAAGGAAAAAAATGAATGCAGTGTGGATGCTGTAGAAGGTTTGCAGTGTGATGAAAGCTATTCTGCAGATCACTAGAAAGCCGCTTTTACAATGAATAGGACACTTTCATTCATCACTGCGGGGATCAGAGGTGCTTGCCTTCATTTCTGTGTCGTCAGTTCTTCTCATTAAATACCTGCATTGAAAGATGCTATTGTGTGATTGCTTTTTCTGTGCTTTAGTAGAGGACGAACTGCGGGGATGCGCTTTTGGATAATTTATTGACTTGCATGTTGTAGTTTGATTTCTTTGCTTTTTGAAAAGTTGCAGTACCGTTCTTCAGAATCTGTCTTCTCGCAGTCTCTAGTTATGCAAATTCAGAATGTGCAGTACAGGTAGACGTCAGTCATTTAGTGCATAGTTTGGATTGGCTTTCCAGGCTAAATTTGGCATGCTTATATAAATTAATATTTTTGGCAATCAGGAATTATTATTATTATTATTATTATTATTATTATTATTATTATTATTAT
>JAJKFI010000001.1:26335148-26351140 GCA_029204185.1 Lerista edwardsae | reverse complement strand
GTGTGTGTGTGTGTGTGTGTGTGTGTGTGTGTGTGTGTGTGTGTGTGTTTTGTGTGATGAACCTGCATTTATCCTTCGCCATATTTCAAACTTCAGATATCCCCAATGACATGTGTGTGTGGCATTTTATTTTATTTTTTGCGCAAAGTACATATATTTTCTGGTGGGCAAAAGCCAAAGCTTTGCAGTCTTTTGGTCTTATTTTGCAAACACGAATAGTCTTTCTCAAAGTGATGCAGGCAAAATGCAGTCTTGTTTTACATAACAATCTTTGAGCCACTTTCCAGTATTTCTTTCCAGCAGACAGATAGTTTAGATGCAAAAAAAACCCCACCCCTATATATTTAGGTCAGTATGACTGGGAAACATTTCTTCAATATTCTTTAAGTAGATTCTGAGCAGCTGAAATATAAGGCTTGAACGTGAGGTCGGCAGCTTGTTTTGTTGCAAAGAGAGAGATTTCAATGTGTAGACAGCTACTTGGCTGAAAAATTACAATGTAGATAATAAGATGCTTAGACCTTTAATTGAACTGATGTTTAGCAACATTAATTTCCTGAATCATAAAGGGAATAGGCAGAAATGGGGGATGTTTTTGTTTTAATGTATTCAAAATGAGCATCATGATTTTAAGGGGAAAAGTTGCAGTATAACAGTTAATGCAAGCCGGGAGTCGTAATTAAAGTCTTATTGGTTATCATTTCATATTAAATATCTGTCTATCTTAAAAGTGTACTTACGGCAGAGACACAGGCATGGTGATTGTTTAATGATGGTAATTGCAACAAGTGGTTTTGTGGGGGATCATTTCATATAAAGGCTCAGCTTTTTCGAACTGTGGCACGTAAAGCGGAATAAGAGCACCACCACTGCCTTTCTGAACAACTGCCTGACAATGAAAGAGATATGTATGTTGGACCTTATAGAAGCTATCTTCCCTCTGTCATTATCTTATGTTTGAATGCAGGAATGTCCATGTATCCTCTGGGGTTTTGTTCCGGACCCCACTGTGGATACCTGAAACAGTGGATATTGGGGGTGCCTTTTAAAAAAATAGGGGAATGTCAGTGGTTTTGCTGCAATAAGGTTAAAAAAAAGAGATTTGTTTAATGTTCCCTTGTCTTTTTAATTGACATCCCAGTATCCATGGTATCCATGGATAACTGAAACGGTGGATACCGAATCAGTGCATTCTGGGGTACACCTGTACTCTTGTCAAGAAAAGGTTCACAAAATTCACCAGACTCCAGAAATTTGAGTAATATTTTTATTTTATGATTAAGAGACTCTTGGTAGGGAATAAGTAGTTAACTTAATAGGATGGCTTTTTGTTGTCAGTAACTGTGATGGTTGTAGGTTCTAAGCCAATATATTCACCTTTAGCAATATGGCACTAGGATTGCAGCTATACAGGCATGCCCCAATATCTGTTGAGGTTCTGTTCCAGACCTCACCATGGATACTGGGGACACTTATGTGAAGATAGGGAAACATCAGTGGTTTTGCTGCAACAAGGTAAAAAAGTGATGTGTTTAATGTTCCCCTATCTTTTTAATAGGCGTCCTAGGATCCATGGTATCCATGGATAACTGAAACCATGAATACTGAATCAGTGGATACCAGGGCATGCCTGTATTTTAAAAGGACCACTGACCCTGCTGTAGCACACAGAAGTCAATAAGATTGCAAGAGCATTAACAGTTATGTCAGCCTATAGGCATGAAAAATTCCATATGTCCCAGCAATACACAGAAAGTCAACTAAAATGCAAGCAATTCAATTATGACTTATTAGGAACGCAAGAGATTGGCTAAGAATTGGGCATCAAGTGGATGGACAGAAATCTTTGTCTTGTTCAGCTGTTAATAGCAAACTCTTTAAAAACGCCATCTTTTTTCTGGTCATAAAGTGTTTACATTAAGTATTTCTGACTATTCATCGGCAGGTGCAGAATTTAGGTCCTGGGGCCTTGAAATATGGGTCTTAAATTAACATAACATATTTGTATTTTAAAGCGTATGTCCATTCAGAATGTGAAATTGATACATGGACAGTGTGACTTGAAAGGATCAGATATGTGGCAATGTTGAATCCTGGAAGAGATACGTGAATCGTACCATGCTTAGTCTGCCATGCCTTGCCGAGTATTCATCATGCCACTAGCTGCATTCATTATCAACCATCAAATTTTCTTATCAACCATGATTATCAACCATCGAATATTGGCATTTTACATGTGATAAAACTATAAAGGAACTATGGTGGCCCTTAGTAGAAAGATATACATTATGCCTGGGAGACGTCTGTATGTGAGTCAGTCCTAGTCAAATATACTTTCATTATTTTCCCCCAGATCCCCCACATTTAACAAACGTAAATCACAGCATGTTAAAAAAAATCCTCTAAAAGGTGGCAGTCATTTATTTATTGTTACTCTATTTGCTTGGGTTCTTTTTTAAACCAGTAACATACATCATCAATGCAGATGTAATGTTTGGTGTCTGGCATTGGATTGTGATGCATGAGAACTGTATTCCTTGCGCAAAACAATTAAAAGTGGGAAGAACGACTAAAATAACTTGCAAGCCTATTGTCTGTTTTCATAGAAAGAGGGGTTTGCAAGCCTGATAGAAAGGTAGTGAAATACTATATAGTGAGTTAAACAAGTGTCATTTCCTTGATATTCACCTATTTTATTTATTTATTTGAAGAATTTATATCTCACCTTTCCCATGCTGAAGCAAATGCCCAAGGTGGCTTACAAGGGCAGGATAGTCTAAACCACAATTTTTCAATGTTTTTTTAAAAAAAAAACAAATACATGTATTCTGTGATTCACTGGATCCTCAGTCCCAGATGTAGCCTTCCCAGTATGGTTCTCTCCTCTGGCTGTGTGACATTGAGCTTCAGCAGGCAATTGTAAATCCCATCTGGACATGCCCTCAAGGTTGTACTCCATTCTTTTGCTTTTTAGTTGGGAGCAATGGGTTACAGTTCCATAGGAGCAGTGGGGTGAGACTACTAAGTAAATTGCTGCCAGGTGGGACCCCTAAGTAAAATTCAAGACTTTGGAGAAATTTTAGGAATTAGGATGTTCTCCATATCACCACTGTGAAATACTGAGTGTGTGTGTTTGTTGATATGTTAAAGAAAAGCGCAAATGGAATAGGGCTTATATGGACTTACGATCATCTTGTTTTTTCTACTACTCAATCCTATGCATAACTACACACAAGTTAGTTCTGTTGGGTTCAGTGGAACTTACTTTCAAGTAAATGTGTATAGCAGTGATTTTCTACCTTCATAAGCTCACGGCACACTGTCAAGGTGCTAAAATGGTCATGGCACACTAACAGGGTTTGTTTTGGTTTTTTTTACAATTGACAAGGCATACCCTGCAGCTGCGGGAGGGCTTACATCACCCAGTGGCCCTACTAATAAATGACCCTCCCATAAAATCTCGCAGCACACCTGCAGACCATCCATAGCACACCAATGTGTGCCACAGCACACTGGTAGAAAATCACTGGTATATAGGATTGCAGCCTGAGGGCCTGATCCTATCCAGCTTTCCTGGGCTTATGTAGCTGTGCCAGTGGAGCATGTGCTATATCCTGTGATGGTGAGGGACAGTCACAGTAGCCTCCTCAAGGTCAGGGAACATTTGTTCCCTTATCTCGGGGTGCAGCATTGTGGCTGCATGGTTGCTAGTAAGTTGAATAGGATTGGGCCCTTAGTTGTCTACCCTCATGTTTCTAAAAGAACATTATTGAGTGGGGATAAAGTGTGGCATGCTGATGATCAAGACAGTTTCAAGTTGAGGGAGGAGAAACTGGACAATGACCCTTCTAGTTCTCCAATCTCGTTTACTCGGAAATTAAAGACTTGAATATTATTTTGATCCCCTTGGGGTTCTAGTTTTCCAGGAAAATTCTCATTTGTTTCCAGTATTTTACTGAATAGCTTTACTGTTCGCTTACAAGACTCAGTGCTAATATCAGGGTGTAAATAGAATGATACTGCAGTAGATGTTTTGACTTTAGAGTTGTAGTTTCCCTCAGTTCTAAGGTACGACAAGCATAAAAGCTGTGTTCTCCTGTGCCATGTAGAACTCTTTGTAGAATAGGGTACTAATTCTTATGTATTCTATACAGAAAAAAATGTCGAAATAGAGAAAGGAACTACCCAGAAATTGCCTTCTGCACGTATAACCAATTATATAAATTTACAACTGGATAGATACACCCATCTTTACCAGACTGCGTATCTAGGCTTGAACTGGTTGGATATGCCTCTTGATTAAACAAACTGGGAACCCATAACATCAAGTTGCCCATGATTAGACTTTGGGTTGATGGCAAAGACTTATAGAATCCCCAAACTCAACTCAAACATAAAAAAATATTTCTTTCAGATTGAGAAATGTTTGTTGACGTATGCCATTTCTTAAAGACCAAATACCAAAATCTTAAGTTTTTCTTTAACTGTTAATATTCTGGTTTTTTTTTTTGGGGGGGGGAGGAGTATGGAGGCTACTTTTATTTTAATTCCAGAAAGGTGGGATAAAATTAATCAATCCACAGATAAAATAAACATGAAAGCTTACAGCCTTCAACTGTATAATTGGAATGTATAATTGTCAAGGCTTTTAAAGGTCTGACACCTTACTGAGATTTAACATTTCTGAACAATGAATGATATAATATTTAAGGCAGATGCAAATGAAGAAGTAGGTGGAGGTGTATCTTAAAATAAATTACGATCATATTACAATACCTGATCTGCAGAGATAATTGCTGAATTTTAACAGCTCTGAAGCAGAGTGTCTATCATTAACTATTTTTTTAATTGATGTACATTAATCGGATAGCATACATGTGTATTTATCTGCATTCACACTTTTATATAATAGCTTTTAAGCATATTAAAAATGATGGTACAAGTGCATTAAATAGTGGCGTTATACTGCTAATATGTAATTTCATGCATTTGAACTTGCAAACAGACTGTAGATGTTAGGTGTTGTCTTCTTTATGGTGGCTAGATGGTTTTTAATAGCTGGAAACATAAATGTGGATGCTATTTTTAATGCCAATGAACATGTATTGTATTGCTTTGAGTTGATTTAAGGTTTTTTTTCTTTGTTAATTTGGTTTAGTAAAACCTTTGACATCTCTGTGACAGGCAGGCATGGGAATGGTAATGATTCTGAAATCCCGATATACCAGAGCTACATATATACTTAAATATTTGTTACCACTGAATAGTATAATGATAGTGTTTACACTCATAGAATATTGATTGTTGCTTCCATTATATAGGATTACAGAAGTGGGTGGCTGTTCAGCATTGGGAACTCCCTGTAGTGAAAACTGGGAATGCTGTCGATGTGCAATATTGCCAATATGTCTATGATAGGGACTCCCAGTTTAGCCTAACCGAGAGCTTGAACTGGATGTCGTCCCCCCACCTGTAACTGAATGCATTTTTTTTTCCTCTGTAGTCATGAGCAAAATTCATTTGGCAACACATTTCCTTACATCTGTTAGGGCCCAATCCTATCCAAGTTTCTGGGCTCCATGACTCCCCCTCCATCACAGAATGCAATACATACACCATTGGACAGCTACATATCAGGCCTGGGAAATTGGAGAGGATTTGGCCCCTTTCCATGTCTAATGCTAGAAAACACACACACTCAGTCTGGATTCTGAAGGTCATATGGATCCATAGTGACTATCTATAAACAACCTTTTGGATAGGGTTGTCCACCTCCAGAATGGGCCTGGTTTCCTAGAACCAGCATGAATCTCCAGGTGACTACTGGAAGTAATCCTGAAGATTTTTGCAGGGCCTCCAGGAATCTTTGCAATTTAAACTGCATGATGCTGTTTGGGAAATGCATGTGTTTTACAAGTGATCCCAATATTTTACAGCTGTGCCAAGATCATTCACTGTACTTAAATTATAAACAAAACACAACATTGCGTTGACGCACAAATGCATGGTATGTATTTATGTATGTAGTTCCTGTGTGTATATGCATTTCTTTTATATCTCATCAGTTTCTGTTCAGAAGTTGCTATTATTTTTATTACAATTTATTTATAGTGATGTCTTAAGAGCCATTTGGAGTACAGAGGTTTCATGTTACAGCCCCAGACATCTCATGATCGATCAGGAAATTAACTGCATACAGTTTTGAGCTATTTATAGGAGAGCCTAAAATAAATTGTACTGACTCACAGCTACACAGTGGAATTTTGAAATATACCCTGATCTCTTAGGAATGTGTGCACAGCATATAAAACAATATTTCCCAGTGTCTCTTTATGGAACTTGACTTTTATATTCTCTGGTGAAAGCCAAGGTAAAATATTTAAGCACAGGATTAAAGCTTTTTTTCTTCTTCTCAACCCTTCTTTCCTGCGGTAATGTTTACTGAAACCATTGCCCACTTCGATCATAATATTCAAATCAAAATCTTCTTCTCACCAGAATGGTTTGCAAACTATTTACATAAATTTCTTACAGTCTTTCTCTTATTAGTTCTTGATGTAATCCTCTAAGGTTGCAAACCTATACACTAGTGTAGGCTGCAATCTTATCCAATCCTATGCTATAGGGCCCAATCCTATCTAGCTTTCCCGTGTCGATGCAGCTGCAATGCAGCCCCAAGATAAGGGAACAAACATTCCATTCTGTTGAGAACTCTGTGACTACCTCTTCACTGCAGAATCCAGCACACACCCCACTAGCATGGCTGCATCAGCACTGGAAAGTTGGATAGGATTGGGCCAGGCATCCCATTCATTTTATTGCAGTTGACGTCTGAGTAGACAAGTATAGGATTACACTGTAAGACAGTTCAACCTTCAGGACTACCGAGTAAATCCATGACTAACAGTCAAGACTGTGCATGTCTACTCAGAAGTAACTCTTATTGAATTCAATGGGACTTGGTCCTAGTCTAGATAAATGTGCGTAAGAGTGCAGCCTCGGAGTGCAATCCTAACCACACATACTGGAGAGTAAATCCCAGAGCTTCGTGGGACCTACTTTTGAGCAAACATGAGTCATACTGTAAAGTAAGGATTTGATGCGGCATCTTCTGGGATGGGCCCTACAATATCAGAGCTACCAGACCATGCTAACTTGAATGGTGATCTGAGCAATGACCTAATTAGTTAAAAGCTATATTGTTTAAAAGTACAAAACAGACAAAGGGCTGATTGCAAGCTTTGCAAAATGCCAAAACAAAGCTGTAATGCACTGGGAGGCTGGCAAACAAACTCCATGTGCTCTGGGAATTGATTTTTTTTCTTTTAAAGTAATTTCTGGGAAGCATTGAACTCATCCATTAAAGATTAGCATTTGTCCTTTCAGCCCATTTTGTTATTAGAGTTCTCCTAAAATGTTCTTTATTAAGCAACAAGGTGAAAACAGTGAAGAGCATTTGTCCAAAATTAGACGTATTCTGGGATAACAACCATAACTCTGGGATAACTCATTGGATTAGGCCATCGTATTGTTCTGCCTTGCTGGCATTCCTATTATACCCATGTAACATTGACGCAACTTGCTTGGGATTGTGTCCTTTCTCAGTGCAAATGCTGAAGGGAAATAAATACCCCACCAATAAAATAGAATTGAGCAACCTGCCACTTACTCCACCCCTTGGCAATATTTGCTGGCACTTACCAATCACAAGACAGCATGCTGATAATGCCCTCAATGTGGGCTAGATACAAAAACAGCCAACCCCCTGATAGCAAAAGGGTCTTGTTGTGATGACATAATCATATCCCAAATACACAACCCACCTGGTGCAAGGTCTGGGCCAGGCATAAGCCAATGTGGCCTATGTCATCACATTGGGCCCCATGCTTTGGGGGAGCCCTGCGCTGGCATGGCAAGTGGATTGCTTGTTGCTGCATCCAGGACTGCAGTGGGCTGTAATTCAGTGGAGCAAGTTTTAAATTCAGTGTAATTCAGTGGGAGCAGATTGGCTGCTCATTGGCCTGCCCCACCTGGCCTTGCTTCCAAATGACCTGAAGTGGACCTCCCAGAAGCAGTTCGCAGTGATGTCATCATGTTACTGCTAACTATTTCTGGGTGACACAATTCGCACGTGGCACTACAAGCGCTCTTCCTGCCATGGCCGTATGGTTAGTGGAGAGCTCTGTGGGGAAGGTGGGAGACCCCACAGGAATGCCTTGCATTGGATCTCACCACTCCCGGGGCCGGCCTTGTGCAAAGCTATCACTGTGCCCTGCACAAGCCACTGACTTGGGGTGCAATCCTAACCTGAAGTTAGGCAAACACTGTAAAGCATGTTTGCACCACTCTTTGAGTCAGGGGGCAGTGCACGTGTGCGTGCGCCATCCTCCCTGACTTTGAGGGTAGTCCAAATGTGCTTTATGTCGCATTTGTGACACTCCTGGGCTGGCACAAGGAACTCGTTGTGACCTAACTCCAGGTTGTGCTCCATATCAGTGAAAGTTAGAAACAAAGAACAGCACCCATTTTCAAGGTTTGAATCCCTTGATGATGATGATGTATAGAATGTTATGTCTAGTTTGGCCCATACATGTTTGCTCAGAAGTAAGTCCAATTTGTTCAGTGAAGCTTACTCCCAGGTAAATATATTTAGGATTCCAGCCTCAGAGTTGCAGCTTAGTGTCCTCAAACTAGGAGACCATTGGGCTATGCTATAGAAGTTTCAGAGGCGGAACTCAATTCATACCATTAGGATACCATTATGACCCTGCAGTCAATTTGATGTAATTAGTTTACCTCAAAGGAGAATAATGGGAAAAGCTGACAATAATCTCTGGAAGCAATTTAATATAATTTGACTACTTTGCAATACTGCATTGTTTGATTTCAGCAGTCATTAAATTTGTGAATTTAGAAGCATATGGTTGTTCTTGATTTGTAAAGACACAGAATGTGTTATGGGGATTTATGGATGAATATTCTCACTGGGTTGTGCCCCATCTTTTCCATTTCAATTCTGTTCAATCAGTCTTTTGCTTTTTGTTTTAGATCTGGAATGGGACACACATACAGTTTTTAATTAGAAATAACCATTAAGGAGGTCTTAATTCCTGACATCGCTTTCTGACAGATGTTTATATTGGTATTTATGAACTGTCAGTGAATTAAAACACATACACACAATTTTTTTTTGTTGCTATCATGCATCCCTTTAGTTTTGCCAGAATTGATTTGAGTCATAGTTTAGTTCTGAGTAAACTAGCATAGGATTGCATTGCATATCTTCCATGTATTTCTCTTGTTTTTAGTTGTTTAAAACATGATTTTGCATACTCCAAATTTAGCAATCTCAGACACAGAAACGCTTTTCTCGCTGATTTTGCCAGCACCTATTTATTTTGCAGGCTTCCATAAATGTGTATCAGTCGACACAGATGTAGGAAGTGATGCAAATGATGAGTGAATAACGAGCTCTTAAGCTCAATGTCTATCATTGAGGATAACTGCTGTGCTTGGTCTGTCGCTATGCACCGGAATTAATAATGGTTCCTAAATCACAGTCTGCGAACCAATAAATTGGTAGAACAGGTCACCCATTACAAAAAACAACAGTATATTATACTCTAAGAAATCTGTTTATAGAAGGGAGGCGGGTGATTCTTATTTACCGTGAACCCCCCAAGAATTGGCTTCCAAGGATTGAGTGCAAGATATAACATGGGGAGGGGCACTGCAGCAGGAAAGGGATGTTAGTAAAAATAATCTCTCTTTGCAGGAACATTTTTTTGTGGAATCATACGTTTAGGGGACACACACCACTTTTAACACGTGTATACAAAAATATTTCATGTATGCAAGTCAAAATACAAATGTGTGCATGCAACAAACATTCATTTAACATCATCTGCTTTGTGCAGTTGGACCTGGGATTGCCTGTGGGATTGCTTCCTACTGTGTATCCATGGGTTGCTAAGCATGGGTTGCTTTTGCCACTACGTAATGTGTGAAGTAGCTCATACATTGTTTTTCAACTTAATTACGTTGGGTTAACTAGTGCTGTGTCTGATGTATTATAATCAGCAGTTAGGGTCAAATGACACATTGCACTGGAAGTGTATGTTTAGATCCACTCAGACCATTGGTCTATCTTAGTGTACTATTGTCTATGCTGTGACTAGCAGTAGCTCTCCAAGGTTTCAGGCATAGGTCTATCCCAAGGCATGGTTCTAAAGCATATGGTAGTGGAGCAACCATGCTGAAGCTATAAAAGTCTAGCAGTGGCCAATCCATCTGTTGGGGAATCCAGTTAAGTGGGGAGTCTCAAAGCAGGAACTGGCAAGGAAAGGCAGGTTGGGCGTGCAGGACCCTGGAGAGCTCCAAGTGAGCCACTTGTTCTGATATGAAAAGAGAAAAAAATGGCCTGCCCCATACCGCCCATTCCAGGCTATGCCTTTCTGCCTGGACAATAGGGAGATTTAACATGATGATCAGGCTTCTTATGTTCTTTCTTTGCTCCATCACATTTCTCCTGGCCTGTTGTTGGCTCTGATGGGAAGACTCGGGGGGGGGGCATGAGGTTCTTTCCCAGGAGGTTCTGGTTCCTCAAGAGGCCACATTCAGCCTCTGTGCCATTCTAGGTGTGGTAGTGCTGACCGAGTTTGGCTGGAATGGGGGGTTGAGGAGGGCAGAGGAAGGTGGAATGGGGCTGAGGAGGCAGGGGAGGGCGGACCCATGGGCTGACTGATCCAGAGAGGGGTGGTGGTGATAGGATCTGGCACTTAGGCTGGGTCCTAACCCCTGTCCTGGGCAGCCCAGCCTTGCACTGGGCCACTCAGATTTGTGCCACCAATTTGGTGATGTAGATCCGAGTAGCCCCATTTGGGCTATTGCCGCATTACCTGGGGTAAGGGGAATAAATTCCCCTTGCCTTGGTTTGCTCTGCAATAAATCCCAGCCCTGCACTGGATATGGCACAGGCCAGTTGGCCTGCCTATTCTAGCACGGAGTTAGGATTGGGCTGTGAAAAGTTGAATGCTGCCTTACACTAGCATAACTATTGCTTTGCACTCTGTGGTGCCTAAGCCTCCTCATTTAATTCAGATATGGGCCCTGTGTATTAATTGGTCATTCACACTTAAAAAATATCTGAACATATTCTTTTTTTTAAATCAAGCTATTCCTGTTTCATCACATTGCTGTATATGTGATCAGTTCAATATGAATAAATCTCGGCAAGTCTTTGAAGACAGACTCTTTCCTTGCTCACGCTATTCTAATGCAACAGTGAGACAGATTGTATTCAGCCAGCCACAAATTCAAAGCGGTCTAAATAAGAAATTTCTAATTTTGCAGGTTTATTTTTAGAAGAGTGAAAGGATCGTTGGCTGTCAACAAGCCTTTTCAGGGATTTTCGGCACCGACATTAAAAGCAGCTAATTGCGAAGACACTGTTTGCATTATTTTAAAAGAGCTCTTTATGATGTTAAGAGTTCTGGATTATTGTTTCCTCATTTTTAAAAAATCTAAATTCACACTGCAATTATGTCATGATATAGTCTTTCCCAGGGATGTGGTGGCGCTGCGGGTTAAACCGCTGCTGCTGAGCTCACTGATTGGAAGGTTGGCAGTTCAAGACCATGCAACAGAGTGAGCTCCTGTTGCTTGTCCCAGCTCCTGCCAACCTAGCAGTTCGAAAGCACCTAAAAATGTGAGTAGATAAATAGGTACCACTTTGGTGGGAAGGCAACAGCGTTCCGTGTGCCTTGGCTTATGGTCGTGCTGGCCACATGACCATGGAAATTTGTCTTCTGGACAAACGCCGGCTCTTTGGCTTAGAAACAGAGATGAGCACCACCCCCTACAGTTGGTCACGACTAGAACATTCAGTCATGGGGAAACCTTTCTTTTTATAGTCCTTCCCACATCTTCAGGAAGGGATACTGTGGTAAGGATTCCAATGAGCCTCCCACACACTGGTCCATGGTCCAGCATGATGTCTACTCTAGTCTGCGCTGTAGTGCACCTGGTTATTACTTGTCAAGGAACTCTTCTACAGCTAGGGTTGCCAATTTGCAAAAAAAAAATAATACTCCTTTTTTCTGCTTCTTTCTCTTTTTTTCTCAAATTGTTGGGCAGCAAAGATAAATATCAAGCCACTTTGGGGCTGCTGCTGGGCTCCACCCTCCCTTTAGTGCTCTGTTCCAACATGGTTCCAAATTTTTCCCTCCATTCTTCAATGGCTGACAGCCTTGTGACACTGACAGGCTCCACCTTGTGATGTCATCAGACCGTCCCACCTCAGAAATCTCAGCATTTTGGGTGCCTCCAGCCTGGCAACTGCCTCCCCATTTCAAATAGAGAGTTCCTGCAGCTTGCTTTTTTCCAGGGCCTGGCACACATGCTGTGCTCTTGGTGGGAACAGCCTGTGCATTAGGGAGCAAGAGAGGGGCAAGCCTCTTGATCTGAGGTATGAAAGATCTCCCTTGTTCAAGAACAACCAGATATATGACAGTGTGTCCAACCAGGGCCAGCCTTAAGCCAATGTGACCAATGTCATCACATTGGGTCCCACACCAGTGCAGTGAGTGCTGCTGCAGATGGGATCTTTATGGGCTGTAGGCCAGTGGGGCGAGCAGAACTGCTGTACCGTGGGCCCTCCCACCTGCCCCTGCCTCCAAATGGCTCAAAATGGGCCTCCTGGAAGCAGCTGGCGGTGATGTCATCATGTCACCACCAAATACATCCAGGTGCCATGTGCAGCACCACAAGTGCATTTTTTTTGTGGGGGGGGCCCTGCAGGGAGGATGAGGGGCCCCACGGGAATGCCCCGCATTGAGCCCTGCCATTCCAAGAGCCAGCCCAGTGTCCAACTAAGGGCCAATGGGAGGACTCAATAGATTCCTTGTAGAGATCCCATCTTTTACGTGCAAAGATGGTGTGTGCACGTGTCTTTGTTTTGTATTTCTAATTTTAATGTATGTCATAAAGCTTTCAGTTATGTTTCTAATGTGTGTCTTTCTTTTTTTTTTGTAGTATTTGGGGTGCATAGAAGTCTTACGCTCCATGAGATCACTTGACTTCAATACCAGAACGCAAATTACAAGGTAAGACGCAATGCCTAAGCATAGCAGGTCGGTGGTGGAAAAGGGAAACCTTCTGCCCAGACTCAGCACTTCAGGTGGAGGCTGCTTGGCCTGGATTCCAAGCCTATTGCCATGAGGAAAAATGTGAACCTAAGGGTCTAGTCAAGCATGCCTTTAAGGACACAGTATGGTCCAGTGGGTAGGGCTGTTGGCAGTGATGTCATTCAGGGGGAACGGACCAGAACGGGCGTTCCGGATCCTAACGGGCTCCGTGGCTGGTTCCGGGTTCCTGACAAGTGCCAATCAAAAGTGAGTTCCTGTTCCTAAATCATTTGAATGACACCACTGGCTGTAGGTGATTTCAGTAGCAGCACAGACAGGGCTGTGAAACCATGGAACGGTAAGGGGGATGTTTGGGGGGAAAAAATAGAAAAAATAGAAATAGAAAAAAATAGAAAAAAATCCTGCAGTTGAAAGTGAATTGAAGTGTGTGTGGGGCAGTGGGACGGTTGAATGTCTTGCCCCTCCCCCACTCAGGCCTTTGGGCAGGCATGGCCAGGAGCCGATCAGGCAGATGCCACCACAGGGCCTCAGAGTAACGGTGGCGGCAGCGGTGGGGGGGGGTTTCTTTCACTCTGGTCCTGAATTGCCACCCTGCGCCTGGGCCTTAGTCTTAGCCTTAGGGCAAAGCACCGTCCTCAATTCCCAAATCTGGAGCCAGCAACCTGCATATCACAAGCCTGGGCGCCTATCAGGCTAAGTGGCCTGCTCAGGCCCTTAAAGTTCCCCACCCACCCTGGGATGTTCTTGTTCTGCCTGTAGCCCCCCCCCCTCCTTTCTTGTGCTCAGGAGGCAGGTTGGCAGGACCCAACTGACCAATTCTCCATGGGAGTCTGCTCCTGGTAAATCTGGGCCATAAAAAAAATAAGCTTTTATGGAAGGTTCTTTTATGTCTAATGCAGGGTAGAGTCATGACTGGGAGTGAAAATGCAGTAGGTGCCCCCTGGCCCCCCGTTATTGCTCTGTTCTGTTTTGCAGCCTCCACCCCCATCCCAAGCTGCTTTTTAAATGTTTGAAAACCCATCCACCAGGCCATGTGGTGAGCTTAGGGGCATGGCTAACTGTGCCTTTAATTATTGGTCATTTGTGACAATGTTTAATGCAAATGTATTGCTTTGTATCTAAACGGATGCCTTGTGAACATTGCTGGAATCAATGAGAAGCAGTGTTAGAACAGAATGACCAAGATTATGAATGGTGAGCTTCAGACCCAGGACTGGGGGGGGGGAAGGGGAACGACACACTTGTACAAGAAATTATACACGTATAACTTGAGAAACAGATATGTGCCCTCCATGCAACACACCGTGGCAAGGATTCCTAGAGTTCCTGCCAAATGTTGTCATTTCCTTTGTACAGTGGAACCCCTACTTTACTATGGCAATCTGTTCCGAAAACACCGTTGTATTTGGAAAATATTGTAATGTGAACCCAATAATGCATTGTTCTTTTTGTAATTCATTGCAAGACCTCAACTTCCGCCACAGAACTACACTATTTCATTCTCTAAAAGGTGATTTGAAAGTTATCTCCTGCTCTCTTTGGAGGCCATTGTTACGGTAAACACACTGCTAGGAGCTCAAAGCTATCTCAAAGCCTTACATTTGCATTGCCTTCCATCTGTTCCTTCCCTGAAACACACACAGCCATGACGTTAAGTGCGCTGCTGTTGGCTGGAGGAACCTGGACTGCTGTGCACTGAACCACTGAGTTAAGCCTCTGGTCTCCAGGTACAGAGAAGAACTGGGACTAGATCCAGGGATAGGGAACAAGGTCCAAAGAGCATTGGCCTCTCATGTATCATTACATAAACAGAAACCAGGCAGCCAGAACCATAAGGGAGATTTAACAAAAGCACCCAAGGAAATGAAAGGTCACCAATCCCTTCCTTTTCTTCAAAACAGACAAGAACTTTCATGGTGGGGGGAGGGGGGAAGGGGTTTCCATGTTATAAGATTGTCCCTGGTATGATGATGACTGCAACTGCAGGCCTGTATCTGTCTTTTGAACTGCCTGTCCAAAATAAGCACGTCATCAATCTCAAGAAAAGATGGTTCAGCCATTATATTTGGCTATTACTTCCATGTATCCACATATCATGTAAGATGGCTGTAGTTCTGCTGGGTACCTAAAATTCTGGAAATACATAGTTATTTGTAGATGTATTTTAATAAAAAATGACTTTTGATGTTTTTCTTCTGCACATGCTGATCGTATTGAATTATGTAGAAAACCATATAGTAATGGAGTAATGGAGTTTCTGTATAATAACAGGGTATTTGGATGGTCTTGCAAGGGCTGCCTCTTTGTAGGCCAAGTGAGAAGGTCATTTGGCCTACAAAGTGTTTCACATGAGCTGACAGCCTAATCCTTTGGTGCCTGACCCCTGTAGCAGCAGCAGTAGCAAAATGGCTACCGCTGCATCCTACGGGTGCCACAGCTGCCATAGATGACACCTCGGGACGTTTGTCCCCTTCCCAGGTAGGGGTGCTGGGCCTCCTGAATGGGCCTCCTGAAGTCAGCACCAGCTATGTTGCTGGCACAGACGAGGGCCTCCGTTTCGGGGCATGTGGCCTCATACAGAGGATAGAAACTGGCAGTGGAAGCCACTGCCGGTCCCATTCCCACTCTGCGCGTCCCCTGCCCTCCCCCCACCCCAAGAGAGGTCACTGGTGGTGGTGGTGACACTTACCACTGGCTCCATGCTGGGTCCTCCTGGCGCTGGGTCCTGGTCAGCAGCGTCATGCTGCCGGAACGCTGGGCGGGAGGAACGGGTAAGCGGTAGCCCGCCCGTTGCGTACCACTCCGTTTCGCCGTCTTCCCTGCCCCCGCGGGGGCGGGGAAGACGGT
>JAJKFI010000001.1:26293586-26328007 GCA_029204185.1 Lerista edwardsae | reverse complement strand
TAATAATAATAATAATAATAATAATAATAATAATAATAATAATAATAATAATACATGGGCAGGCTTTTCTCAACCTCATATAGCGGTTGTTGCAATCACAAGTTCTGTCTTTCAAGAACGCTACAGTCCAGGTGGTCTCCTTCATAGTCCAGCATCAATCTGGCTGCTCACACTCCCACGCATGGCTTGGCAGGCACTCCTTCACTCTCACTGAAGGGGTCGTCATCTCCGCTCCTCTTACCAGCTGGAGAGACTCATCTCTGTCAGCAGCGTTATCGGCAGTTCACGGTGACTTCCAGTTGGCTTGAACTGCCATCTGAGGTGACCTTCAGGCTTCAGAGGCAGCAACTCCTCCATTCAGCCAGACCCTCCTGCTCATATGAAATGAGAATTCAGTCTGCACTTTTCAACATATTTCTGGCGATTGAAATTTTCAATTGTAACCAGCAAAACATGAAGCACAAGCTTAAATGGGAACGACGAACCCTTTAAGGGAATCCATGTAGTCACAGAGTCTTCTGGAGCAATCTTCTGCAGAAACATTTCCACAAAGCAAGGCTCTGTGGTTACCTGGTGTATCAGCAGGTTGCTGCGGGCCAAAATGTTAAGTCTTCCCCACCACCACACTGTGGGCTGGAGAAAATCTTCCTAGCAGACTGGATGTAGCCTGCAGGTCATAGACAATGATCTAGATTTGTATTAGGCAGATACATTAGTTCATATTCTCCCTTCCGGTTATGTATAGTTAGCATTAAGCAGCATTCATCTCAGGTCTTGATAAAGACATTATATGGGATGAATCAGGACTCCTTAATACTTTTGTAAATCATTTTCTTGTATCAAGCAAAGCCTACTTTTCATAAAATGGAACAATGGCAGAAATGCAAGACACATTCAGCCAGATTTCCATGCAGCCCAAATCAGAGAGAGACATCTTGCCCTGACTGAGTATGCAGCAATTGTAGCAAAGTTATTTCCTGAGACATGGCAATAAACTGCCATGGATAGAATTATTCTGGTTCTTTGGCATTTTTTATCAGATGGAGGATCAACCAGTCATCTTCCTATCTTATAAGTGAGCATCATTTTATATTATCCATTTTATCTAGCTAATTAAGGTTTTATTGAAGTTGGCTACACATGACATCCATGCAGACTATCCATGCTTGCCAAATCAAATCCCCTTCACCATACATCCAGATTCAGGGTTTACTTGATTTGCATGCTACCAGGCAATGAGGTCATGTAAATTTGTCTACCAAAAGATGGCACTTAAGGATACTGTCAGCTTTTGCTATCCCAATCAATGGTTATAACTGGGAATTGGTTGAAATAACACGGAATCCTCTGCAATCTGAGAAGATTTTCCTGCGATGATGATGTTCTGATGTCATTTGAAGCAAAAAAAAATACAAAATAAAAAAACCCAAACAAAATTGGAAGATAGTTATCACATGTTCATTCAGAGTTTTAGGGTTATTTCACAATAAACGCTCTGATACTCAACTTTTATACTGAAGTGATTATTAAATTGATTTTGAAATTAAAGTGTCACAATGAAGAACTGATCAAAGAATGCCTGTTTAGGTAGAAGTATACCACATTTCTTAATCAGGATTCCTAGATGGTCCTCCATCTATGTGCTAACCTGCTCTACACCTCCTTAGCTTGAACATCCATCACTTCAGGCCATAGCCTTGCAGTGTTGGCTACATAAAATTTCATACTGTTAAGGGCATAATCCTAACCAACTTTCTTGCACTGACATAGTTGTGCCAATGGGGCATGTGCTTCATCTTGCACTTGGAGGGCAGTCCCGGGGGCCTCCTCAAGGGAATGCATTGCCATTACCCTGGTGCTGGAAAGTTGGTTAGGATTGCATCGACTTGAACTTGCCTAGTGTTGCAGTGTATCAAATCAAAACTAGTTCGTCTTGACATTTATTTTGACATTTCTATCATAGTGCTCTCATCTAGGTACTCATGTCATTTGTTCAATGCGGTTTTTGTGAGTGTTACAAGACCAATCAAACCCTTTTAGCAGCATTTCAAAAAATAATGAGGGAAGATGCCCAGCCATTTGAATGAGACCTTCTATCTTTCCTTCTTTCCAGGGAAGCCATCAGCCTTGTTTGCGAAGCTGAGCCAGGTGCCAAAGGAGCCTTCAAGAAAAGAAAGGTATTTTGTGTGTGTACTTCCTTGTTTATTTTGTTGTATTATCAATCAATGCAATCAATCAGCAGGACATAGTCATAGCTTCTGGAACATAAGAGCCCTGCTGGATCAAGCCAAAGGCCCAACACCTTTTCTCAGAGTAGCCCGCCTACAGCCTCTGGGAAACTGACAAGCAGAAGATAAAAGAATAGCCTTTTCACACCACTGCTCTCTGCATCTAGTGTTCAGAGGCTCCTGAACCTGCAGGTAGCCATCAGGACTGGTAGTTATAGACTTGTCCTCCCTGAATTTCTCTGATGGAATTCATAGGTTATCTTAGACAACTGTAGGAACAGACGGTCATCTTAGATAAATAGATAAGTTATCTGATGGTTATCTTAGGTAATTGTAGGGGTAGATGTGTAAATTATAATGTATAAACAAATCCACTATTAAAGTTATCTAAGCTACTGACCATTGTAACTTTTATTTTTTTTAAAGCATGTTTTTAATGTATTTTTCTTCTCATTAAAAAAAACTACATTTACCAACAGCCCAATCCTACCTAAATCCATTTTTTCAGCAGTGCCAGCATGGGCTACACTGCATCCCATGGGAGAAGTTTTGCCTGCTGGAGGTCTGTTTGGGGTAATGGAACATTTGTAAACCCCAGAAGCTAAAATGGGTCAACCTGGACCTGCACCATCCAAAAAAGCTGCATTGTATGGTGGGGAGGGGGAGTGGTGGCCCAAAGGTAAATGGAAGATAAGTAAAAAAATTGGGGGGGGGGCACCTATAATCTCCTCAGACATATACCACTTATTTTGTTGGCATGTGTTTGAGGAAAGAAAAGGGGTGGGCAGGTTTTTGAAAGAGGTTTTGGATAAGATCCGGTATGCCCCACTGTCACCAGATCCTCCTTCTCCCTGCCCCCAGTTCTACCCCTGGAGTGCCCAGTTCCATTCCCTGATCTGGGCTGTTCCTTACATTTGTGGCGCCATCTCCAAAGTGGCCACTGGCAGTGCATTGTGCGCACTGCCATATGGCCTATGCCATAACTAGCTTAATTGCTGTGAGATACCCTGGTCTTAAGCCGTGTGTGGCTTTAAAGGTCATCACCAGCACCTTGAATTACACTTTGAAGCTGGTACAACAGCAGCATGACTGAGGGCGCAATCCTAAACTGAGTTAGGCCGGCATAAGCTAAACCAGCGAAGTTTGGCCAGCATAAGGGACACCATGAAGTATGTTTGGACCACTCTTGGAGTCAGAGAGGCCAGCACACAGATGTGAGCCATCTTCCCTGACTTGGAGAGTAGTCTAAAAACACTTTATGGTGGCCCTTGTGCTAGCCAAACGTTTCTGGCTTAGCTTATGCCAGCCTAACTCCAGTTTAGGACTGCACTCTGAATCAAACCCACTGTCCCTGGTCACCACCCATGCAGCTGCATTCTGCACCAACTGAAGTTTCTAGCAGATCTCCAAGGGCAGCCTCATGTGGTGTTATTACAGTAATCCAATCTTGATGTAACCTGTGCATGGATAACTGTAGTCAAGTCTGACTGAAGTATGGGCACAGTTGATGCACCAACCTAAGCCACTGTCATCAGCACTGGATCTTCATTCTAGCACGCTAGCTTTCCATGGCAGGGGAATTTTTGTCAATGAGAGTATTCAGTCATGAGCTCCATCAGCATACAGAAGGGGTATAATCCCATATGATTCTTCTGAATGTGTAAATCATGGGCCTCCAAACTCCGGCCCATGGGCTGGAACCGGTACGCCAGTACAATAATCTTGGGCACTGCACAGTGGTGGCAAAGCATTACCATTCTGCCCGGTACCTGTCTTTCTTCATGCCAGATGTTCACAGAGCCTCATGTCGGGCAGCCACTTCCTCCAGGAAATTGGGGCGCAGACCCTTCTGGGACAATGTGCGGCTGAAGTGGCTATTCAATGCGAGGCTCTGTGAAGATCAAGCAGAAAGAAAGGAGGATGTGGGGCAAAGCAGGAAGGCTTTGCTACTGCCACACCATGCCCAAGATGATTGCACTGGTGCACTGTGGGTTCTAGTTTGGAGATTCCTGGTGTTAATCAATCCCTGGCTAATTTAATTAATTAAAGCACTATAACTTTTTCACAGATGCCTGCACTTGTGTGATCTTCATGCCCCTTCATTTGCTACTCTCCAGCTGACTCTCTACTGAAATGTATCACTTTTGAGGAGGTGTGAGGATATGAAAGCTATTGTATCTCTCACACTTTGTCACACTCTCAAGTCATCTTTACATTACAAAGTTACAGTCAATCCTCTTTATATGCAACCTCATTTTACCTGCGAGGGGCAGAATTGCTGCTTTCCTCATTATCCTGCGACTCTGTCCTCGTTATCCACTATGCAGAGACCTTCCCAAGGCTGCAGGGATAATCAGAATGGCACCTGCGACCAGCGCTGACCCCTTTAAAATGGCTGGCAGAAACAGCTGCCAGCCATGTTTATCGGGTCCAGGCTGGTTGCAGGTGCCATTCTGAAAATCCCTTCAGCGTCTGGAAGGTCTCTGCAGCATTCAGAGATCTTTTGGCACTTCCTGCTGCACTCTGCTGGCTTCCTGAGGGTCTCTGCTGGAGTCTTCTGATGGCAGATAAGGTACCCCTTGCATCTAACCCCATTGATCCCAACGCCGATTTGTTATCCGTGAATTTGCTATCCGTGAGGATTTCCAGGAACCTAAGCCTAACAGATATAATAATGAGGATTGGCTGTACTTGTTTAGTGGGGTTTGCTCCAAAGAGTCAGACTGTTCTTTTTTGCAGACACTGTATTTGTCTTATATTGCCTTACTGCCAGAAAACTATTAAAGCAACAAACACTATCTGTAGGTCAGAAATGGCTACCATATCTACATTTCAGCCTGTGTATATGCTATTCCTGGGTTGAACAGCATTTTTACCACAGATGTCTCTAACCTGTCATTTTGGTTTCAAGTCTATAATCCAGAACCCAATGCATTTCTGTTTCCCTGGAGTTCCATCTCTGACCTAAGGGCTGGTCTGTTTAACAGAAACAGGGGTCCTATTACAGTGAGAGATTTCAAGACCGGAATCCATTAGCAAACATAGCTGAGTCTGTCAAGGATTATGTGAGGTTCTCTCACTCTATGGAAGGACTTGTCTCCCATTTGACTATGTGTCATAAAATATCTACCCTCTCTGGACCCTGACAGCTCAAGCAATTGTTGAGTACTTAGGTTTAATGTCTCAGCAAAGTTATTCCTTGTATTTATGATCTAGCAATCCAGAGACCTTGTGCATCTCTGTCATTGCTAATTTTTGCTAACTGGCTAAACTAGCTTTTCCTTTGAAACTCAATCCATGTACTATCTTTGCTATCTGCTTCAGGCACTTGTGAAAGCCAGCCTGTGCCTATCAGGGCTCTTGCCAGTCAGAGGCAGATGACAAGTTGCAGTTACCACAAGGCTGGAGGCTTTTTCAAATCTCTTTATGAGGCGGCGGCTGTCATTTGGTCACTGTTGACATGCTTTAACTCACGATTTGATTGAAGCAATTTCTCTATGCCAGCACAAAATACCAAGATGAAAGGTTTGTGACCCCAAGTTATCCAAGTGCCTGGGAAATCTTGCCTTGTGAATGACTTGCCACATAATAGCAGTTGTGTCACATGATTCAAAATGGCTTCCTAGGTAGCAACCATAACTGTATACCAGCGTTTCAAAATGGTCTGTTAGTTGATGTTGAATCCTTGAAAACTGGGCTATGCTTCTAGAATTTGCCACTTTCCAGCGCAATCCAACCGTCGCCATAGCGTCAACACAATGGTGTTGCGTTGACGCTATGGCATTAGTGCTAATGCGGAAGCACCGAGTGGCACCCCCTTGTTGGCGCTAATGTACCAAGACCCGTGCTGCTGGCAACGCCTGCCTTGGTGCGCCCGCGCTGCGCATCCTTTGCATTGGCCGAAGCCAGTTGGCGCAGAGGAGTGCAGGCGGGCGGGCGGGCGGGCGGGCAGGAGTTTCTGGGTTGGTGGTGGGTGGGCCGGCAGGCATGCTGGCCTGGGAGAGGGGGCAGGCCCAGGATTCGGCCATAAGGCCGAATCCTAGGCCTGATCCCCAGGCCGCGCAGCCCTGATTTAGGGCATGTGGCCTCCTCCTGTTTAGCAGGTGCAGATCCGAGGAGTCCATAGGGGAGGCTGATGCCTCCCATTTACTGCACTGGATAAGGCACAGCCCCGCCGACCTCGCCGTTCCAGCACAGTATAGGATTGCACTCTTAATGAATTCACCATCAACCCACATTGCCATTCCATTCTTCTCAGTTCCTTTAAAACCCTTCATGTAGGGTCAAAGCAGATGTGATGTTAACGACAGCCCCAATGGGAGGCTCCTGCTTGAGCAAATAGCCTTTTGGTTTTCTTCTTATGTGTCCCTCAACATTTCTGTATTTCCTCATGCGTGATCTGTTTGCTTTCTGTGTACCCTTCCATTTGGCTGAACAATCACACCATCACTGCTTTGCCTCCACCAAGATAATTGCATTCCCGAGCATCTCTACATGCCTTTCAGTAGTCTCTGTGTTAGAGGTTATTCATCTGATGGCTGATCTGTGATGGGAGAGTCAGTTGGGAAGTTGATATTGAATATAGTATAGCACTATATATAACACTTATATATAGTGTTATACTATCCTTATACTTATATACTTATAAGTATAAGTTATACTTATATATAGTATAAGTATAAGTTATACTTATATATAGTACCCTTTTAAAGGATGATGATGATGATGATGATGATAACAACAATAAATTTTATCATTTATAATAAATTATAATTATAATAATTATAAAATAATTTATAATGGTAATGGTAATTTATAAAAATGTGCATGGGGAACATAACATTCCTTTCGTTGGAAAAAAATAAAATCTGAAAAAATGAAGGAACACCTCTGCTTATAGTACTTCCCTTGCCTTTCACTTGTTTCTAGCTGAAGGTAAAAGCAGCTGTGCAATGATGATCTGAATATCACACGCTTGACTAGTAAACCCTGGAGGATTCCGTTTGTCCCATGTGGAGTCGGATGTCATTAAATGTTGATAAAATACTGAGAGGTGCGATTTTTGCTTTCACAGCCACCAAGTAAAGCCCTTTCAAATATCTTGGGGAAGAGCAACCTTCAGTTCGCAGGAATGAACATAACGCTGAATATATCTACCACCAGTTTAAACCTGATGACACCTGATTCGAAACAGGTCTCTGTGTTGTAATTCTTCTTGTCTGCTATTATTAAAGGACTGTGATGTTGTCTCTGTTAGGTGCTCATGTAGTTCTGTAGACACATGTGCCCAGTGTCATTCCAGTCAATAGAACTACCTGTGCAGTTCTCAGTTGAACTGTCCTGGTCATTGAAATACCCTTCTGAGGTCTTGTTCTTCCTGGCCCCAATGCTGAAGGTAAGGTGGGTTGTTGTGACCCAGAATAGGGCCTTCTTGGCTGTGGCATCAAAACAATGAAATAGTTTTATGAAATAGTTATGAAATAGCACGATTTGATAAAATACTCTCAGGGCCAGCTCTGCCACGCTTACAATGATTAAAACAAAAAGCGTGCTCCTTAGATTTTGATTTTGAAGTGTTGAAGACAAAATAAAATCCATAATGATTAGATAAAAAATTGTGTATCCTACATAATCATCCTCAAAATACAACCAAGCTTTTATATTAACCCCTTTTGACCGATGGTATAAAAAGCAAAGAAAGCCATTAGTCCTAGATCATTATGCCCAAGCAGAATTTGTCATTTTTTAGTGTAAGAATGTAAAATGACAATTAAAACCAAGAAGGTAAGATATGTTTCCTGCTATTGTTGGTTAGAACCAAGCATCCATGAAAATTAGTATGTGACCACAAGGAACCTTCCTTGTCCCTTCTTGCTACCTTCTCCAATCCTTGTAAAAAATAAAATAAGCAAATGCATTTAATTTGGCTATGTGCTCAGCTTGTTGTCTGACTCTAAGGACATCCACATGGTGGTTTTGAATGGTGACTGGATGATGTGCATTTAGCACAAGTCGTCCTCCACAGTCCGCATGAGCAGGTGACTCCATGCTGTGCTTCCACCTGCCCTTGGGTGTCCACACTGCCTACGGCAGCAAGCGTGGGCTGCAGAGTCTGCGTGGCAGGAGTTGTGCTGCGATTGCACGAGAGGCAGATCTGCCTTGCTTATTCCAGGACTTCCAGTTTAGCACCCGAGTGCCAATCTGGTATCGTGGGGAGTCGCCATCTGGATATGCTTTTAGGGATGGTTCAGGGATACACGACTTTGCACGTTTGTCATCAATGTTGTTGTTTCTGTTTTTGGCTTCGGCTTCTGACTATGCTCAAAAAAACAGAGTTGTAAAAAAAAAAGGAGCTAGATAGGGAGATGGCATTTGACACTGATACTAATCTTTTCCCAAACTCTCTACAGATTATAGCAAATCATCATATGCAGTCAATTTCTTTTGCATCTGGAGTAGATGTGGTAAGCCTTACTTTCTTTTTTAATCTCTCTCCTTTGATACTAATGTCTGAAGATACTGTGCCACAGTGTATCACTCAGTTGGCTTGGGAAATACACAGTGGTGTCATCTACTCCCCAGTAGACGGTTCGCTGGGCGGGAGTAGGGAGTGATTGACAGTCCGTCGATTCACTTCCGGTTTCTTCGTGCGCCCCGCGCAGCTTTCCCTCGCCTCGGAGGGGGCGCCTGCTCGCCCAGGCACCCAGCGCGCCCCCCACCCATCCCCCAAGGCGAGCAGGCACCCCCTCCGAGGCGAGGGAAAGCCGCGCGGGGCACACGAAGAAACCGGAAGTGAATCGACGGACTGTCAATCACTCCCTACTCCCGCCCAGCGAACCGTCTACTGGGGAGTAGATGACACCACTGGAAATACACCAACAGCCCAATCCTATGGGCTGCCCTACAACAGTGGAACAGAGTTCTGTGATGTAAATGATTTTATGGCGGCCAGAGCCGGTGCTCTGACTGTGCCTGGGTACGGGCAGTGGCAAAAGACATCACCGCGGCTCCTGCACAGCCTTGCCATGCCCCCTGTTTCCTGAATCTCTCCATTTCAGAGCGTAATGCCGGCAAGGGCGGGCAGGAGGGCCCAGCTCCGTGCCGCTTTCTTCTGCGGCGCGCCCAGGTAAGGGAGCCAAAGTTTTTTTTTTAACTTGAGGAGGCCTCCAGTACTGCCCACCCTGCCTGTAGGATGCAGCATGTGTCCCAGTGATGCAGCTTCATCAGCACCGGTGGCAAGAGGTAGCATTGAGCTGTTAGTCCCCTAATCAAGTACAGCTCAGACTCCAGGGGTCTGTGCTTAAGGTGAAGTGTATTTAAATAGAAACGTCTGGTTCTTGTAGCCCAACACTGCAGTGCCTAAGTGGAAGCATGAAAGGCACAATGCACCTGAGAGAGAGGGCCCATGCTACCCCCCGCCCCCGAACTCGGACATCCATAACTTGGGAGTCAGTGTCTTGCTAGTTTGATCTTTGCCATTAAATTCAAAAAGAAACCACTGAAAATTTGAAACAAAGATTTATCTGGCATGCGCCTATGATATATGAAGGTACTCCCAGTGGTTTTGCAGCAAGGAAGAAGTTAATGTTTTAGTAATAACTTCAAGATTTAAAAAAAGGAAGACAACAGCCAGATAATCAGTGGTCTGGAACTCACCTGATTGTATCCTATATTGGAAACTGAGGCAGGCAGAAGCTCACTCTGAAGCTACTAGTAGCTCCAATGGGGAACTAATAATTCCTGAATGTTCTGCTTGACCCAACCAAACTTTGGTGGTTTATGTTTCTTTTCTTGTGATTTCCCTGACTCTCATGAGCCCCGGGTCAGATCCCAGTGCTGTTTGGAGCGTTGGAAAAAAATATTAAGCAGAGCGCACTGCCTTGCTCTACCTATGTGTATAGAAACAGATTGTTATATAAGTCACTATGTTGAGACACACTCAGCCCTGATAGCTTTCAAGCCTCAGGGGTGGTGGTGGTTGAAAACCTCCCAGAAGTCCAATTTCTGTGATAGATGAACAATTTCTGCAGTGGGCAGAGCTGTGATTAATGCTTCTTAGTTCCATTTAAAAAAAAAACACTTTCCTTTTCAATCAGCCACCCAAATACCACTGCCTACTGCAGTTTAGTAATATGAGTTTAGTAATCTGTCCAAACAGCAAAGTGGGAATGATTAGAGATTAAATTTGGTGGGAGTGCCCAGGACTGAGGATTATAATACCTGAAAATCATGTCTTTTAGCCTTGGCCCTCATGATTCTTGAGGGCTTATAGCTCAGTAGTAGGAGACAAGCTTTGCATAAAGAAAGTCCTAGGGTCAGTTCCTGCCCTCGGCTAGTATGGTTGAGAAAGACTCTGCCTGAACCCCTGGAGAGCTGCTCCAGTGTCAATAATATTCGGCTAGATGAACCAATGATGTGGCTCAGTATAAGCCAATATCCTTTGTTTCTAAATCACAATTACTTTGCACATGATGATGCAGCCAAACATGTGACCTGCCTCCTTCAAAAATGGTGGCATGAACTGACATCAGGTAAGATGACATTTAGTGGTGAATACATGGTGCTTATCATTCATTAACTAACAGCCCAGTCTTATTCAGACCTTGCACTGATGGATCCCATGGTCCATCAGCGCAAGGCCCAGGCCAACAGCGCACATGGCTGGCAGCACCATACATGACCCAACAATTTAACAAGCCCCTGCTGGAGCAGGTAAGTTGGTGGAGGAGGATCAGGGCAGGGATTGAGCCGGAGGCAGCATTTTGAGGGTGGACCCTGGGTGGATCTCAATGGTACCACCAGTGCCGAGATCCTATGATCCTGGCCTGGGCCTGCCACACCCCCTTGGATCTATTGGATTTGCACCAGCAAATGGGCTGGCATAGATCTGAGTAGGCACATTGGGAACCAGGTAGAGGTGGCTGCCTGCCTTCAGCTGCAAGTTTCTCCACTGCTTCCATATTTTTTGTGGGTCATATCCCAGCTCATTTCCAGTGCAGTACCTCCCTCCACATTGCTAGAGCCTAGTACTGTCTGTTGCTTCTTCGGCTCCCCAGGCATCTACACGCTACTTTGGCACATGGAAGTAAAGTATCAGTTGTGATTTTCCTCGGGGCTTTTTAAACTCATTCACAGTGCAATCCCGCCCCTTGCGAAGTGTCAATGCAACATCGTTGCATCGACGCTACGTCACTAGCGCCAATGCGGGAGTGCCGAGCGGCACCCCTGCATTGGCGCTAGAGCTGTCAGGCTGACGCTACAAGTAGCGTCACCCTGACAGCGCCGACAGCGAGCCTTTCCTGTGTCGGCTGAAGCCGGCTGGTACAAGGGAGACTCTGTGCCGAGACGGCATGGGATTGGCTGGGGGGAGGGAGGTTGGGGCGGGACATGGGCGGGCTTGGAAGGCGGCCATAAGGCCGCTTCCTAAGCCTGATTGGGAGGCTGTGCAGTCCGCGCAGATCCAAGGAGCACATAGGGGAGGCTGGAGCCTCCCCTACGGTAAGGGAATGAATGTTCCGTTGCCGCAGGGAGGCTCCAGCCTCTCCTAAGCAGCATTGAATGTGGCACTGGCCCATGCTTATGCCCCAGGTGCATTTGTTGAATGTGGGAAGCCAATCCATGAAAAGAGTTCGACATTCTCACTTAACTTCAATCCAAAGCACCTGACTGCTGTCTTTATGGCACAGACCTTTCTGTGTCCTGCACAACAGAAAGGAATTTAACACCATCACCACAACCTATCCAGCCATTTTTAACTTTTCATGGTGGTCAAATGACTGTATGTTGACCATTGCAGTTGAACTAAATACTAGAGACCAACAAGAGGTGACCACTGTGTAAACACTTTTCTTCTAAGCTTCTAGAGGCATCTATTTAGAAACAGAATACTAGATTAGACCAGTCTTGATCTGATCGTGCATGACACTTCGGCCCTGTACAATACTATCTATGTATACCTGCTTGGAAGTTAGTTCAGTGTAATTCTGGGTAAATGAGCACAGAATTGTGCTTCAGAAAAGAAAGGCATCTTCTTTGAGGTGGGAATGAAAAGTGCTGTTTTAATTATGATCTGAACACTTTTCTTTCATAAACGTTGAAAATTATGTCCTCCTCCCCACTTCTTTTGGCATGTCTTGGAGTGAATTGTTCCCTGTAGAGTTTTTGCTCCATTACACTGCACCTTGTCTGTGCTGGAGTTTTTCTGTCTGCCTGCCTAATGTGTCTCCTCTAGAATCTAATCTCTCTTATGTGGTTGATATTTATAACACTGGTCGCCATGGCATCCAAGCACAGGCAACCAGTCGCAAACTCTCCGATGAAATGCAATGCACCTTTGTTTCAGCATAAAAAGATGTTCACGGTAGATGCTTCTCCTGTTTTCACTCCCGCTCCCCACAGGATACAACAGACTATGTTGCATATGTAGCAAAGGACCCTGTTAATCGCAGAGGTAAAGAACCACATAACATTCTGTCTTTTTTTTTTTTAAGTGCACTGTTCAGATTGGGGTATGTAGCATTCCAAGTCCGTTCTAGATACAGTATATATTTCTGATTATTGCAGATGCTGTTTATCATTTTATTCAGTTGTTACACTTGTGCCCCACCCTCCCTACAAAGAAGTCAAGGTGACATTAACCAACTTTCCAGCATTGACATAGTTCTGCCAAAAGGGCATGTGCTGCTTCCTGTGGTTGGGGGGCAGTCACTGCGATAGTGAGTGATGACTGAGAGAAAGAGGGAGCTTTGTCTGTACTAGTAGGTGTTTCACGGGGATAGCAGTGTGACACTTTAGAAGATGATGCTTATTAAGGCCCTGTACCCAACCCAGGGCACACTGACCTTAGGCTTCCCCCCCTTTGGGTAACTCAAGCCAAGAAAAAGAGAGCTAGACTAGGTAAGGAATACTCAGTTCCTTCACAACAAAACCTCCCACACGAGGTTATCAATATAGTTCAGAGCGCAATCCTAACCAACCTTCCAGCACTGACATAGCTATGCCAATGGGGCATGTGCTGCATCCTGCAGTGGGGCGGGGGCAATCACGGAGGCCTCCTCAAGGTAAGGGAATGTTTGGCCCCTTATCTCGAACCTATGTTGCCCTTACCCCAGTGCTGGAAAGTTGTTTAGGATTGCACCTTCAGTTTTAGGGTAATTTAAGACCAAATTTGAAAGACAACTAAAACTGTTAACAGAGAGGATATTCAGATCACATAACCAAAAGGAACACAAAAAAGCTAAGCTTTACTCATTCGTCCAGCTGGCCAAGGAGACAATTAAGCTCCCCTCTCCAGTGGAATTCCTACAGGGGAGGCAAAACATTAAGTTTTGCAGGAGCCTGAGCTTCTGTGTAACTCAGCCCATCCCCCTCGCCTTCAGAGTCATGTGCGCCTCGGAGACTTAGCATTTTGCCCCCCTATAGGAACACCACTGCCAGCTGCACCTCTCCCAGTTACAGCTCCTTTATATCATCACCCTCCAGGCAAATCAGCTGACCATCTTTCCCCTCCCACTAATCCAAGGAAAATTAGTCAAATGGATTAATTCCCCCCCAGTTGGTACAAGGGTAATTAGTACAACCTTACAAAGACAGAATCCAATTGAAACTTTAAAGCAGGGGTAGGCAACATGGGGCTCGTGAGCTACTGGTAGCTCATGGGGTGGTTCCCGGTTGCTCATGGCCCTTTTTGGCTCGGGGCAGCAGCCGCTGCCACCAAGCAGCCAGACAGGATGGAGCACGAGCACAGAGCCGGGCATCCCAACCCTTTCCAGCTGTCACCCTGGAGCTCCTGAATCATTACCGAAGGTGGCTGCTCAAAGCAAGACTGGAGGCACGGCCAGGCGGGGTGGCAGAAGAGGCAGCTTCTCCACGATGGTGAGAGGTGGAGCAGGGAAAGCTAGGAGGAAGTGAAGGGAAGTGAAGGACAGCTCCTTCTCCTCCCCGGAGTGTCCTGGGTGGGGGACTTCCTTGGAAGTTCTCCCGCCCTCCAAAGCATGACCTGATGGCCTGCCCTGCTCACTTGCTCTGGTGATTTTTTTCCCTACAGTTAAATATGGGGTGGGGGAACCAGAGTAGCTGTTTGCCAGTTAGTCATTGTGTTAAGTAGCTCATGTATATCCGATGGTTGCCTACCCCTGCTTTAAAGTGACCAGTAAAAATGCACAAGGCAGCTAGACTATGCTTTAAAGAGGTTTCGTACCCAGATCCATGATTTTTAAACTTACCCATGTGGCTGCCATAGATGTTAAAAACTGGGGTTACATATAGAATAAGGAATAAAACTATAGCATGGATGTTTCTTCAGGCAGAGTCCTCTAATTCCTTTCCATTTCTCCCATCCCTTCTAGCATGTCATATCCTGGAATGCTGTGACAGCCTTGCCCAGGATCTTATCAGCACTATTGGGCAAGCTTTTGAACTTCGCTTTAAGCAATATTTGCAGTGTCCCTCCAAGATTCCTGCTCTTCATGATAGGTGAGCACTACAGCAGGGGTTTGTGTGTGTGTGTGTGTGTGTGTGTGTGTGTGTGTGTGTGTGTGTGTGCATGCACCTGCATGTGTGTGTTGCGCAGAACTTTAAAGCAGATTGTTGTGACAGCCCAGTCAGCAGAATGCAGCTTTTGTCTCTGGAGACTCATTTGTGTGCCAGGCCAACCCCCTCCTTCTCCCTAGCTGGTATCATTGCATAGTGATTGAGGTCATTTACCTGCAAGTTTCTCTCCCAGTGTTGCTACCTCTGCTTTTCTGCATATGAAAAGGAGCTGAAGTCAGAAAGACTGTGTGGATGAGGGACTTTCCTGACAAAACTTCCTCCAGAGAGGAAAGTGGGAAGATGACATTCTGCTTACCGACTGACCCCACCTAATGACATTGGGAATATACAATAGAGATCAAAGCACAACAGGGAACAGGCTCTTAACAAGGCAGTTGAGTCTCCAGTAGCCTGCTTGCAGCCACAAGTGTCTGTGTACACAACAAAGAGGCTGCTCTTTAAATAGGCAATTGAAGATGCAATCCTAGAGGCACCCTCAGGCTGATGCTAGCCACTTGTGTCCGCCTAACGGCACCAGCACTGATGCGTAGATGCCGACTGTGCCATTGGGCCGACTCCAGAAGCAGCCTCGGCCCAAGGATGCCAGCCCAAGGCTCCGCCACATCGCTCATGTGCCAACTGAACTCAGCTGGCACAAGAACTGTTCTGGGTAGGGGGAGGGTGGGCTGGGAGGGGGGAACTGGACTGTTCGCATAATGACCTAATTATTTTCGTTAGCAAAGCACACCTGTACTATGTATAAGCCAAGAAATTTAGGTCTTAACATTGATCCTAAAAACCTGCATTGACATACAGTACATACATGTCCATTCTCTACTATCAGCTTTCTGACACACTCACTCGCATTGTACACATACATGAACCATTACACATACAGCCACCACATAAGAAGCAAGTAAGAAGGAAGTAATTGGTGTCATTAAAAAAAATCATCATTTTATGGTTATGAAGATAGATCTGTCCCATTTCAAATGTTTTTAATGGTGGGTAAATTAAGCAGAAATCTGTAGAAGAGCCACGAGGCAAAAATAACACAGCTTCTCTTTGACAGGCTGCAGAGTTTGGATGAACTTTGGGTAGAAGAAAATGGCGAAGCAACAGAACATCCCTATTACAACAGCATTCCAAACAAAATGCCTCCCACTGGGGGGCTGGTTGATGCAAGGCTCAAGGCCAAGCTGCCCTCTGTTTCCGATATTGCTCAGGTAGGCAAACCAATCCTTGCTTGTCATTTAAACGGGTTGAGAGTTGCTACATAAGCAATGCGTTGAAGTGAATGGGGGTGAAGGACCTTGCTTTCAAATCTTGATACCTTGGAGGAAAAGATGATGCAACTCAGAAGACTTAGGCATGCATACACTTTTTTTGGATGGCAAGCCTTTCTCTTTCCCACACGTGTAGCACAATGTGTGAGGCAGAGCTGAGCAGGCTCCGACTGCGCCCAGGGCAGGGCAGTTAGGAAAGATGTCAACAGCCTTGCCACGCCCCCTGCTTCCGGAATCGCTCCATTTCAGAGCAATATGGAAGCAAGAGTGGGAGGAAGCGTCCAGCTCCATGCCAGTCCCCCCCCCAGCATGCCCAGCTCCCTCGGTGGCACCCGCAGCAGCAGGCACATCACCACACTGCATGGGTACATCGCCTCTGGTGTGACGCAGACATTCCATGGATGCTCATGCCTTGACCGTGTAGCACCTACATCATATCTTAGTGCATAAGAGAAGGAAATTCTGTGCATCTGGACCTTTGCCACATAATAGGCTTGCCACCCAGCTAGAGTATGAGCTGGACTTTAGACTAGAATGCTCTTTTAAGTGTGCTCAAGATCTTCTATGAGCTGGTTTGGTATTTTATATGCATTTGCTCTCTTCTTTATTGATTGTTGTTTACATACTCTTGCGTTGAAAATTTAGATAATGAGAATAAAAATGGGGGTAATTGGGTTTGTGGTGGGGGGTAGGAATGGGCAGCTGTGCCCACACTATTTTTATGTCCCTTCTCTTGCGAGTTTATCTAAGGACCAAACTAGGTGCAGCTCGAAGGGGGCCTAGTTGCCGGCAATGTTAAAGGGGCAACTTTGGGGGTGGGGGATTAAGGGTAGGAAAATGGCATGAAGCTATTGAACATACTGGGCTGCAGTCCTGATCTGGATTGGGCTCCTGCACAGCTGCACTTTGAAGGTAAAAACAGACATGCAATTAAGCAGTGATGGGGGCCACTGACTCACCTGGTTTGGTCCTAAGCTAACTGTTAATTGCGTTGGTAAGCAAGCAAAAGTTACATTTTGCTACCATCAGAGAGAAATTAGTGAAGTTACAAATCTGGCATTAGTTATTAATCTGTATCATATAAGTAAGAATCATTGTGCAGAGATTCACATTCATGGTCCAGCATCCTTCAAGCGTGTTCCAAGAAAGGGTGATTGAACTGGAGGAGTTACATAATTTTATAGATGTAATATACCTACTTTGCCATTTAGAATTCCAGGGGTTAATAAAACAGGAATAAAACAGGAAAGGCATGCAGTTTCCCTGAAGGTCATCATTACTCTCATCCTCCTACGCAAACTCATTCATAAAAGAATGCTCAGTCATAGTGTCATACGTGATGAAGGAACAAAGACTGGGTTTGGGTAGAATTGCACCTGGACCAATATTTTAAAAAAGACCCACTGAAAATGCATTACAGTTTGTAATGGTAGAGTTTGCATGAAGAATATTTTTACTGCCATCTTAGTCTGCATCAGCAATGGGAAGAGAGCAAACATATTATCAGAGCCAGCACACAAGAGACCTATTTGGTGAAGACTGGCAACAGGGACCCAACAGGCAAGGTAAGCTGGACTCTGAAATGATGTTATTTTATATGGAATCTAGGATTGCAGTTGGAACAATGTGAATCCATAGAGGATGTAGCTTAATGGACTATGTCTGACAGCCCAATCCTATTCCCTTCTCCTCACCCCCTATAGCATGCATCTGCACCAATGGAGCAAGACTGCATGCTATGGGGCGTGGTGACCAGAAGGCCTGTGAGAGGTAAAAACTGTTTTTTTTTACTCAGACTTTTTACTTACGCTTCAGTAGGCCCTCTGGCTGCCTAAAGATCTCCTTGGACCCACACCAGCTACTTTGCTGGCATACATCCAAAGAGAGGATAGGATCAGGCATGCGCCTTTGCCACTGAGATCTGCCCACACAACGCCTCCTGCCCTCCCCATCCCAAACCTCCCTGAACCACCCGCAAACCTCCCCTTCTGCCACCTTGCCTGGGCTGGCAGAGCATCTAGGGGAGTCTGGCATGTGCGCCGTGCCACTGGCCATTTCCACCAGTGGCTCCATGTCATGTCCATTCTCCCCGAGCGGTTGCTGGGCCTTGCCCCTGAGTGGTGGCGGGAAGCTGGGGAAGCAGGTTGCAACTCATCGCGCTGCGCACAGAATCTCTCGACACCAGTTTTCTTCTTGCCGAGGCAATTTATTCGTGTCAAAGCCTATACATTCATCGACCCTGTTGCTTCACAGGGCCTGAAGGGTTCACACTGAGGTGCAGCGAGGCCGAACCAGCCTTCCTTCCCTCGCTGGGGGTGAGGCCTTCCAGGCTCCCAGGCCCTGGCCTCTTGCTCGCCCTTGCTCACTTGCCACTTGCCCATCAGTCCAGAGCGGGTGAGGTGCTCCCCCCTTGGATCGGGGCCCTCTGCAGCCATCCCCGCAGAGCTCCCACCGAGCTCTGGGCTCGTCCCCAGGCCAAGGCCTTCTAGGGCCTTTCTCCCCCCTTCCCAGTGTGGGCTTGGCAGCCCGTAAGGGAGGGAGGGAGCGAGACAGCCAGACAGCCAGCTAGCCAGCAAACTGCCTCATTGCCAAGCTGGGCCTCCTTTTAAGGCCCTGGCGCCTCCTCCTAGCTCCGCCCCTTCCTTCTGTAGGTCTCCCTTTGAGGCACCCATGTAGGGCCTGGGGCTGGCTCCTGCACCTGCCCTTTCTGCCAGAGGCTGGAATAGGCCCAGTTTCTCCCTAGATCTGAGGCCCCTGCTGAGCTCAGTGGGGCCTCGCCTCCTCTCAGGGAAAGGGCCTCCCCAGGGGTCATCTCTGGCACGTCTCCCCGGTTTGTGGCCGTCCCAGTCCGATCTGGGGTGACACTCCATCAAGCATGATGGCTGTGCAACTTTTGAACTGCCACAGCAGGACCAATGGGAGTGGATCTCATTATAGGATCTCATTGATAGGGGAAGCCCATTGTGTTCAGTAAGGCTGTAATCCACTCTTACTCATTGGAAACAAACATCTACACCTATTGTAACTAAGTTTAAGCACGTGACTGATACAACCATGTATGCTTCCCCTCCTTACCCCTGCCCCCATTCTCCTTCCCCCATCGTTGTCTCCCTTGCATCCGTACCTAGATTGTAAGAGCCACAGAATGACTTTTCACCCTGTCAAGTTCTATATATACAGGCATGTCCCGGTATCCACTGGGTTTCTGTTCCCAGTCCCCACTGGGGATACCTGAAACTATGGATACTGGGGATGCCTTTTTACAGATAGAGAAGTGGTTTTGCTACAAGGTTAAAAAACAGAGATTTGTTTAATGTTCCCGGCTTTTTAATAGGTATCCCAGTATCCTTGGTATCCGTGGATAACTGAAACTGTGGATACAGAATCAGTGGATGTGGGGGCACACCTATATTGATAGTGCTATATAAGCAAACCATCATAGTAATGAGTCCGTTACATTTGACGAGTAATAGTAATGGCATAAAGCAGCAAATTAAGGCAGTAACTCCAATGTGTGCAATTAGAAAGTGAAGTTATGCGGACATTTCATCCCAAGCACAACATGTACTTCTGTGTGCCTCCATTCTGCCCACTAAAAAGAAAGGCAAAAGAGACACCAGTACAATCCAATCCAAAGTCATTTGGGTGATTTGACTGCCTTGAGTATTATTTCCTTCCTGCTCGGGTTGATTGTTTTCATCTCTCATGGAATAGATTCTTCTGTTCACTAATCTCTGTCTTCTGAGATTAGTAGAGTCTTCTGTCTTTGCTTCCACTGTAGAGCTGTTCAGCACTGCAGAAGCTGAATTAAAACGGTATTATAACAGCACTTAAACTAGTACTGTTTCATCCAGCAATGCCCTTCCCAATATAATTTCTATAATATTTACTCAGAAATCAATTGCATTCAGTGAGGGCTCCTTCCGAACGTTAATGAAACACTTCTGGTTTGCAGGTTTGATCCCTTCTATTGCTTTCTTTTGAGTGAGGCAGTAGCATTACTGGTTATTAAAGTTGCCCCTCAGAGTCTCTTTTTAATTGCCCCTTATTGTCAGTTCCTGACAAGGGAACTTCAATTACTTCAATAGCAAGGGAGCTTCAAATGAAATTTCCTTTCATTATGTATTATGTTTATTTATATTGTGAAATATAATGCCCCAGTATCCACTGATTAGGTATCCACAGTTTTAGTTATCCACGGATACCATGGATACTGGGATGCCTATTAAAAAAATAGGAGAACATTAAACAAATCTCTTTTTTCACCTTGTTACAGCCAAACCACTGATGTTCCCCGACCTTTAAAACGGCATCCCCAGTATCCACGGTTTCAGATATCCACAGGGGTGGGGGCGGGGTCCGGAATGGAACCCCAGCGGATACCGGGACATGCCTGTAAGTGAAGGGAGATCAAGCTTCTGTCTATCGGGCAGCCCAATGCCAACCTGTGTTGGAGCAGGCAGGATGGCTGGCCTGCGCTGCATCCTACACAGGTTAGGCAGTGGCTGGAGCTCACCTAGGGGTAAGGGGATGTTGTTGTTGTTCAGTCGCTAAGTCGTGTCCGACTCTTTGCGACCCCCTGGACCACAGCACGCCAGGCCTCCCTGTCCTCCACTAGCTTCCTGAGTTCACCCAATTTCATGTTCATTGCTTCGGTGACACTGTCTAACCATCTCATCCTCTGCCGCCCCCTTCTCCTTTTGCCTTCAATCTTTCCCAGCATGAGGGTCTTTTCTAAAGAGTCCTCTCTTCTCATGTGGTGGCCAAAGTACTTGAGCTTCAGCTTCAGAATTTGTCCTTCCAGGGAGCAATCAGGCTTGACATCCTGGAAGATTGACCGATTGGATCTCCTTGCAGTCCAGGGGACTCTCAAGAGTCTTCTCCAACACCATAATTCAAAAGCATCTATTCTTCGGCGCTCTGCCTTTCTTATGGTCCAGCTCTCACAGCCATACATTGCTTCTGGGAAAACCATCACTTTGACAATGTGAACCTTTGTTGGCAGGGTGATGTCTCGGCTTTTGATTAAGTTGTCTATGTTCGCCATAGCTTTCCTCCCAAGAAGTAAACATCTTTTAATTTCATGGCTGCAGTCACCATCTGTGGTGATCTTGGAGCCCAGGAAAATAAAGTCTGTCACTGCTTCCATTTCTTCCCCTTCTATTTGCCAGGAGGTGATGGGAGTGGTGGCCATGATCTTCGTTTTTTTAATGTTGAGCTTCAAGCCAATTTTTGCACTTATACCAGGGTAAGCCTGAGCCAGCCCTATGGGGCTGCTCAGATCTATGCCAGTGAAATCGCTGGCATAAATCCAAGCAGCTGTATTCCCTCCTGGCCTGGGAACAGGGATTAGGATCTGCACTCCATCCCCATCCCAGGCCGGGCCACCCATGGGCCCACCCACTCTCCACCCTCCTTTCACCCCATTCCACCCCCTCCTGCCTTCCCCCCACCCCAAGTCCCTGCACTGGCCAAACTCAGCTAGTTCACGAACAGCTTACCCAAGCTCCGTGTCATTCTCCCTGGGCCGGCAGTGCTGCCGGTGCATCCGCCTGCGGTACAGACGTGCCTTATGGCATGTTTGCGCATGCACTGAGACGACACAAGCAACGTGCGTAGTCCCAAGGGCGCTATTGGATTGCACCCTACATTGCTTTGAGAACTTCTTGTTGAACAGCAGTACATGAATGATAATAACAATAGCAATAACAAAGGATGAGTTTGTCCATTTCTGTATAGCAGAGAAAGAAAAATGATTGCATTATTTTTACAGGGTCTTTGGACATCTACAGCATGCCAGAAGAAAAGACTAATGTAACCTCCCCAGGGGAGGCACCAACCTATGTGAATACACAACACATAAATATGGAAACTCTACAAGTGCTTCAGGCAGATGCTGAACATGTATATAGTGGAACAACTGAAAGTACCAAAGACAGAAGCCCTGGAAAAGATCTTTTTGACATGAGTAAGCCTCTTAAAAATATCACTCTGAATTCTTAGTCTTACAGAACAGTACTAAATATGCCTGTTCAGAAGTAAGTCTCATTGAGCTCAGGGAAATGGGCAGCCCAATCCTACTGGGCTTACTGCTCATACTCCAGGCTCACTGCTGGCTCCTGATGTCATAAAAAGTGCCGTAAGGCACGCTGGCACAGGTGGTCAGGACACTGGGCCAGCAGTGAGGCCAGTGCCCGTTGGTGTTGGGCCTCAGCACCGTGAAGATGTCTGAGGGGAGCAGCCAGCGGTAAGTTTCCCCACTAGTCAGCAGAGACTAGTGGAAGGCAGGGTGTGCCTCCCCACCCCTCCCGGGGTGGGGAGAGAGCGGGAGGAAGGCAGGGAGGGGGCAGAACTGGGCAGAGGGCCAGAGAACTGGGCAGAGAGAAGTTTCAGGCCTAGAGTCTGCCGCCAAATCTTGATCCCCTCCCCAGGCTGCAGAGACTGACATAGGCCTCCTTGAGTCTACGCCTTCTCAATAGCAGGTCAGGCGCAGGTTCAAGTAGACCTGTTGGGGCTGCCATTGCTCGAAATGAGGTAAGGGAACATAGGTTCCCTGCTTCCCTGGCCCTACTGGATATAACTGTGCTGGGTGTTGGAGAGATAGGATTCCTGGAACCCCCATGGATACCGACATCTGTGGGTATTCAACAGATGTGGGTATTCAAACCCATGGATTTGGGGCCACCCCACCATCTAAACCTGACTGGAGGGTTTTCTGAGGCTTGCAGGTGCTGCGGATGGTTGCGAGTGGCCTCTGTGGGCCTCAGAGGGTTCAGGTGGGACTCTCCCCCACAGGTTTAGAACCCACGGATAATGACGGCCCACCTGGATATCAATTTTCCTTTATTCTCCTTATCATGTTTATGGGATGCACCAGTGCAACATCCCTGCCCCATTCTCATCACTGCAAACCCCTTCTCTCGTCCAGCTGTTTGGTCCCATCCCTTCTTCCCCACTGTAATGATACTGAGAGTTTTTCACCCACCCCAAGTTCAAATGGTGAGTTATTGTGATGGTGTGCCATGTGTGGAATGTGGTTCCATTAGTGTCTTAGGCCTATTGGGAATTGTCCAAGTGACCTGATAGTGACTGTTCGTGATGAGCAACAGACTAACCTTCCCAGTCCTTGCATTTGTATATCTCTGTGTTTAAAAGCTTGATTTAAAAAAAAATATTTCACCACATAGGTGCCTTTCCATCGTACTCCTCAAGCAAAGGATCATCTAGACCAGTGGTTCATGGATTTTTTAGGCTGGGACTTACTTTTTAGAATGGCACTCATGTTGGGACCCATCGGAGCTGATGTCATAAAGTGATATCACAGCCAAAAGTGACATCATCGAGCAGGAAGTGCTGTCATTGTGACAGAATCAAATGACACTTCTGGAATGCAAACTGACGTTCTTGGACTGCAGCAATTGTAAAACCATGAAACATCCATGACAGAAAGCAAGATTAGGACCAAATATGTAAAAGCACTGAAGTAATAACAAAATTTAAAAAGAAAACCCTCATTTGAAAATTCGAACACTCACAAAAGGGATATAGCAAGAGTAAGGTCTGTAGCGTCCAAGATGGCTACTCCCAGCTTTCTGTCAGCCACCTGACATCAGGTCACAACCCACCAAGTGGGCCCCAACCCACAGTTTGAGAAACACTGATCTAGATCTTAACAAACGATCAAGACAGCAGGAATCCTTAGCAAAGGCGACCTCACTCGCTACAATAGTTCCATATTATTTCAAAGAACTTTCCCCTAAAAAGGTTGTTTTATCTGGAATGCTCTCCATTTTTTAATTTTTTTTCAAATATGTTTTCTTATCCATTGCCTATGGAAACTGGAATTGTACCACTTGGAATTACTGCAGTGCTATGTCACTCTTATGTCATTATTTTATTAATTTGATCTCTCATCAGGCCCTTTTGAAGACGCTCTCAAGAACCAAACTCCTGGGCCCATTTTGAACAAGGCTACCTCAGTTGAATGCACCAGTCCTCTTTTGTCCAGGGCAGCTGGTGCAGCAATAGCAGAAGAGCTGAGCACCGAACCCTGGTACCAAGGAGAGATGAGCAGGAAGGAAGCTGAGCAGCTCTTAAAGAGATGTGGAGACTTCCTGGTTCGGAAAAGTACCTCAAATCCAGGCTCCTATGTGCTGACTGGGCTACATAACGGACATGCCAAACACCTTCTCTTGGTGGATCCTGAAGGAACTGTAAGTATTTTGACGATAGTGCTAGGAAAGTCTTATGTCAAAGTCTGTTAGCATGGAAAACAAGTCTGTTTCCTTTATACCACTTCACTATGCCCCTTGGCCATGTGATAAGAAGTTGCGGATAATTTACATGGAATGAAATAAGTTTCCTTTTGAAGGAAAGCTATGGAAACCTCTAGAGCAGTGTTATATTATTCAAACTGTGGGTTGGGACCTGATGTCAAGTGGGTTGCGGAAAGCTGGGAGCAGCCATCTTGCACACTGCAGACCTTCCTCTTGTTATATTCCTTTTGTGAGTGTTAACAGCTTGAATTTGCAAGTGAGGTTTTTGTTTAAAAAAATTGTTTTTAGTTCAGTGCTTTTATATCGTAGCTTGTCCTAATCTTGCTTTCTGTCAGGGATGTTTCCTGGTTGTGCAATTGGTGCAGTCCAAGAATGCTAATTTGCATTTAAGGCGTGTCATTTCATTATGTTACAATGATGCCACTTCCTGCCACAACATCACTTCCAGGTTAATGACATCACTTCTGGTGGGTCCCAACCCGAGTGCCCTTCCAAAAAGTGGGTCCCGGTCTAAAAAGTTTGAATACCACTGCTCTAGAGCAATGATCTTCAAAGTCCTACTTGGACTTTGAAGACACTGTAAGTACTTGCGGGGGCAGGGTGGAGGTGGGGGGGAGGACCTGGCAGCGCTGCAGCAATCGCCTGAGTATTTAGGGGCAAGTGCCCTACCTGTGTGGGGTCCTTGGGGGCACAGAAGGGTTAGGGAGGCCTGCTGCCACCTTCGTGAGTCTCCCTGATGCTAAAAATAGCTCTGTTGCAAGGTCGGAACTAACTTCCTGTTCAGCGTCCAAATAGGAAGTTTGCTCCAACCTTGCAATGGAGCTATTTTTAGCATCAGGGAGGCCCACAGAGGTGGCAGCGGGCCTCCCCAACCCTTCTGCACCCCCAAGGACCCCACCCAGGTAGGACACATGCCCTTAAATGCCCGCTATGCCATGATCACTGGGGCACCTCTGGCAGTCATTTCTAGGACCACTCCCCTTAAGGGGAAATTGCCTCTTTGTTCTTCCTATGGTGGGTCGCAACCCACTGTTTGAAGGACACTGCTCTAGTGTCTTTATGCACAAATTAGTCTGCATTAGGAGCAGGGGTGGCATAACCAGCGACACCACCCAATGCCGCCTTTGGTCTGCCAATGTCGCCTTGTGATAGAAAAAAATAAAAAGAAACCTTACCTTGCTCTATTGCATGGATCTTTTTTTGGGGGGGGAATTAATAAGTGGGGGTCCCTCAAGGATCTGGTATTGGTGCAATTTGAAGTGATCCTTTTGGAAGTCTTCACCATCTCCTTTGGCTTTTACCACTCTGACTAGTTTAGTGTCAGCTGCAAACATGGCCATCTCATTATTTACCCCTAAATCTAGATAATTTAACATGTTTATAATTTAACACTATAAATCCATGGGGCTGCTACATTTGGAATACTGTGTACAGTTTTGGTCACCGTAACTGAAGAAGGATATTGTAAAGCAGGAAAAATGCAAAAAGAAGGCAACAGAAATGATTAGAGAGCTGAAGTATCTTCCTTAAGAGGCAAGGTTAGTGCTTGGGGCCTTTTAGCGTAGGGAAAAGGTGATTAAGGGGGGGCATAGTTTAGACTTATAAAATGTTGCATCATGTGGAGAGTTTTCACCCTCTCATCATACCAGAACCACTGGTCAGCCAATGAAAATGATTGGAGGGAGATTTAAGATGTATTAAAACAGCGGTCTCCAAACCTCTGACTGTTGCATTCTGGGAAAACCTTCCCCGTTCTGAGTAATGCAAATCATTCCTTCGCACTGCTGCTTGTAATGTCGCTTGCGCTGCCCAGAGAGATGCTCTAGGCTGTCGTGTCTTCCTGAAAATCCGGGAGAACAGCCTGCTGGGATGAGGGACCATATACATGACGGTTCAGAGCGTCTCTCTGGGCAGCGTGAGGGACAGTACAAGTGGCAGTGTGACGGAATGATCCGCACATCTCACAGTGGGGAAGCCTTTCCTCGAATGCTGGATCTGGCCCACAGGCTGTAGTATGCAGGTCCCTGGACTAAAAGAAGTATTTCCCACAGTGCATAATTAGTCTATGAAATTTTTTGCCACAAGAAGAATGCTTTCCTGCATCTAAAAATATTAAGGCTAATTGTTTCTCCATAGGTTTATCAAAATATTTCAACATATCTAATACAATTCTTACATTATCACTTAAACGTCCTTTTGGGAGTAAACCACACTGATCTTCATTCATAAACTTTTGTGACGTCTTCATTCTTCCTGCTAAAATTGATGTTGATATCTTATAATCATTATTCAACAATGAGAGAGGTCTGTATGTAGAGGGCTTTAAGAGGAGATTGGACAATGGCTATGTATTGTCATGATATTTACACTATGCCCTGCCTCCAGGTTCAGTGGCAATAAGCCTTAGAATACCAATTGCAAGGGAGGAGTGGTGGGAGAGATGGATGCCTTTTTCTCCTGCTTATGGACTTCACAAAGGTCATTGTGACAAACAGAATGCTGAACGGGATGGGTCTTTGCTCTGACCCAGTAAGGCCTTCCTTAAGCTCTTAACGAGCCTATGCAAATTATATATGTGTTGCTTTGTTGGTAAAAATGTCAATAAAATGATCTATATCATGCTATTGTCTATATTATATTATAATCTATAATAGCGTGTTGCCAGATACAAGGGAGTGGCAACAGGATGGAGGCATCTTGTTGCCTTATGTGCTCCCTGAGCCACCTGGTGGACCACTGTGAGATACAGGAAGCTGGACTAGATGGGCCGTTGGCCTGATCCAGTAGGGCTCTTCTTATGTTCTTATGTTCTATATAAACACACTTCTTCCAAAAGTGCAATTTCTGATGAATATATAAATACTTGCACATTCTTTTTTTCAGGTTCGTACGAAGGATCGTATCTTTGATAGCATTAGTCACCTCATCAACCACCACCTTGAGAACAATTTGCCGATTGTCTCTTCTGGGAGCGAACTCTGCCTCCATCAGGCAGCGGAGAGAAAACAGTGACCCACATTGACCCCCCCACCCACCCCATGCTCCATGAGATCTGCAGACCATCAACTCTCCTGATCAGAGAGGAATTGAAAGCTGATGTCCGTAGAAAAAGATGGTCACCTATTAAGTTTTCTGTAGGTTAAAGAATACCATTCCACATGGTGCCAGGAAGAAGAAAATCCTTATGGCTGTCCAGGGATAGGAAAGCATGGCAAGAGTAGCAGGCAGAAAAGTTTCTTTGTGTTTTTCTTAAAACTGACTTTAATAACAGTGCTCGGATTCCTTTATATGAATATTGACCATGTTCAAAAGGTGTGTGTGTGTGAGAGAGTATGTATGTACACACATATACGTGTGCATGTATGCGCATATACATGAGAGTATGGCTACAATCCTATTCATACTTACCTGTGAGAGTAAGCCCCATTGACTCTAATAAGACTTACTTCTGAGAAGACATGCATAGGATTGGGCTCTATGTATGTATGCACACATACATGTGCATACACATGTGTGTGCGTGCATGCACGTACACACACATACACACCCATTTAAATATGGCAGATATTTATATTTCTTATTTCAGCATTGAAGGCATGGAACAAAACAAAGTTAAGCTCCATGCATTTTTAACTGAAAATGAAAATTGCAATTGTTATGATTAAATATATACCCAAGATCTCATTTCCTTGAAGAAAGGGAATATGAAGTCTCAAGCGCAGTTTTATGACCTGATAAGCACAATCATAGAAGTGAATCAGACAAAATGCAGTGAATAAATACCAGGTGAGGACAAATGGATCAACGAGCTAGAATTCCAATAGGGAAAGTGAGCTTGAAACAACTTTTGAAAACATTATTCGCCACCTCTTTAAGTACAAAAGCATTTTCTCTTTCTGATGTCCGACTTAAATTCTCATGTAATGCTACTCAAATTGTTTGTAACTTGCTTTGACTTTGACTTGGTGTTATTTCTCTGTGTATGAGGTATACGCATTGATTTTTCTAATACCATACCTTCAGATCCAGCTTTGATTTATTAAACCAATGTTCCAATATGAAGGGCTTTCTACATGACATTCACTTCTTGCAAGATGCAATGTCGTTCACTGTAGCCACGTGATGCCAGAGGAAAGTGCATGTGTGTGATTTTAAACATACTGGCTCCAGTCCAACGATAGTTATGAGCAGTTAATTGTAGGATCCAGCCTCATTTAAATATTTTCAGTGTCTAAGTAGGACATCTTGCATATAAACATGGCTTACTTTGTTCATAACCTGAGCCATGATGGATTTGGAGCTGTACAGTAAAGAAGGAACTTTGTTCCCACCCAACCCATTCATGCATGTACCATGCAAAGATTATGTATAAAGAGACTCCAGAGAAGCCTTGTTGGCTGAGGAACTTGTTGAAGTGTAGAGAGGGATTTGGGAAAACAACCCACCTGTACCCATTTCCTGCACTTATACAGAACTGAAATGATGGTCTCAGGCTGCTTGCTGATATTTATATCAACATTTTAAATACATTTAAAGTAATACTCTGAATTGTGTTTTCAAACTCTACTTAAGTTGGCAACCCACGTTAATGGCAGACATGATTAGTATTAGACACGTAGTGCTAAACTGTGTTTAAAGCCAACAAGATGGGATGGCAGGGAAAGTGGGCAAACTTGTATCAGAAAGAGAAGGAAAAGGAATCTGTACTGCTGAAACTGGCTTATGATTTGTAAGGAGGCAGCATTATGTCTACAGTACCGGACTATAGGACTGAGGTCACTGACATGCTTCTAAATAAGAATATATTTATTTCTGTGGAAGTATGTGCTTAACTCTCATGAAATTGACTGGGAAAAAACTTCAGTTGGCTTGCACACACCAAAGTAGGGCACCAGAAGTAGGACATCAGGAGCTGCCACAATGAAAGGCAGGTGGCACACAGTAGCAACCCAAGAAATTGCTGTTGGACTGATTCCTGTATTTAAAGTAGGGAAGGGTTTTCTCCCTAGGTTAGGTGGCCTGTTGACCCTGGACTTTTGTCTGTTTGTGGCCTGCCCTTGCAGGAATCATTCAGGACTATCTGCTCTGCAGCCCTATTTCTGCAGTGTAGCTGCTACTTGTGGTATGCCGTCAGTTGGGCAGATTGATGTGTGCATGGAGCTGGCTTAGGCCCAGATAGTCTCTTGCTCCCTTCTAGTGTTTCATGTTATGCCAATGATCATGGCTGCTGCGGTTTTGCTCTCTCATTACAGACGGAGGAGCCGAGAAGCATGCCTTCAGTGTTCCCATCTTCACTTTTATGCCAGAAGTGGAAGCCTTAAGAAATAGTGACCACAGAAGAAGGATATTTGCAAAACCCTGCATCCCAACCTTTGTACTGCCAGATTGCAGACAGAGCTTGCCACACTATCTGCAATGCACATCAAGCATGCCAGGATGGGGCACACTGTAGACAGTGTGGTTAGATGTGCATTGCTGTCGTTCAGATCCCAGTCTGTGTGCTTGTACGGACACACACGCCCTTCTCCATCTGGAACACACCAGTCAAAAGACTTTCTGAAAGCCTGTGCTACAATTTTCACACGGACAGTATTGAAGAATACATCTGAGAAGAGCTAAATATAACATTGATGGAGGGTGGTAGTGTTTCCATGATCAAGATTTGTACCTGCCAGATGTATCCGGGTCTGGATAACTGCATTGCTAATGTGTTTCACAAGGCACATTTATGGAAAAGGCAGGCAGGCTTAAACCCCATTGATATCAGTGAAATTTAAATTTAGTTAACGCTTAAGGCTGCAATCCTATGCACACTTACCTGGCAATAAGCCTTCTAGTATACACGTACACAGGGACTGCACTACATTGCTGCAATCACATGCACAGTTATTTCAGATTAATCCCTATTCACCTGAATGCTAAACACAGTGGGGCTGACTTCCGTTTAACCATGCATTGGAAGGCAGTGTAAAGCTCTACTCCTGTGCCCACTTATTTGGGACCACATCTCATTAAAATCAAATCTGACCTTTGCATACACAGATAGGATTGGGATGCATGCCCAACAGGTGAGTCTGTCAGGTTGTTTCTGTGCAATGGTTACGATGCCCCCATACTGAGAGCTTGTTTGCTAGCACAGTGAAGTGTTGAGACAGAACAGTTAGTCATTGCAGGTGAATCCCAAGCAAGCCAGAAACCACAGCCAAAACAATCACTCTTAGGTTTCAAGTAGGAAGTCATACAATACAAAACAGTACATTTAATGTATAATAACACAATGGAACTCTTCAGAGTACCCAGAGGGAATACAGCCATGACTCAATTCATCTCTACACTTTGAGCACCTTTATCATGATACTTTTTGCTTAACCAGCACGGTCATATCGTTATCCTTATTTTTATTTGCTGCTTCAGGCAGCGTCTGTTCAGTACGTCGCATTAGACTGCCTGGTATATTTTCACAGTTTCAGCATAGTTTTCTTGTATTTTGCACCGAGATTGAAAGGTTAAGTGACCTGTTTACAAGGGTGTGTTTTTAAGTCAAAATAGCATGTATACAAACCCATCTGCTTGTAAGCAGTTTGGCTAGAGATTTTCATTTCTCAGGGAGGCCTCTAGATGCATGCCAGAGACCGTGAAGTGCCACTTACTCCTATTGATCCTATTGTGTGCGGAGAATCTTGCTTTTATGAGACCGTCTCAAAAGAATCGCCCTACCTTTTTTTCAACAAAGCCTTTCTAAATACCCTTTGTCACAATTTGTTGCTCTAGTAACATTTTTTTCCAAATAACTATGACAAGAGGTTGAACAAATCATGCCTCCTTCTCCCGCATGCTAACATCTATAAGAGAACCCTACTCCATAAAGATATAGAGCATATCTTTATTCTGCCACTGTCTGCAGTCCTCAGCTTTTGTCTGAGCTGCTGAGATGTCAGAAGCTATTTGTGAACTTTTCAATCGCGGAGAGAGAGAGTGCAGCAAAGGAACGGGGACAGTCTTTGCGCTGTTGTGGAAGAAACCAGAATGAAAAAAGGTCCAGCGTGTTTGGCGATAGACATGATGTTTGGTTCCTTCTTGTTTTTGTGCTGACGTTGCTTCCCAATTCACCAAAGACCACCATTAGCTCCAATCAAATGTATGGCAAATCCCATGTTTTCTCTGCCCACTTCATCCTTCTGACACAGCATATGGCCCAACAAGAAATCAATGAACAGATAGTCCTTAGGAGTAGGATGTTTTTACAGCTACATGAAGCGAAAACCTACCAGTGAGTCACTTGATGCCAGTTTGAGCTGACGAAGTTGGAATGTCAACGTTCAAGTTCAATTTCCAGAGCTCTTATTGAGCCGAAACTATTACTTTTCTTGACACCTTCCTGTTCATGAATGATGTCGTGGTTCAGGAGCCAGGAAGCTTCCTGGATCACCTTCGGCCAGTCCCTATCAGCCTCCCCTACCTCACAGGGTTGTGGTGAGGACAAAAGGAGGGAAGGAAGTATATACCACCACCCTGAATTCCTTGGAGGAAAGGTGGTTTAGAAATGTGGGGGGGGGGAAATCTCTTTGGGGCAACAATGCCAAACTCCAGGGGTGGGATCAGGGGTTGGCCAAGTCAGGGGCAGGGGTATCTTTGAGTGTCCCAGCAAAGTGTACTTGACCCCAACCACTTGGGTAGCACAATCCACCACCACCCCAATGGCCAGCGCAAGCCACTTGCGCTGACCGAGTGCTGTTGGCACATGCTATAAAGAATGTGTGTGCCAGTGCTTCTGGCACTGTGCCAACGCAGGGGCCTGCATCAACGCAGCAGCACCAGCAAAAGCCCCCGGTGTGCTGCCACTGCGCTAGCTGAATTTGGCTCGCACAGGAGAAATTCAGGGTGGAGGGCAGGCGAGGGAGGGCAGAATGGGGCAGGGGAGGGTAGAACGGGAGGTGGGCTGGCCCAGGGAGGAGGGTGGAGCTTGGATGTGGCCATTAGGCCACATCCAAACTCCTGAGGCTGCATGGCGTGCTTGGATTTGCGCCTGCTAAACAGCAGGTGTAGATCCGGGTAGCCCACATGGGCGGCTGGCACTTACTCTGGGGCAAGGGCACAAATGCCCCATGGAGGCTTCAGTCTGCTCAAGACCTATACTGGATACAGAGCAGGCCCGCAGGCCTGCCTGTTCCAGCACAGGTTAGAATTGTGCTCTGAGTGGTGTTCATTTCCCTTCTTATGCGTTTGGGGCGGAGACGAACAGAGTCCCGAGCGCGCCCAGGGCAGGGTGATGAAACCACGCCCCCAGCATGTCGCCCCGCCCCCGAGCATCACCCAGCCATGCTTCCCTGCGCCCAGAATAGCTCAATTTCAGAGCGAAACAGATGCAAGGGAGGACAGGCAGGCCAAACAGTGTGCAGGTTCGTCCGCGCAATGGTGCCCCACCGCTGCCGCCACCCCGCCACTGCCGGCACCATTGCCCGTGTCACCCCTTGCGACACCCTTCCTCCGCCCCTGGTTTGGGGCTTCTGTAAATATCTTTCCAAGAGCAAGATAAAAAAATATATGCAGTGACTGAAACAAAAGCAAAAAAAAAAAAAAATGCAGATGAAACAGGCAGGTCACACCAAGTCACATGTTTCAGTTGGACACTAAACTAATTAAATAATAAAAAAGATTCAATTTGACATGCGGTACTTTAAAATAAAATAAAAAACCCAGAATAAAATGGACATTCCTCTGCTGCCCTATTTCACTGCTCTTCCAAGAAGTTTGCACTGATGATTGCAAGAAAGAACACTGAATGGATGCAGCATTGAGTGTCTCCTTCCGCGAGGCTTATCGTCATATGTTTTCAAACTGTTATTTGAAGTGTACCCTCTTACAGTACTTTTGGGCTTCTGTTATAGTACATGGAGCACCATTGGTCTTACACTCACGTAAACTTTTGTCACATAAAAGCAATGTACAAAACAATGTTTTGTAAAAGCAATGTACAAAGAGACAGATGACTAGATGCTGGTGCTTCAACTCTTAACATTTGCTCTGGGAATCTCTGCACGTCAGGGTCATGCCCTTCCTATGCCTTCCTGTTGTTGAATTGGCAGGGTGACCAGCATGTCCCATCCTGAGCAGGTATTTGTTGACATAGCAAGTCTAAGAATCCGTTCACTGTTGTGTGACTCCATTAACACACCAATGAGATACACAAGGGGGAAAATGATGCACCATGTGACTGCAGACCTAATCCCCTTCTCAACCGCAAATGGCAACGCAGGGGTGCACCGTTTGGTGGAGCGTCTGCAGTGCTTGGTGAACAATAACATTTCCTGTAGATCATTCTATGTACATTTATACATACACACATAATAGACTAAAAACTGGCAGCGATCATCCACCTGGGGGGTGTCCTCCAGTACCATTGGCTGAACCACTGTTGCATCACAGAATGTTTATGAACATTGTACCAGTTGAGGAAAGATAGGTCAGTCATAGGAGTGATGGAGAAGCCTCATACAGAGCTTGTGGCAGGGGTCTTGAAGGAAGGGGGTTGTGAAATGTTAGAGGCAGATGGACCAAGGTAGCAGAAGGAAGATAGGGCAACAAAACCGCACATGGGACCTAAAGCCTTACAAAATTTGCATACTATTGGTAGGTGAATACTGGATATATACCATTTTAAATAACCAGCCATTGTTTCTGCAGTGTTTCGTGGGGGTGTTTGTGTGTAGGATAAAACTGTATCCACAACATCCATCTGTCTTTATAAGGACATCAAGGTAAGTGGGAGAGGGTGCAAAGAACTTTCCTGAGTCAAATCTCTTGTGGAACTAAAAACCACCCACATTGTTTTGTGCTAAAAATAGGCACTTAAAAAATAAGTACTTGGTTAGTGTTTCCTCGTGCATGAAACTGAAAAAAAATTCATATTAAAAAGTCATTGAAAAATTATTGGCTTGCAGAGTTAGCAGGCTTTATTTGCAGAAGTTTCCATTGTGAAATGAAGAGTTGTTTTTTTCGGCTGCAGACAAGTAGACCTTCGACTGTGGACATACTTCCTTTGGTTTCTGGACATTGCTGCTGCTGGATTTGCTTCGGCTCTGATCCGGGGTGTGCTGGAT
>JAJKFI010000001.1:26245207-26288333 GCA_029204185.1 Lerista edwardsae | reverse complement strand
TCTATCTATCTATCTATCTATCTATCTATCTATCTATCTATCTATCTCCTTTCTGAATATCTAATTTATGGGGACCTGGAAAATTTAACTATGACAAACACCCTTTATCCCGTGTAACATCCCAGCTTGCCCTATGCAGCTATTCGGACATTTAACTATTACATAAAGAACATAAAACCATATCTTTAAAAAATGAACTGTGAAGAGAAAAATGTTACAGGAGTGGCCACATTATTTCTAAGGCTGTAATCCTATAACACTTTCTTGGGAATAAGGCTCATTGAATTCAATGACCTACTTTGGAGTAGGTTTATGAGACAAAATGTCAGTATAAAATGAAATGGAATTGGCTTGTAACCAGTGGCATTTCTATAGGGAGGGCAAAGCTCTAAGTGTTGCGAGGAGCCTTACCCTGTCATGTAAATCCCTCCTCTCCCTTGCTGCTGTAGCCAGTAAGCAATGCCAAGATGTTGCTTTTCCCTGTGAGGATTGGCTAAAATGGTGCAGGAGAGGAGTGATTTTCACTGGAAGGTAATATAAGGCTTCTTGCAAAACTTAGGGATTTGCCCTCCCTGTAGAGACGCCTCTGCTTGTAACATTTGAAAGGAAATATTCATCATTTTCAAAAAGTATTGTCAAACCAAAACATAACATCATAATCTCTATTGTTTAAACGCCACACTATTCCAATGAAACTAGAAAAAGTATCTGATGACGTTTGCATCAACTATAGTACCGCATAACCTTGTACATCTATTCTTGTAACCTTGTACATTTATTCTCTGTGTCAGTTATATAATGACCTTTGCACACCTGAATGTGGTTCTAGAGAAAACAATCAAACTGTGTGGTAAATGAAAACCATGAACTCTAGGATCTGCAGCAAGGAAGTAGTTTGCTATGGTTTATCGTATTACCATGCTGACTAGATGTTCCTGAAATGGTGCATGTGATGTTAGGCTCCAGGGAGGAAGAGGCAGTCTTGAACCAGGATTTCCAGCAGGTAGCTTCTGCTGCCTTACCTCCTGTGCTGCTAGTGCCCTGGTCCCTCAGCAAGCATGGAAAATTCAGTGGAACAAAGGTACCTTCTAAGCCGAACTATAGGCTAAGCACTATCACCTGACTCCTAGGCTGGATGTAGTCAGCCAACCCCTTAAGATACATCAAGGAAGACACATCAAGGACTGCAAAGTCAGCTGCCAAGTCAGTCTGGCAGTTTGTTGTGTCAAGATGCCTTTGGCAACCACTGGCTTGACCATGGCTTCTGCCTCTCATCCTGGCTCATTTCCAACCCAAACTAGGTTCCATTACTCCCTCTGAGGCCTGTCTCAGAGCTTGTCCAAAGCCTGAGATACAGTGTTCAATGAATTAAGGTGGAGCTGCGTTCAACACTGGGCTTGTGTTGTTCTGATCCTTCAATCCCTTGAGTGTATCTATAAAGAGGGCAACTCTCATCAGTGCATTGTGTCATCCGTGAGATGGTACAACTATGCCTTAAGATGAGAACAAATATCCCTTAATGATGTATGTACTGTACTACTATGTAGTCAGCAAATTGGTTTCCAGTTTTTTTTAATACAGTTTGATTATCCTTTATCTGGATTGCTTGGGATGGGAAGGCGTCCAGATTTTGGATTTTCCTGGATTTTGGAATAATTGCATAAGTATAATATAACGAGAAATGTTTCCTCTTGCTCTTTTCACTATTACCCATTTGTATGTCTGCTGGCCTCTGACATTTTTCAACTATGTCTGTATAGGCACACACCACAAAGTAGAGAACAGAACCTACAACCTGTATGTGGGAATGAGCACACCACCTTCTTTCTACAGAAAGTTTTTAAAAAGTCTTGGACAAAGCTGTCTGGATTTTGGATGTCCAGATAAGAGATCCTCTACCTGTATACATTTGGTTCAGCAGTTGAAAAGTTGTACGTTAAGTAACATTTTCGTGCCTCTTAAGGCCCTAACGTAACTGTAAGAAATGATCAATTAATACTAGAGAAATAATTCCACATTGGAACATAGTAGACTTCCCTCAAAAAAATAGCCCATTAAAGTGGGTAACTGCAAGGTTTGCCCATTTCCTATCCACAAAGAACTAGACAGTTTGCTGAACAACTTAAAAGGACAATGTGAACTTCCCATCAGTTTCCATTCTCAGATATTCTAGAGTGGGTTAGTGTTTACTTTTGGGAAGTACCTCCTCTAGACTGACAGCAAGGAGGGGCTTTCATCTTCCAGACTGGACCCAGACCCAGGGAAAAAACCTTAGCACTCACAAGTAAAGAACTACATGCATAAATGCAAACACGCACATACATACAAATCCAATGGTACAAACACACTGAGATGTGAGCTAGGAGAAACTGAAGAAAAAGAGAGAGAAAAATGTCCCACTGGATTCAACTAAATCTGATGCTGAAAAGTTCTGATCTCCCAGAGTGACCAGATACAATGGAAGACAGGGTGCCTATATTATAGTCATTGTATAGTGAAGAGTGAATTTTGGTAGGTATAGCTCAACATGGAAGGGTTTAAAAAGCTGCACCTGACAAAATTCCCTCTTCTATACAGTACAGTCACTGTGTCCTACATTGTATCATCCTGTGACCTCCAAAAAACAATAAACCAGAGTGCACTGGCTCAACTTCCTGTGTCTGATTGTAAACAGTTTCCTTGGTTAATTTTTTTTTACAATATGGCAGGAAGACTGCACCATCCTTGAGCCCCTGAGAATAGACACATGTCATGTAGTGGGTACGCGGGGGTATGCGCGTACCCGTTCCTAGGATTAGGGCTGGCCCCGCCCATTCGCCTGCCCACTTGTCAACTCTGTTGGCGCTCCGCTCCGCCCCCTGCAACGGTTGAATTGCCTGCACGTTTGAGTTGCCTGCACGTTCTCAGAGCCAGGCAGGCAGGCAGCGAAGCAAGGGAGACCGACGGCAGCAGCAGCGTGAGCAGGTAGGCTGCCTGGGGCTCCCTCCTGAGGAGGCGTGGCAGTTCCTGGGGGAGGGAATTGGTAGCCCGCGCGGCAGCTCCTGGGCCTTCTCCCAGGCCGCTGCGTGGCCTACCGAGGAGGCGCGGCGGTTCCTGGGGGCGGTTCCTGGGTTCTGGCTATGACCTCACTTCCGGTGGGCGGGCCCCAACACAAGTGCCAATCAAAAGTGAGTACCTGTTGCTAGATCATTTAGATGCCATTACTGAATAGACATTGACACTAAGATCAAATTTTCCTTTCACTAGTAGTTCTAGGTGGAGCAGGGTTTACTTTTGAGATGTAGCAAAGCAGTTCATCCTAACAGCAGGACTTTGTCCTCATTTGCAACAACAATCCTTAGATAACATGTCGAGAAAAGGTGGTATCAGAGGAGACAAATATATTGATGCCAACCATCTCAATAATGATATGGGGTTTTTTTTTTTTTGCTCCTTTTACTAAGCCCCTTAAAACTTCTTACCATTCTTTAGAAAACAGTGTCTGTTACTTCATCACCTGGAATAGGAATAGGGAAGTGTTATGTGGCCAAGTTGGGGTAGAGAAATTGAAGAAGCAGAGGGGCTAATGTTATTTGTAGTTACTACAAATGGACATAGAGAGTAATGCAGTATGTCTGCAGGCACAGAAAGATGGAAGGGGGTCTCAGAAATGGCATAGCAAATCAGGGGTAGGGTGTGGTCAAACCTGGGTATTAGGCAATGGCATCAGGCGTGCACAGAGACCCGAGCGCGCCCCTGGCAGCACTGAAACCGTGCCCCCGGCAGCGCTGGAACCGCGCCCCCCGGACGTCGCCCTGCCTCCGCACGTCGCCAGACATGCCTCCCTTACCCCGGAAACGCTCCATTTTGGAGCGTATCGGACTGGGGGTGGGCGGGCGGGCAGGCGGGCCGCGCATGGTCCCACTCGGACCGAGCGCAATGGTGCCCTGCCGCTGCCCGGCGCCCCAGGGCTCATGCCCCCCACGCCATAGGGTAGAATCACCTCTGAATGGCATCACTAAGGTTTGCAACACCCAGTGTGGGAATTCAGGATTTCACCCCCCATGATGGACCTCCTTCCCTACCAGACCATACAAAATACAATATCATATGTACAACCTAAATGCAGTGGCATCACTGGGGTTTATTTATTTTTTAATTTCTAACAAAGGCTGCCCAACATCTCAGTAAAAAACATATGGCCAACAAAAACAAGTGGCCATATGTACAACCTGAATACGTACAACAATATCATAGGTACAACCTAAATGAAGTGGCATCACTAGGTTTTTTTAAAATATCCAACAAAGGTCACCCAACAAATCAGTAATCGACAAAAAACAAGTGGCCAACTTGATGACACTCACACAACCAAATAAGAGTTTTAGTTCTAGTATTATAGTTCTAGTATAGAGAGTTCTAGTATTATGAGACTCGACTCATACCAACACCTTAGTGGTTCCCTGCTGTATCATAATAACACCTCAGTGATTAGTTTTGAGTTAAGAAAATCCACTTGTTACAGAAGGCAGTTTTGTTTTATGTCTCATTTTTGGACTATAATCTTTGACAGAATACAGATATTTCAACATGGTTTGTTCCATTGTATTCTGCTGCAAATTCCACACCAAACAGCAGTTAACAGGATGATATTAGAAAATATCAAGATTTTTCTATTTTGGGCAGTATTGGTGTCATCCCCTTGAATGCGTCACCCGGTGCAGCCTGCACCCTCCACACCCTGTAGTGATGCTGCTGGTACCAGGGCAGAAGAAGTGCCGCAAGAGGCCCAGGCAAGATGGTGATGGTGGGAGAGGCACCAGCAGCATCAGCCATTATTACCACTATGCTTAACTCTGTGTGTTTGGTGACTACATGATGTGGCTGCTGCACCCCTTTTCCTCCCCTGCCACAGCCTCTTTCTCCTTCGCGTTCAGCATAATGGCTTCTCAGTCCAGCCTTCAGCTAGTGCAATGGAGGAGGCCACTTCCTCCTCCAGGAGAACCAGGAAATGACATCATGATGTTGTGATGTCACAATGTCATGCAACATTATGGCGTCGTCACCCCAGGCACCACAGCCCCTGGCAATGCCGCTGGGTCTCAGAACCTAGCACTAGTCATTTTTTAAAAAAAGATATAAGCATTTATAGATCTTATTGTAAGGCACACACCCTTTACTTTGTTAGACCATTTCTTATTCCAGGGCACCACAATCCTATTCCACATAATGGTTGGAGTTACTGTACATAAGGGATGTTCCTGATTTCAGACACTGTGGCTCCATGGTGACCCTTTACTTATGGAATCTAGATTACTTCCACCCAGAGAGATTGCTTTGCCCTTTGGTCCAGATTCTTCTCCACCCCCTTGCTATTTCACACGACTGTTTTCTTCAATATGTTGAAGTCATCATGAATGGATTTTTTCTGTGAATTTTGCAGCTCCCACAGGAGAGGTGCTTCAGTTTCCTGTTTGCATGTTAACTTGTTGATCTGCATGGGCAAGCCACAGATACAAGAGTCCTGCATCCATATATTGGTTTCTCTCGTACCTTCGCAACAGCCACTCTCAGACTCCACTGACAACAAGGGTGTCATTTCAATTGTGGCCGTTGGTTCTCTGCGCTGAAAACTGATGGTCTAAAAGGCTCATCAGTAACTAGTGACAGCTTGCTCATCCTCCTTTGACGCTGGCTTTGTTCAAAGCTGAGCCCTGCTGGTTCTTCTGCATGTCCCACACACCCAAGTTATCTGGGGACTGTTCTGATCCCTACTTGTCGAGTCATCAGAGTGAAGACTAGCAGGACTAACAGAGGAAACAAGTAGTTATGGTGCATCTCATTGTGTAGCGCAGTCATCGATTGCATGCTCTCCCTGAGGAAGGTCTTGTGTTCTATCTGTCATCTCCAGATAGGGCTGGTAAGATCTCTGTCTGGATGCCTGAAGAGCTGCCTGCCTGCCAGTACTGACAATACTGAGCTCGGTGGACCAACACTGTGACCACTGGCATAGCTAGTGAAAATATAGCCCAGTGCAATGGGCAGAATGATATGCCCTAGATCAGGGGTCAGGGAACGTTTTTACCTTTTACCCCAAAATATATTTAGATACGCCGACGTTACCCCCCCCCCCTTGACGTTACCCCCCTCCTTGGCCTCCCCACCCGGAGCTGTTTCAGGCTCTTCCCTGGTGTTGAGCACTGCTGACTTCACGGCTGCCTGAGTGCCAGCCGGGAGCGGGTCTGCGCCGGCCTCACTGCCCGAAATAGGCTTGGCCTCGCCGGCTCCCCATCACCCGGCACCGCCGCAGTTGCAGCCACGGCTGCCATTTTCTCTGCTGTTGCTTCCTTCTCCCTCTACTGGCAGCGGGATCGATAACCACGGCCTTCTTCGCCGCCTGGGAAGGGAGGGGAACGCTGCCTATTGGGGGCCAAGTACCTTGCCGCTTCTAATCTCCTATTGGAAGCAAGGGAAATCCATCAAGCGTGAGAGGAACTTCCCATTGGTCAGAAGAGAGAACGTTGGTCATGAAGGAAGGATGAGGGAAAAGTGGGCGGGGCATACTCCTATCTGTCCATTACCCCCAGGAATTTCACTTTTACCCCATTTGGGGTAATTTACCCCTGTTCCCTGACCACTGCCCTAGATGTCACAACAGGAAGTGACATCACAGTTGTATTTTCATTGTTTTGGTCATGGGTTTTGATAGGATGAAAATATTACGCTCCAATTTGTTTCTTTGCATTCTGCATGAAATTCCACATTGAATGATATATAACATGGCAGTATTAGTCCTAAAAACTGCTATTTTAACAAACCAAAATTTTTGCATGTTGTATTTTCCTTTTCTGTTCTTTTGACCATAACATTTGATAGAGTAAAAATATTACAGTCCCATTCGTTTCATGGCATTCTGCATGACATTCCGCATCGAATGGTATACAACATGATGGTATTATTCATACATGCCAAGGTTTTCACCATTTTTGGCCACTAGTGTCAAGCTCAGTTTGTTGCCCCCCTAAAGTCTGTTGCCTGGTACAATTGCACCCCCTGCACTTCTTTAGCTACGCCCCTCGCAGTGACTCAACATAAAGCAACTCTAGAGAGTCAGCACCAGGGAGAGGATGTAGCCCAGGGATCCAGCACGTGGGTTTGCATACAGAGATCCCTAGGTTCAATCCCCAACTTTTCTAGGTAGTGCAGGGAAAAGCCGCTGTCTGAGACCCTGGAAAGTCAGTGCCACAGCATGGAGCTGGTGCACCGATGATCTGTCCCCATCGAAGGCGGCGTCATGCTTGCAAGCCAGTCAGCTCTTCCCCAGACTGGCACCTCCAGCTTGGTTACGTTGGTTGGTTCCTCCTTGTGGTGCAACACGACAGCACAAACACTGCCATGAAGGAAGCTGTTCCAGAGAAGCCCCGTTGCGCAGCAGCTGCGGAGAGAGCCCATCCCATGCCGCTGCCCTTTGACAAGGGGTTCTCTCGGAACATCCTCAACTCCGGTTCTGCACAGTACAGGAGTCCCCGTGATTTCAGCGGAGCTTTCTTTCGCGACAGGCAGCAGCCTCACAGGGCAATCCTGTGTGCATATTTGCTGAGACACAAGTGACTCCAGTGGGGCTAACTGCCTGCTAAGGCTGCAATCCTATCATGGGGGCGAGTAAAGCCCACGAACAAAATGACACACACACACACACAAGATCGTGCTGTAAGATGGTCTAAGATTGCAGCTTACTTGAATGGGACTGGAGTTTACGAGCAACCCAGCTCTGAAAGGGCAGGTCAGAGAAAACGGGAGTGGGGTTGAGGGGAGGAGAGCGCCAGTGTGAACCCCCCTCCCTTCCCCAGTTTTTCTTTCTTTCTTTTTTTTCTAACGCCTGATCGGCAGCCCCCCCTCCCAGTTCCACGTCTCCGAGCAGGTTTGTCCCAAGAACTGACAAACGAGGGCATCGGCAGATCGCGTTTTTTCTTTGCCAACTGTAGCCCTGCTGGACAGGGGTAATCGAATACCTGAACGGGTCAGGAGATGGGGAGAGGAGGAAAAGGCTCGCTGGTGCCACATCGCGCGCAGAAGAGAGGGTCCCCCCCCTTGTCCTTTTGGCGCGCCCCGGACCAAGCCCCTCCTCGCAAAGAAGCTCTGCTAATTTCCAAGCGCGGTCGAGGAATTCGGATTAGCGAGTGCCGGCGTGTAAATGCCACCGCGGCAGCTCAGTATAGGGAAAGCGGCGCGAAGCAGCCGAGTCTCGCCTCTGGCCGCCGCCAAGAGGTGCGCGGAGTCCGTCCCCGCCGCCCCTCCGCTCACCTCGACTTCTGCGGGGTCCCCGCCTGCGCCTCTCATTCTGGCTCCCCGGCGTGCCGCTCGGTCCTGCAGCCAGGCGCCGGTCGCCGCCGAGTCCTCTTTCCCGGTCCCGTCAGGGACGCCGATCCCGTCTCTTCCCAGGGATTCGAGGCAGTCCCCGCGAGTCCGCTGTCCCGAGAAAGCTCAGCAAACTTTCCAGCCAGCAGCCGACCAGGAGCTGCTCCTGCTGCTTATGCGGCCTCCCCCGCGCCCCGCGGCTCCTCCCCCCTTCCAGATCGCCCCCTCCGCTCCATGTGCTCTTCAAACACCCCATCGCATCCCTTCCTGCTCCTTGCTGGGGTCCTGGCTTGCATTCTTTCCGCCGCGGGATCCACCAACGCACCTCCCATCAGATCGCAGCCCCTCGCGCTTCTTCGCTTTCCATCTTGCCTCTTTCCCATTCTCCAGCTCCCCCCCCCCAATTAAAACCCAGTCGCTTCTTTGAGGCGACCATCTTCTGTACCCTTCCTTGGAACTAAGTCCCGTTCCAGTCCGCCGGTCGTCTTCTGCAGCAAAGAGGGATATTTTTTGTTGTCACTTTATCTCAATTCACTCACTGATTTGCAAGAGCATTTCTTGCTTGCCTTTAGCCAGATGGCCTCCAGGCTATGTAATTTAAAAACAAACAAACAAACAAACAGCAAATAAAACCAAGACAAAACAGGGCCAGCTATTAAAAGCCCAAAGGAACAACAGGACTTTAAAAATTGTTTAAAACTGTTGTTAAAAAAAACAACAACAACAATTAAAGGGATTTCTGGTGACATGCAAGGCACGAGGGTGTGATTTGTCCTGCAAGGATGCTCTCTGAATATGGATGTTTTCACAAGGGACATTCAGCCTGCCTACAAGGCTAATTGAGAACTTGAGTACCATCAGAATGTACATTTGATTTCTCTTCAATATTCTGTCCTGCATTTGCAGTTCAGGGCATGGACAGCATCCGAGCGGCTTATCTCTGCTCTGTAGCATGAAGCGCACAAACAGTCTGCATGACTTATTGGATACTACATTGTTACTATAGTACCCCGGTATCCACTGGAGTTCTGTTCTGGACCCCCCCCCTCCACTGTGGATACCTGAAACCTTGGATATTGGGGACAACTTTTTAAAGATAGGGGAATATCAGTGGTTTTGCTGCAACAAGTGTTTTTTTTTTTTTTTTGCTGCAAAAAAGAGATCTGTTGACATGGTCACGCCCCCTGACGTTGACGTAGCCATACCCTTGACATGACTACGGCCCCTGATGTGACCACGGCCCCTGTCATTGCTGCCCGGCCTCAGAAGCGGAGGCTGCTCTCAGCAGCCTCTCCCAAGGCTGGGGTGTGCAATCTCCGCCACCCAGCCTCGGAAGCAGCTGCTTGTGGCACCTGCTTGCGAGGCTGGGCGGCAAGGCAGCCCGCCACCTTCTGAGGCCGGGGTGGGCGAACCAATGAGCTTCTTCCTGAGGCACCAGCGACGCCTCAGGAAGGAGCTCATTGGCTTGATCGCGCTGCCCTCAGCTGGCCCTGTTTGCCGCTGGGCCTGGCGTGCTTCCGGCCCACCGCCCAACATTGTGGGGGCTGAGCACCCATTGCAAATTATTGTGGGTGCCGGCAGCATACCGGCACCCACGGAGTTGGCACTAGTGATCTGGCATAGACTGCAGCCGTCCCTGTCCCCTATGTGGGCCAATTCTCCTCTTCCTTTACCCCCCCCATTCCGTCCACTCCCCACCTCCACCCCTGCCCTGAATTACTCACCAGGAAATGGCGCTGAAGTGGTGTCAGTCGACCCATCAAGCGATGCTGGAGGTCAACGCCTACTGAAGCTGGTGCAGCGCTGCCCCAGCACCGGTGCTCCCTCCTTGCTGCGTGCCAAAAACGTGCTTTATGGCATGTTTACAGGACCCGGAGATGGCCAGCACCAATGGCAGCATCGATGATAGGATCAGGCTCTGTGTCTCCAGTCTTGTCTTCCAGGATACCCTTTGGCCTTCCATGGTCCCAGACTCCGTATGAGATGAAGCTCACTTTCTGGACTGCGTGGGCCCAACTGACCTCGCAGGAGTGCTTGTCTTATTGTGAGAACAAACAGGGACCGGCATGAGGCTGTAGCAAGCCACACACCTGGGATCAGCGCCTACCGATTATTTAACTAATCTGCTAATATTAACTATTATTAACTAATAATAATAATGAATGTTATTAACTAACTCATAACCTACTGGTTGTTTAACTAACCCCAGTATAACTCGACAGTCTAACAGTGTAGATAGTACAACACAGTACAACAGTGTAGACAGAAGTATAACTAGGCAGGATGCATGAACATTTTAAGCCCCCAAACTGCGTTCTACAATAGACATGATGTAAACAAAGTTTTTGTCTTTAGTAGGAAAAACTTGTTTCTACCCCACTTCCTTGTATCCAACTTCTTGTTCTTATTCTCAGTTCTCTTGTTCTTTTCTCCTAGCTCTACTTTTTCGAATCTGTTTTTATTTAAGCGCAGTATGTCTCAGTACCCAGAAGCTGCAATAAAATGTGCAAATCTGGTTTGCTGACCAACATTTATTGCTGTTGTTGTTTTTCACCAGCAGTTATAACAAACCTTTGAGTTGGGACTGTGAATTGTGGTAATCAGAGGACAATATGGAAATGCTTTTACATGGCTTCCAATGCACTGAGATACACATATACAAAATTGCAATAACAGTGTGTGTTCTGTAATGAGTACATTCTCCATGTAAGTCTTGGCCGGCTTCTGTCTCCTTTGCTGTGATTCATATGGCTTGTGTTTACTGAAATGTCTCAAGGGTCCAATAGGGGCAGCATCAACCCTGTGTGTGAAGCTGCTGTTTTCACATGTTGGTAACAGAAGCTTTAGAAGAAAGCAAAGGCATTGTTAGTCTCCGACCTTTACTCCACAGCAGACATTTGGCAAGGACAAACTGACCGTATGAGGGACTCTGAATAAGAGCAGGGAATTCTGGGGAAATGACATCAGTTCCAGGCACAATGTCAGAATCCCCACCACTGAAAAGATACACAGTATGACATTCCAAGGGACCACAACAGCGCAACAGCAGCTTGAAAGTGTGTGAATATGTCAAAAGAGCCCCTCTAGGAAGAGTGGTACTGCGGGGCATGCTGAGCCATTGTGCAGCACAAATGAGGCTGCAACACATTCATCGCACTCGCGGATTTCCTACTAAGCAAACTCAGGCTGTCACACTGTCAACTTTCACCACTTTGGGAGTTCTCATCTCACATAAAATGAACTGGTTTTTTCCTCATTCTCCCTCAAACGACCATAGCACTGGTGTCAACAGGAAGTGATAAATAAGGGATCGCTGCTGCTCTTAGTACTTGTGGGAATTCCCTGTATAGCTTATATGAATTTCAGAGTTTTGTCTGGTGATGTTCCCAATGATCCTGGTCAATTAGGCTGAGCATGATCAGGGTTTATGTGCAGTGGTGTCATCCTCAAATGACGTTCCGGAATGCTAGGCGGGACTTACCGCCTGATTGGCTGCCCGTCCGTGACGTGTCGCTGCCTGCCCGCCGGCTGCACGGGCTCCCCTGGCTTCGGAGGGGGTGCCCTCTTGCCTGGGGGGCGCACCGGGTGCCTGGGCAAGCAGTGGAGGGGCACACCAACCGGAGGGAGCCCGCACGGCGGGTGGGCAGGCAGAGACACGTCATGGACAGCCTGTCAATCAAGCAGTAAGTCCTGCCTAGCGTTCCGGAACTTCATTTGAGGATGACACTGCTGTTTATGTGCCTCAGGGTGCAATCCTAACCTGGAGTTAGGCCAATACATGTCCCTTGGGCCAGCCTAGGAATATCGCAAATATGCCGTAAAGTGCGTTGGCACCACTCTCGGAGTCAGAAAGGACAGAGCATGTCCTCCTAAGCTACTTCTATCCTAACCAACTTTCCAGCACTAACATAGCTCTTCCAATGGGACATGTGCTGCATCCTGCAGTTGGGGAGGGGACAGTGATGGAGGCCTCCTCAAGATAAAGGAATGTTTGTTCCCTTATCTCAGAGCTGCATTGCCATTACCTTTATGCTGGAAAGTTGATTAGGATTGTGTTTTAAATGTGTTGGAGAGGGGTAGAACATACCTTCACTGCCCTGAAAAAAAAGGCCTCAGAAAAATGCAACAAATGTGTGTTCAACCACTTTATATTTAAAAAGTTACATTGATTATCCTCACTTCCAAGCAGTAGCATTCCTAAGGGAGGGGCAAAACACTAGGTTTTCCAGGAGCCTGAGCTCCTGTGTAAAGTGTCCCCTCTCCCCCCTCTCCCTCACCTTCAGAGCCATTCATGTTTTGGAGAGCCGTCTCAGAGCACAACCTAGAAAGAGCTAAACCTATTTTACAGTACAATCTGATGAGTTACTCAAAAGTAACTTCCACTGTGTTCAAAGGAGCTTATGCCCAAGGAAGTGTAGCTAAGATTTACTTTCATTGAAATTGATGGAATTTCAGTAGACAAACACCTAACTTGCAGAGTTATTCATGGGGTTAAGTATTTCTAACTAATCTAGATTGACAGCACAATCCTATACTACGCTGGATTGGCAAGGCTGGCTGGCCTGCGACGAATCCAAGGCAGTATTGGAGACTCTGGAGCCTCCCAATGGCAAGGGCACGTTCGCACCCTTACTGTTGGGGAGGCTCCAGCCTCCCCAATGCACTACTCACATCTGTGTCTGCTAAACAGCAGACGCAGATCCGAGGAGAACGCGTGGCCGAATCGGGGCCGTGCGGCCTCCCAATCGGGCTTAGGATTCGGCCTTATGACTGAATTCCAAGGCCGTCTACGTTCTGTCCCCAACCCCTCTCCCCCCCCGCCATTCCCTTTCCCTCGGTGCAAGCAGCACAAGCAGCACCGGTCCCGTTGCTTGAGCACTGACATGGGGGTGCCGATCGATGCCCTGCATCGGCACTACGTGTGTCGCATCGACGCTATGACATAGTCGACACGATGGGCAGAGCAGGATTGCTCCGTGACTTGTGTGAAGGGACAACAGATTTCAATATTGTTTACTCAATGTAGTTTTCTGCACTTACTGTACAGTAGTTACTGTACTTTCAATGTAGTTTGATACATGTAGTTTTCCCACTGAGTCCTGCATGTCATTTTCACTGGCCATTTGGTTGGCTGCCCACCAAAAGAGTGTCAAGCTTCAAGGTAATTAGACACTCAAGCAAGTGGCCTTTGAAAAGCATAATATTACTTTGGTGTTCTACAGTGATACAAAATGCCTCAATTCCAGTTCTACCTTGCTGGTACCACACCAAAGATTTTTGTGCAACCTGCAAACCAAGTCAAGATTCAGATTTAGGGTACTTCCAGGTGCATTGTTTAGTCTGGGATTTTCACTGAGTTCAATCTTTTTTTCTTTATGGAATGGGGGGTTCATACTATGTAGTTGCCCATCTTTTGTCTATTTGTTGTCCCCTTGTATATTCCTAGTCACATTTACAGTGCAATCCTATGCATGTCTACTCAGAAGTAAGTTCTATTAAATTCAGTGGGATTTACTCCCATGTAATGGTGTTTAGGATGATAAACGCCCGAAAATTTTCATGGTGAAAATCCAATTTTTTTAAGTAGTACAGCAGCACAATGAGCATATATGTAGACGGATGTTAGTGCTACTGTTTCATCTTTTATAAGAGGCGCATGTCCAGATACAACAGATCATAGCAGAAACAGGAGGGATAAAAGGGGGAAGGACAAACTCAATGCGTCCTTCAAAACACACCACTGCAGCATGGATGGAATGTTGCAATTTTCAAATGTGAACAATGGATATGTACAACATCAAGTGTGAATTCCCCAATTAAGAGTGAATGAACTGTGTGTGACAATTCCAGGCTAAGGGCACAATCCTAGGAATGCACTCTTAATGACCCAAGTGGAAAAGTAATGATTTGTTGGTACTGCAAAGAACTTGTTTGAAAGTGCCCTTAGTGGCAAACCAATTGAGTTCTGATTCACATAACTCAGGGCACAATCCTACCCAGCACTAGAATGGCAAGGCCAGCCGGCCAGCGCCATATCCAACACTGGGTGGGGGGGGGGGAGGCTGGAGCCTCCCGCGGCAAGGGAGTGTGCACGCCCGTATGTGGCCCTATGGCCGCTTCCCAAGCCTGCCTATGTCCCGCCTTCCCCCTGCTCACCCTCTCCCTCCCTCCCAATCCCCGTGCCGCCTCGGCATGGAGCCTTCCCTGCACCAGCCGCCTTTGGCCAACGCAGGAGAGGCTCGCTGTGCATTAAAAAAAATCCCTCCCAGTCCCGAGAGTATGTGGCTGCAATCTTCACCTGATCTGGCCATAGGGATGCTCTGGGCAGTTGCGTCTATGGCACAATGTCCCAGCAGGCTTTGCACCAAGATATCACCATAGACATGACTACCCAGAGGGCATCCCTATGCCCAGATTGGGTGAAGACTGCAGCCACAGAACAGCAGAACGGTACGCACTGCTCATGGAGGAGGGAGGGATTTAAGAAAATGCTAGATTTGGCCCACAGGTCAGGGTTTGCCAAGCCCTGGCCTATTGGAAAGGAATTAATAATAAAAAAATCAATATACTGTATATACTGTTCCTTGAGTCAACAATTAGAAACAAAATGCTTCAATGACTTGCTGAGCACCAAACTGGGAAGGGGACACTTTGCATAACCTCTCCCCCTTCCTCCATCAAGCTGCTTACATGGTTGCATTCCTAGGCCTTGAGGTCAGAGTTCAGCACCCTGGGAAAACACAACATGTTTGAAATCTTCCTTGGTACGGATTTTGTGTGCTCCTTATTCATTTTGGTTGGAGTCAGTCCAAGGATGACCAAAGTAGTTGTTTTTAGCTTATTGCATGTTTTGCCCTGGTTTGGATTGAGAGAACGCGAGAATTCTGCCCTTTCACAGCCTAAGCCAGTGATGGCGAACCTTTTGGGTTTGCCATGTCAAAAACGCCTAACTTGACTCTGCTGGTGTGTCACTCCCCGCCCGCAACAAAAGAGAAACAATTATTTACATATTCCTTTATTTTTTAAAAATACAGTCCAATCATTTGTGGGGCTGTGCATTATATAAAGAAACACCCAGTCATTACAAAAACAAACTCAGTTGTTTGGACGTTGGCAAATGCTGGCGTGTCACCTTTGACACATGTGTCATAGGTTCGTCATCACTGGTCTAAACTGATGCTGGGGTGTCCTTGCCCCATCTCTTCTTTTACAGGGTCAGGTGGGAATTCCCTAGCACTCTATTGGGTGGTTAGGGTCAAGGAAGTGGATTCAGTTGGACTCTGCTGTGGCCACCAGAGCAGGTAAGGCAGAGGTGAAAGTAGGGAGGGGGTGAAACTGGGCAGGGAGGGGGGAGGAATGGGGGCAGGGAGGTTGTTGGTGATGGTGCACACCAGATCCTATCCCTTTCATCATCAGCCTCCCTGTCTCTCGCTGGACCTGTGCCAGCTATATTGCCGACTGGTAGGCTTATGGAAGGGTAAGAGGATTTAAATCTCCTATCCCCACCAAAGCCTCCTGATCTGCCCTTCTCCACTGGATACAGTGTGCTTATTTGCAGCAAGTCTGTAGCAGCAAAGGAGGGGGGAAGCATAGGATTGCACTCTGAATCTCATCTATCCATCCATGAGCACAAAATATTGTGGGGGAAGCAAGCCTATAGTGAAGCAAGTCATGACATTTGTTCAGTAATCAGGGCTGGCTCCATGAGTAGTGAGTCCCAATGCATTCCCATGGGACCCCTCACTCTTCTTGCAGGGCCCCCATCCTCCCCCTGGAGGCCCCCAGTCACCAAGAAGAGCACTTGTTGTGTAAAGCTTGGCACCTGGAAGCAGTTGGTGGTGACATGATGACGTCACTGCCACCTGCTTCCAGGAGGCCCATTTTGGGTTGTTCAGAGGCAGGGGCAGGTGGGAGGACCCAAGGTAAAACTGTTCTGCTTGTCCACTGACTTACAGCCCATAGAGATCCTGGCTGCAGCAGCAGATGATGTGCTTGCTGTGCTGGTGCAGGAGCACCCAAACTTCAGGGCCCAATGTGACAAGCTTAGTGACCATGGCTTAAGGCTAGTCCAGGCAGTAATTGTCTGTATAGTATAAAAGCCATTTAGATTTCAGTGCCTATTCCCAGTCCTTCATCCTGTACTAATCCTTAGAAACTGTATGACCAAAGGAAGAAGTATATCAAAAGATAGCTAGCCAGAGTGGAGAAGACAACAGAGACATGATCAAGGTCCAAGACAAGCATTGAAATCTGGACAACTATCATGCTGGTCAAGCCGTTATTTGGTGGGTGTTCAAAATAAGATTGTGTGCATCCCCCCTGACTCTGAGAGTGTTCCAAACATACTTGACAGTGGCCCTTGTGCTGGCCAAACTTTGCTGGCCTAACTGTGCTGGCCTAACTCCAGGTTAGGATTGCACCCTAATGTTTTGTTTGCAGGCTCCTTGAGGAGAGCTACTACACACTAGATATATCCAAGGTTCAATATAGGTTTGAACCTTATGGGTCATAAGCAGAGTTTTTCCAATCTGTCGCTCAAAAGTTCTGACAAGGTGTCATTCAAAGACTCATGGAGTGGGTTTGGAAAATACTTGAATGTTCCAACACAGTTAAGGACATGCAGGCTCACAGAGTGTGATATCGTGCCCTTCCTCTCAAGCCAAGGTATGCAGATTCTGGGACTACATATGAATTTTAAAAGTATGGGGATGGTCAAAACATTGAAGTATGACCTGGCCTATGGTATGGGTAATACCATTCTTTAAATTTACATGGGTTGCTTGTGGACCTTGGAATTCTTAATAAAAAATGTCTCCATTACACCAGCAATCAGCTATCTGACCGAAAGTTGGCAAGTCATTTGTGACATCAGAGCAGCTAGCCAATGACAGACACCATTGCAAATAGCAGCTGGCTATTTGCTGATCTCTTTGTAGATTTATTGTTTTATTGTTGTTTTATTGTTGTCCATTCAGTGTTCAGTGTTTTTAATGGTTGTAAGCCACTTTGGGTGCTTTTATGGGGAGAAAGGCACAATATAAATCTATGATAAACAAACAGTTGACTTCACCATGTATTGCAAGGCAGATCACTCATTCTGCAAGAACCAATTGCAAGAACCCCTGTGGGATGTTATCATGACAGCCGCCATCTCCATAAATAAAAGGAGTGGACGTGTCATTGGTTTAAGCTGTGGATCTGAGACATTTTAAATGATTTAGTATCATGAGGTTTGCAAGGTTTCTCATGTGGATACATTTCTGCCTTTCCAACAGTAGTTCTCTGCCAGCATTTTGAAACATCACAGCTTCTTTTCAACCCTTGGGGCATGTATCGCTATGAATTTGAAGTCTTGTCAAACTGTATTGCCATCATATTTGGTGGGATTCTGTTTCTTTCTCCTTCGTGTTAGTATCCTTTTTTCTGCCCAATGAAGCATTTGATATTCATCAGCAAAAATAGAAAACACCGGTCCCACTTGGTTTATAAGTTGTGGAAGGCATCCGATCTTTCAGCCATGATATTTGATTCAGAGCTTTCTTGACATCTGGAATGCACAGGTAGGTATAATTCATGGGTTCACCACCTGCAGGATTAATGCCCCCATCCAATGGGGGACTTATGGCAGTGGATCTAGTGATCTACTGATGTACGGGCCTTGTGATGGAGCAAATATCAGGCCATTATTGTGCACTCCAGAGCTAATGGTGGAAAGGGATGAAGGCTATAGCATGAGCCAGAAGCACCTGGGCACTCTGCCAGTACACTATCATGGTAGAGGGGATGGTTCATAGGTGGTTTGTGGAGGATCGGAAATGGGACCAGGCCAGGCCAGGGGGTGGGGGAGGTTGGCAGCAGCTGTGGCATGAGATGCTCTGCCCCCAGCCCAGACTCTACATGTCCCCCTTGGATTTACACCATCAAAAGAGCTGGTAGAGATCCTAGTACTGATTAGGGACTGGGAAGTGACAGAGTCATTATTATTTATTTATTTATTTAATTTATATCCCGCCTTTCTGCCCCATGGGCACCCAAGGCGGCTTACAACAATAAAATACAATACATCACAATTTACAATTAAAAACAATAATTAAAAACAACATTAAAATAATTAAAATTTAAAACAAGCCCCGTGGATCCTAAAATATAAAGAGTCTAAAAAACTAGCCAGCCAGCCAGCCTGTCAACAATTAAAGGCTTGTTGGAATAAAAAGGACTTCAGCACCCGCTGAAACATTACCAAAGAGGAAGCAGTTCTGAGTTCTAAGGGGAGGATATTCCAGAGTCGGGGGACCACCACCAAGGAGGCCCTATTCCTGGCCGCCATCCCTCTCACCTCTCCTGGTGGTGGCACAGTCAAAAGCCCCCCCCCCCCAGATGACCTCAGAGTACGGGCAGGATTGTATGGGAGGAGGCGGTCCCTCAAATACCCTGGACCTGAGCTGTAAAGGACTTTAAAGGTCAAAACTAGCACCTTGAATTGGGCCCAGAAAGGAACCAGCAGCCAGTGTAGTCGCCGAAGCAACGGCTCGACAGTGTCAAACCGATATGCCGCAGCAACCACCCGAGCAGCCGCGTTCTGTACTAGTTGTAATTTAGTACACATCTTACCTGGAATGGATGTGAGGCTGACCGGCCTATAGTTTCCTGGGTCCCCCCTCCTACCATTTTTAAATAGTCAGTAAGTATAACATTTCTTTCCCTACCTCTCTGCCACCGCCTGGTCCTTCGCTGGCCCACAGCATGCCGCAGAGGCTGCTTCAGTGTTGCTGAACGCTCTAGCTGGCCCTGGGTAGAATTGGGAATATGTGCTCTTGCCTTGTAACAATACTTCTTATGTATTAAAGAAATAAGGATCCAAAATGTAGTTCTGCATTTCCATATTCAGAGGCAAAATCAATGGGCTGTTAACATGTTCAAGCACGTTATGAAATTTTAAGAGTCTGCATGATGAATGGCCACTGGTCTGTAAATGGGTGGCCTGATCCTAAGCTGCCTGGTGCCCAGAGGAGCAGCAGTGCCAAAATGGCAACCACTGCATCCTATGGGAGCCATGGCAGCTGCTCAAGTCTCCTCAGGGGAAGGGGACATTCGTCCCCTTTCCCTGAGTAAAGCTCTAGCCCCCACAATGACTCAAGCCTGCACTGGCTATTCTGCCAGTGTAGACTTGGGAAGCTCCCTGTCAGCCTTCCCAGCATGAAGCAGGGCATAGGATCTGGTGGAGGAGGATCCCAGCCCCTGCCCGGACCCCATCCTCTACTCACCCTGCCCAGCCCTCCTCCCACCCTCCCCACGCTCCCAAAACCCACACACTCCAGGCTTACACTAAGGCACCTCTCAGCTCTCACTGTTTACAAGAATGCTGATAGCAGGCAGTTACTAGAAAGAGCAACATGGTAACACAAATAGTAACACCAGTGGCATTCCTGGGGGGAGGGAACCTAGCAGTGGCATTATTCACCCGGTACGCTGGGCAAGACTTACCTTTGAGCGGCAGTCCGCCCGTTGCATCACGCTGCGTTCTGCTGCTTTCCCGCCCGCCGGGCGGACTGCCGCTCAAAGGTAAGTCCTGCCCAGTGTACCGGGTGAATAACGCCACTGGAACCTAGGTTTTGCAGTAGCCAGAGCTCCTGTGTAAAGCGGCCTCTCCCCCTCACTTTCAGAGCTATTCTTGGCTTGGAGAGCTGGCTCTGAGGCTTTGCTCTTGCAACCACGAATGGCTCTGGAGGAGAGGGGGAGGGCCCACGTTACACAGGAGCTCAGGCTCCTGCAAAAGTGTTATGCCCCCTGTAGGAATGCCACTGAGTAACACAGGTCTATTGCAATATCAAGGTTAAATCCAGGCTGCCTTTCTCGCATTTTTGGCATACTTTATAAAAAATACAGAAAAAAATACGTGAAATCTGCTGAATACATGATGTTAATTTCTTCTGTTGAACTCAGAGGCAAGAGAGAATTTGGAAATGGTTGCTCCTCCTGAATTATACTGCTAATGGTTTGTTGGTGAGCCAGCCTTCTTAGTAAACATCCTCTCTTCACACAGTCAAATGACACCAAGAGCAATTACCTCACAATTCCAACCAGTACTGAACATGACATGAAGTCTTTCAAAGTTTCACATTCACAGACATAAAAATAGCAGCGGAGCAATACTATGGACTTAAATGGGACTACCCTGGAGTACTGAAGCCAATTATTTGTTCCAGGGAACTTAATCAAGATGTTTCCATCATCATGACTCTTAACTCTTCTAGCAAATTCTGAAAACACATGCAAAATGTGATCTTATAAGATTTTGTAATTTGAAATTCAGCTATAGATACCTAAGAAATGTAAACATGCATTTAAGTAATTTTTTTTATCATAACAGACTGCAGTCCTAGCCACATTTACCTAAGAGTAAGTTCCTTAGAGTGCAAGCAGACTTCTGAGTAGACATGCATAGGATTAAGGTGATGGTCGTAAGAATACTTAACATAGTTCTTTTTGATCATATTTCATGGATAGTAAGAATAAGCCCAGTGCTTTTTAAGCATATTTCAAAGCACATTTCCATGAATTCTCATAATGCAATTCTTACAATAGTCCTATAAAAAAAGCTGGGGCTGAGAGGGAGTGGCTTGACTGTGGCCTAATCCTAGGAATTGGCCTATGACAGCAGAACGGAGTTCCATTGTCATAAATGTCTTCACCAGGGCCGGCTCTAAGAGTGGTGGGGCTCAATGCGAGGCATTCCTGTGGGGCCTCCCACACTCCTCACAGGGCCCCCCACTCACCAAGAAGAGCACTTGTGGTGCCACACACAAACTGTGGCACCTGGAAATAGTTGGTGGTGACAGGATGATGTCACTGCCAATTGCTTCCAGGAGGCCCATTTTGGGCACTTCAGAAGCTGGGGCAGCTGAGAGGGCCCAAGGTAAAGCTGCTCTACTGGCCCCAATGACCTACAATCCTAAAAGAACTGACTGCAGCAGCAAGCAATATGCTCACTGCACTGGTGCGGGGCCCCCCAAAGCGCGGGGCCCGATGTGCTGGCATTGGTCACATTGGCTTAAAGCCGGCCCTGGTCTTCACAGTGGTGTGTGCCATGTCTAGCTGGTGGCCATTTTGGAGCATAAATGGCACACAGCTCCAGCTAATTGGCAGTGGCTAGTGGTGTAGCTAGAGGGGGCTCAAAATGTATTTATGTTGCTGCAATGTGCCCTTTAAATAACCCCTCCCGTCACGGCCAGAGCCATAGTGTAATGCAGAGGCATCTCCTCCACATTGCTCTGGCTGCAGGGGTGATCGCGGGGGTGTGTGTGTCATTACCTGGGGGCAAACCACCAGAGGTGCGCCCCCTGCATTTGTGTGCTGACCCCCCCTCCCGCCAGTCCGAGAAGCTGTCATGCAGGGCATGTTTTGGGCCCCAACTACCGCTTCCCAGCTTGGTACTGCCACAGTGCCAAATCCAGTCAGAGGCTGCACGGGGCAAATTTTAGCCCTGCGTGGTCGCTTCCCAGAGCAATGTGGCTAATAAGTGCCATGTACGAGGGTGGGTAACACTTATTAGCTGAGCAGGAAACAACTTCACATGACAACTTCCCGGAGTGGCTTCACTCTCAGTGGTGGTGGAAGGGCCCGGGGCAGCTGGGGAATTTTGCCCCTTGCCCCCCCCCTCAGGTCTGCCACTGTCTGGCTGCCCAGTGTGGCTCCAGCATGTAAGGGAGAGGGGCACTCACCCAGCGCATTGTGGTGCCATGAATAGTTGGGGTTTTGAGCCTCTTCTAGCTATGCTATTGGCAGTAGCCATCCTGCTGGCACCAGTAAGTTGGTTTGTGGGGAGTAAGTGGTGGGTAGGGAGCGGGAGGAAGAGGAAAGTTTCTGAGTGGAGTTTAGGGGAAAGCAGGAGGTGGTTAAAGGAAGGGGAGTGGATCCTGGTAGCCCTGAAATGTGCCAGAATCCTATCCCCATAGCCGCACCCATTCCATCTCCCTTACTCTCCTCGTACTCTGAGGTAGGTCTGAGGAGACGCATCAAGGAAGTTTGCCCCATTGATCTGGCTGCATCGATACTTTAGGACTTAGTTAGGATTATGGCCTAAGACTACCAACAGGTCCATTATGACTGGATGATATTTAAACCAGGGAAGTCATGAGTTACAGCACGGCCTCTTCCAGTGCAATCCCATGCCTGTCCGCTCAGAAGAAAGTCCCATTGAGTTCAGTGGGATTTACTCTGAGGTAAGCATGGATAGGTGTGTAGCCTCAGAGCTCAATCCTATGCATGTCTACTCAGAAGTAAGTTGTATTGTGTTCATTGGGGCTTACTCCCAGGAAAGTGTGCATAGGATTGCAGCCTTAGCCACTGTGCTGTACCACTTCTTCATAAACAGCAAAACAAGCAAAGAGAGTTAAAATGCAGCTCCATGGAACATTCCAGGCTTGGACTACTGAATGCATTTTCTTCAGCTGGTGACCTCTTGTCCATTTGGTGAATGGAGCAGTTCCATCCCACAAAGGAGTTGTGTGTGTGTTGTGTGTGTGTGTGTGTGTGTGTGTGTGTTTGTAACATGGCAATGTGTCTTGACATTGATGTTGAGGCCTGTGTGTGCAGGGCTCTATATGTGCCTTGGTCCATATGTGTGCACACACAATGATCCAGCGGTGTTATCCTACCGGAATGCTGGGCAGGACATCCGGGTGATTGGCAGCCCGCCCGTCGCGTACCGCAGCATTACGCCATTTGCGTAACGTACGCAAGCGGTGTAATTGGTTACGCAAACGGCGTAACACTGCGGTACGCGATGGGCGGGCTGCCGATCACCCAGATGTCCCGCCCAGCGCTCTGGTAGGATAACACCACTGCAATGATCTCTGAATCAGGGTGCAATCCTAATCTGCAGTTAGGCAAAAGTTTGGCTGGCACAAGGGACACCATAAAGCATGTTTGAACCACTCTCAGAGTCAGGGAGGATGGTGTACATCTGTGTGCTGGCCTCTCTGATTCCAAGAGTGGTCCAAGTGCACTTTACGGTGGCCCTTGTGCTGGCCAAACTTTGCTGGCCTACCTTTGCTGGCCTAACTCCAGGTTAGGATTGTGCTGTCAGAATTAGAATTTGCTGTTTGTAGCACTACCAAGGAGTAATTATTGTATTTATTTACCTCTAAGAAGAGCTAATTTAGCTCTAAGTAGAGGCCAAGGGGAATTAAAACCTAAGCAAAAATCTCTCTGGAAGAAATTGAAACCTGTGTCTGTGTGGGGACAGATGGCATCTACCCCGAGGGGAAAGAATTAACTGTATGGTAAACTGCAGCAAAAAATGTAATTTCACAAGGCCTCAGCCAGGGAATCTTAAATTCCAATATAAACAAAGTTAGCTTCTTTTCATGAAAGGCTCCGCTGAACTTTTGAACCTGCCATATCAGTTAAAACTCTACAGTGTGTGGGTGATGCTTGGTTGCATCTGAAAATACGTTCTGTTTGGACCAACTCTGTGGCAATATTGAAATGGAAATTAAAAAAAAAAAAAGGTTTGCTAGCCCTGAAGAAAAGGAAGTGATGCTGTGTCTTAAGAGCTGCTGTTTAACGTGGCATCATTCCAGGTATATCCATTTAGCAGCTGTTCGGAGATAAATGAGCATGAGAAGATTTTAGATGAAGGCCGGACTGCAGGAGTGCACCATAATTGCTTCACATTTCCCTTGGAAAAAATCAAGAAAATGTGCTTCACCTAATCAATTTCATGTGTTCAAGGACTTCAACATCTTTTTTTTTTCAAGGGAAAACTTGTTCCATCCAGTTCTCCCTCATTCAAACAAGATGGGGCCTGCAGCATGTGAAATTATGATGGGAATATTCTTGGGAATGTGAGTGAGTTATTTCTTTTCTTTTTTTCAAACACATTCTTTGGTGCTTTCTTTTTGGGAAGGGGGGGTCTCTTTTCTCCAGCCATTCTACCTGGTTTACATTAATTCATGGGTAAGGGGGAAATGAATGGAGGCTCCACTAACAGCTTAATGCAGAAGGCAGCTATCATAATTCCGCCTTCATGAACAGTTGTGAGCACAGACAAGAATGAAGAGAGAGAGAGAGAGAGAGAGAGAGAGAGAGAGAGAGAGAGAGAGAGAGAGAGAGAGAGAGTACCAATGGGGAAAAAATGGAATTCAAGAAGAACATTTTGTTTGCTGAACATAGGGTGAAACTACAATGTATGTTAGAGCACAATCCTAACCTAGCACAGTTAGGTCAGCATAGTTTGGCCAGCACAAAGGGACACTGTAAATATGTTTGGACCACTCTTGAAGTCAGAGAGGCCAGCACACAGACATGCGCCACCCTCCCTGAGTCCGAGGGTGGCCCAAGTGTGCTTTACAGTGGCCCTTGTGCCGGCTAAACTTTGCTGGCCTAACTCCAGGTTAGGACTGTGCCCTTAATAACATGTTTGGGCTGCAATCCTATGTACACGTGGCTGGTTGTAAACACAACTGAAATCAATGGGACTTACTTCTGAGTAGACATGCCTAGGATTGTGCTATTAGGCCCAATTGTATTCAACATTCCTGCACTGATGCAGCTGTGCCTATGGGGCATCGGCTGCATCCTGCTGTGGGGAGGAGTCATGGAGTCGTCCTCATTGTAAGATAACATTTGTTCTCTGACCTCCCTCAGGGCTTCATGTGACTGCATTGGTGCTGGAAATTAGAAAGGATTGGGCCCCAATGTAGATGGGACTCTTCCAGTGGTGTCATCTACAAACAAGGAACGGGAATGCTGGGCGGGACTTGGGCGGGATGTCCGCGTGATTGGCAGCCCGCCCGTTTCGTTCCGTGGCTGCCCTGGCCTCGGGGGGGGGGTGCCCTGGTTTGTGTGCCCCACCGCTGCTTGCCCAGGCTCTGGCGGGCCCCCCACCTGTCTCCCCCGGTGAGCAGGCACCCCTCCAAGGCCAGGGCAGCCGCAGAATGGGACGGGCGGGCAGCCAATCACGCGGAAGTCCTGCGTAAGTCCCGCCCAGCATTCCCGTTCCTTATTTGTAGATGACACCACTGGACTCTTCTACAGCTACTATTTGCCCTGGGAGAAAAATCCTATTGGCACCAAACCACTCACACGGGGTGGTTATAATCCGCATTGAGATCTTGGCAGGGACAAAAGATTAGAGTTCTCCATACTCCATGGTCCTCACATTTGGCCTTTGTGGCTGCTGTTGAGCAAAGAAAAGCTAAATGCAGTAGTACATTATTAATGTAATGTATAGTTTGGTCCTTAAGAGTACTAGCAAATCATAGTGGGAAATAAACCTGCTTTATCTCACCACTGTGGGCTGGATGAAGGCGAGTCCAAACTGGGGTATTGCTAGTACGGCCATCCCTGGCCTGGAGACTCCAGAAATCAGCACCAGTCTCCAGGTGACTTCTAAGAGCAATCCTGGAGATTTTAACAGGGCCTCCTTGGTTTAATGATGATATAGTGGCCCAATCCTATCTAGCTGTCCAGTGCCAGTGCAGCCGCAAAATAGTCCTGAAGAAACGGAACAAATGTTTCCTTTCCTGGAGGAGGTCTCCGTGACTGCCCCCCACTGCAGGATGCAGCGCATGCCCCAGCACCAGCGCTACACCAGTGCTAGAAAATTGGATAGGATTTGGCCCTAAATCATGTTGGGGTAAAATACCTTCAGGGCGCCTGAGGGGGGACATGCTTGAGACATACAGAATAACGCATGGGATAGAGTGGACTGAGAGAGGCTCTTTTCCCTTTCTCACAACACCAGAACCAGAGGACATTGCTAAAATTGAGTGTTGGGAGAGTTAGAACAGATAAAAGGAAATACTTTTTTTATCCAAAGTGTAATTAATCTGTGGAACTCCTTGCCACAGGACGTGTCGATGATATCCATCTTAGGAGCCTTTAAAAGGGGATTGGACAGCTTTCTGGGGGGAAAGTCCGTCGTAGGCTATAGGCCATGATGGGTGGTTTAACCTCTTTATTGTAGAAATAAGAAGGTGCCTGCATTGGTGCTGGAAACTTCAGGCAACCTCAGAATGCCAGATGCAGGGGAATGGCAATGAGATCCAAATGTCTTGTGTGCTCCCTGAGGCATCTGTGGGAACACTGAGAGACACAGGAAGCTGGACTAGATGGGCATATGGCTTGCATAACCATGCAGCTAGTTATGATGCAAAACGTTTCAAACCTACATTCTGCTTAAGAAGGAAGAAGGCTTCTTCACAAGCCCAAAGCATGATGTAGTCTTGTTCATGCAATTAAGAACCTTGCTTTTTGCAGGCTTTCTGACTGCAGGTATGAAACCTACGCTCTCACATCATGTAGGTGTATGGGCCTTTAAAGTCAATAAACATCACGGTACCCTTGAGATGCATGTTCCCAGTGGGGGTTTCCTTAGCTTGGTGGCTTCCACATTTCATTTTTGCACATGTGGGTGGTAGAGTTTCAGATCCTGTTACTCCAAGACACCCTTTAAGGACGAAGAATATTCTGTTCTCTAGGAATTTTAAAGTATTTCAAACCTTGAACAGTTTGGCTCAGGTAAAATGAAGATTAGGAAATTAAGAAGGGGAGCCATATAATAACCTTGCTTGTTTGGGTTGGCACACACTGTCAACTGTATTTTTTAATTGCTGTAGGAAAGTTCTTCTATCTTCTTCCAATCTCTGCTTTTTTGGATGGTTTGTTTGCCTCCATGCTCTGGGTGAACTCAATTCTGTAAACTGGAGCACTGAAAGAGATTGCCAGAGACTGATATCTTGTAAACCGGTGACCTACAAGGTGTGCAATATCATCCGTGCCACTGCCAAGAGAAGGGAACTTCGAGTGCTAAGAGTTTAGTTTTGCAAATATTGCTGTTCCTCCTGAATGTTCAAGGAGTCGGTATACTCCAAAGACTGTTTATACAGGTAGATAATCCCTGATCCGGACATCCAAAATCCAGTCTACTCTGAAATCCATTTTTGTCCAAGCCTTTTTTTTAATTTTACCTTTTGTAGTGTGAACACTAAAAAGTCTTCTGCTCGTTCCCAAGTACAGGCTGTAAGTTCTTTTCTCTGCCCTGTGGTGTGTTGAAAAATGTCAAAGAGGCCAGCAGACACCCAAGTGAAAAGAGTAAGAGGAAGCATTTGGGCAGGAAGTCTGGTCCAGAGGGGAGAGCCACTGTTAAGACCGAAGATGAGATCCAAAGATTGCCAGTTTGATATCACTGGAAGCTTCTGTGAATGGCGGGACCTCAAAAATGCAACTGATGAGCTGGGCTGAGCTGCCTCCAGCTGCCTTCTGTGGGAGAGGAGTTGTGCTGGGCCAGCCGTTTTTTCAGTCAGAGTGAAGAAGGTTTATCAGAGGTTTATCAGCCAGTATGGGAGCAGTGGTGTCATCCTGGCGGAATGGCCCAGTACGCCATTCCGCCAGTTCTGCAGACGGGCCCAGGCCGTGCCGCCTCTCCCGAGGATGGGCGAGCTGCTCCTGGGCCCTCCCGCCCTCCTGCGCGTCCGAATCGCTCTGAAATGGAGCGATTCGAAGCGCAGGGAGGTGCAGGGAGGCGTGGTTGCCCTCCACCATAGGGGCGGAGGGCTGCCAATCATCCGGGCGTTCCGGTTCCTGGAGCGCCCGGATGACGTCTCTGCATGGGAGGCAATCTTATGGCCAGCAAGGAAGACCAGACCATGAAAGATCCATCTGAATGTAGTTCTTGAAAGATTAGAACCTCTTTGTTATTTGTAAAAAAACCCTCTTTTTAGAGAAAGCCTGCCTATGTGAACCGCCATGAATTAAAGTCAAAGGAGCAATCCAATAACCAAGAAAGGAGGTATATAAATACCAGTATTATTATTTCTAATTATATTTATGCAAGTATTCCAAAATCCAGGCAAATCCAAAATTCAGACACCTTCCCATCCCAAGCAATCCAGATAAGGAATACTCAACCTGTAATTGGTGTTTATGTATGTCTGCATCTGGGTTATGTCTACATTTTTGCCTCAAGAGGGCCATGTTGGAGTTTTGTGAGTTTGTGTCCCTTTTACACCAAAAGGAAACCACCCTTCTTCCACTCTCTCCTTACCCCAGTGTTTCCCAAAATGTGGGTTGGGACCCACCAGTGGGTCGCAAGCCAATTTTTCGTGGGTCCTGAAATGTTTTTGAAACATTAAATAAAAAAAACCCCACATACTTTGCAAGTACTCTTGCTCAGTTTGCAGAAGAAAATTGTTACCTGGAATGCTAACCTGTCGTATGAGGTTATACCCCAAATTAAAATGCCCTGGCTCTGGTCTACACAGCCCCAATTTGAGCTGTGCCATGTGCTCAGACTTGCGACTGCTATAGAGCAGGCACAGATCCGAGTAGCCTTATAGGAGTGGCTAGTGCCTACACTGGGGTAAAGGGACCCACATATCCTTGTCCCGTGGAGGCTTCAGCCTGCTCCCAACCTGCGCTGGATACAGCTCAGGCCAGACGGCCTGGCTGTTAGAGCACAGGTTAGGATTGCAAACTCAGGAACACAGGACTCGTGATTATTATGAAAAATTTATTAGTTATTATTAATTAATAAAACAGTTTTTCCTAGATCTTTTTTTATCTGGTGGGTTGCAATAGACTGTCGTTTTAAAAAGTGGGTGTTTTTGACTCGCCCCCTTCCTGGACCCAATCAAATCAAATCAAATCAAATCAAATCAAAAAGTATTTATATACCGCTTTTCAACATAAAGTTCACAAAGTGGTTTACAGGCAAATAATAATAAAGTTAAATGGCTCCCTGTCCCAAAAGGGCTCACAATCTAAAAAATGCAGAACACCACCAGCAACAGACTCTAGAAAAGACACTGAGCTGGGGTGAAGAGGGACAATTACTCTTCCTCCTTGTCCCATCACCTCCTCATTCAGCCCACCCCCTGCCCAGTTACACACTGACTCCCTCGTGATCCCTGTTGAGTCTTACTATCGGTGGTGGGCATCTAGTGTCTGTTACCATGTGGACCCAGCCACTCGCTGCTTGTGGTGGCAGCCAGGCTGCTCTTGCTGGTGTTGTTGCATTTACAACAGCGATAAAGGTGCTTACTCTGCTGGAGTGTATGTCCCAGGGCACAATTCTAACCAGCACAGTTAGGCCAGCAAAGTTTGGCTGGCACAAGGGCCACCATAAAGCACATTTGGACCAATCTCAGAGTCAGGGAGGATGGTGCACATCTGGATGCTGGTGTCTCTGACTCCAAGAGTGGTCGAAACCAGTGGTGTTATTCTGCCGGAACATCCGGTGATCGACAGCCCACCCGTCGCGTTCTGCAGCGTTATGCCGTTTGCATAACGTACGCAAGTAGCGTAATTGGTTATGCAAACGGCGTAACGCTGCGGAACACGACAGGCGGACTGTCGATCACCCGGATGTCCCGCCCAGTGTTCCGGTAGAATAACACCACTGGTCCAAACATACTTTACAGTGTCCCTTGTGCCGGCCAAACTTTGCTGGCCTAACTGTGCCAGCCGAACTCGAGGTTAGGATTGTGCTCCCCCAATGGCATAAACAGCCCAATGCCCAACTGCCATGAGGCATGAGGGGCTGGGGCAAAAAGTTAACTATGTCCTCAAGATTTGCCTCAAGGGTGGCCTCAAGTCCTCAAGATTGGCCTCATTATCCACTTGGATGCATTTTTGACAACACTTACAGGGGGACTATGGAGCTTAATTTTATGGTCGATATGCTCAGTCCAAAAGAAGTCTCTCCGGATGTTTCTCAAAAGATCACACTGATAGATGTTTTCCACATCCTGTTCTAAGTCTGTAAGTCATCTGAGGTTTTTGTTTGTGTCTGTATCTTTGACAGTAGAGCCCCCCCCCCCGCTTTGGTTCCTTTACAAAGGTCATGGCTGCATTGGCACAAGGAACCTCAGCAAGTACTGCACATGCAAGTCCCACTTCCTATAGCGGGGGTAGGTAACCATCAGATATAGGTGGGCTACTTAACAGAATGACTAACGGGCAAAGAGCTACTGTGACCCCCCATTTTTATTGTAGAAAAACAATTGCCAGAGCAAGGCAGCAGGGCAGGGGATCCTTCCAAGAAGTCACACACACATAGCAGATAATTTATAAATACAGCACTCACAGTCCTGGTTTTTCCCCCCCCCCCCCAATCCAATATTTAACTGTAGGGGAAAAAAATCTCCACATCAAGTGAACAGGGCAGATCACCAGGTCATGCTTTGGAAGGCAGGAGAACTCCTAAGAAAGTCCCCCACTGGCAATACTCTGGGGAGGGAGCCATCTCCCATTCCTTCCCTTCCACACCTTGCCTGCTCCACCTCTAACCATTGTGGAGAAGCTGCTTCTCCCGCAGTCCCATCTGGCCATGGTCATCAGGCCGCCTTTGAGCAGCCATCTCCCAAGAGCACCTGCCAGGCAGGAGCTTGCAAGCAACTTGGCGGCAGCTAGAAAGAATGGGCCAGCCCCCTTTGTGCCCTTGCCCTGTCCTTTCTGGCTGCTTGGTTGCTGCTGCTGCTGCTCCAAACGAAAAACAGGCTGCAAGCTACCAGTAACTACCCGCAAGCTACCAATAGTTCATGAACCTTTTCCTCCAGTTTTCTGGAAGAAATGTCAATTGTGGGCTATAGGCCATGATGGGTTGTGCAACCACCTTATGCTAGTAGTAGGTTAGTTCAGAATGCCAGATGCAAAGGAGTGGCAACAGGATGCAGGCATCTTGTTGTCTTGTGTGCTCCCTGAGGCACCTGGGGGGCCACTGTGAGATATAGGAAGTTGGACTACCCTGCTAACTGGGCAAGAGGCACTTTTTCAAGTGGTGTTCTCTTATATTTAGCAGGCGGAGAGTAATTGTCCCTCTTCACCCTTGTGCAGTCTTTCTAGCGGCCATTGCTGCTGGTGTTCTGCCTTTTTTACTTCTTCTAAAGATTGTGAGCCTTTGGGACAGGGAGCCATTTAACTTTATTATTATTACTATTTGCCTGTAAACCGCTTTGTGAACTTCATGTTGAAAAGTGGTATATAAGTATCTGTTGATTGATATAAACTGGACTAGATGGGCCTTTGGCCTGATCCAGCAGGGCTCTTCTTATGTTCTTATGAGTCCCACTTTGCCTATCTCCTTCCTATATGAACCAATATCATAAATTCTAACTGAATGTGGTTTCTTGAAACCACTGCACACATTCTGTTTCCCAGTGTGCAGCTGTATCAGGAGGGGATTTCTATCACAAATGCAGATCAGGCACCTTGTGTGGGCACAAAAAGCAGCTGCCAGAGGTGGAAAGTTGCAGGAGTCAAGAGGCAGATAGGGAAAAGTCAGGCATCCCTTTGTTTGGTGCACTCCTTTGTAGTGAAGAATCCAATTAGGGCAGAAGCAGAAAGTGGGCATTATGGGAAAGTGAGTAGAGCTGCATGGAAGGTTGAAGTACAACTTTTGGATCTTGGACATGGTGCTTCTCAAAAGTGGGGCCGGGGCAGGGCTCAAGAGAACATTTGCTATGGGAAGCATCCGATGCTCCTTGGCTTCTTCCAACATATGCATCTCCCAGGAGAAGGTTTTCTTCACAAAGGCAGGCAAGTGAGACAGCTCCTGCAGCCCACACAGAAGACACAGGACTATTTCTTGCTCCAAGCTGTTGGAACTGGAAATCCTATTTAGCTATGATCAGTTGGGAATCAGCCATTGCAATGAGGGAAGAACCTGTTTGCCCTGGATGAAAATACCCCGAACTATTTATTGCATCATGTGCTTGTGCCCCACTTCCCTGAGCAATGAGAAGTTCCAGCTGCACAGCCTTACCTGGCTTTTCTTTGGGGCAGAGGCCACCAGAGGCTTATAGTGTCTTCTTCGAAATATTTGCTATATTTACCTATATACAGCTTTGAGCATTCAAATAGTTAGATAGCACTCTCCTGGAAATATTTGTGACATGTGCATTCTAAGCAGGTCTGCAGCCCCCAGTTCCTCCTCCTGGCTTCCTTGCAGTCTCTCTCGGTTAAATCCCCTTCAGTCACTGTCTCTTCCATAATCTACCACTCATGCTGTCTTTCAGCACAATTCTAGGCATGTCAAAGTAACTCCTGTTGAATTCAATGGGGCTTACGCCCAGGTAACTGTGCATAGGATTGCAGCCTTTGTCATTCTCCCTGACTTGACAAAGAGAGAAGTGAATCACCTGACATTCTCGCCTGAACCCCTCCTCTGAGATGTGTACAGCGTCGTGAGATCAGAGCTGTTTCTTGGGTAGGGCAACTGGCTCAGCCATCCTGGGCCCTCCGCTTTCATGACTTATATGCATGGGGGGCACACTGGTTGCATTGCCTCAGGCCCACACCCTGCCTGCACCCTTCTAGGGACAGCTCTGTCCGGGATCCCAGCATGCTAGGCAAGGTGAAATAAGTTGCATCAGTGGCTGAAAGCGCAATCCTAACCTGGAGTTAGGCCAGCACAAACAAAGTTTGGCTAAAACAAGGGCCACTGTAAAGTGCATGTGGACCACTCTCAGAGGCAGGGAGGATGGCGCACATCTTTACGGTGCCCAGAGGCGGATCTAGGAGATGCTTGGGGTGGCTACAGCCATGGGCGCAACTTCCGTAGGGGCGCCAATTTGGCCTCAGGACCCCCCTCAGCCGCGCTCCCCATGGGAGCCCAGGTCTACCCATTGGAACCAGCTGCGGGTAGACCGTGTCCAGAGCCCAGGTCTATCCATTAGAAATGACGGCGGGTAGACCTGGGCTACACAGAGCCCAGGCCTACCTATTAGAAATGGCGGCCGTGGGTAGACCTGGGCTACAGGGAGCCCAGGTCTACCCGTTGGAAGCAGCTGCGGGTGGACCAGCGCTCCGCAGAGCAGGAAAGCGTCCGGAGCCCGGACCTTCCCCCACCCACTCATAGCATCTGTAAAGTGCCAAGGCATCTTTAATGTAGCCTGAAAGCCAGCTATATAACCTTCATAGATATATAATCTTCATAACTTTTAAGGTTAGGGTGAGCTCAGCATTAGTTTTTTTTTTGTAGTTGGTTCTTTGTGTTTGCTGATTTCAGTTTGAAATCCCTGTGTCTCCACTTTCAAAAATCTGAGTCAGTGTCTGAAAAAGCCACATGTGAGCAGAGACCATCATGCAATGCTTCTAATTTGCATGGGAGATTAGCATGTGCCCGTCCCCCAGTTATATAGGCAAATTGGAAGCATTGCAAGATGCCTTGGCACTTTAAAGATGCTATGAATGGGTGGGGGAAGGTCCAGGCTCCGGATGCTTTCCTGCTCTGCGGAGTGCTGGTCTACCCGTGGCTGCTTCCAACGGGTAGACCTGGGCTCCCTGTAGCCCAGGTCTACCCATGGCTGCTGTTTCTAATGGGTAGACCTGGGCTCCATGTAGCCCAGGTCTACCTGCGGCTTCTTCCGATGGGTAGACCAGGGCTCTGCTGGGGGGGGGTCACGGTTCTTGGGGCAGGCGCCATGTCATGAGCGCCATGGGCGCTATTTCGACTAGGTCCGTCCCTGACGGTGCCCCTTGTGCCAGCCAAACTTTACTGGCCTAACTCCTAGTTAGGATTGCACCCTGACTGTGAGAAGTTTGAGGGGATTGTGGATTGGGGGTGAGCTTTACTGTGCCTGCTGCCACTGCCGCCTCCCTCCAACCTTCCACTGATGCAAGCCACAACATCAGGTTCCTGCTTGCCCAAGCAAGAAGCGGATCATCCCCTCCTTGCCTTGCTCTTTGTTCAATTTTCTTAAAGCCAGAGGTGCAGGACTTCCAACTTTATTTACAGGGACAGCACAAATAGAGATACAGGTGTGCCCTGGTATCCACTGATTTGGAAACCATGGTTTCAGTTATCCATGGATACCATGGTTATTGGAACTCCTGTTTAAAAATCTCATTGCAGCAAAAGCACTGATGTTCCCCTATCTTTCAAAAGGTGTTCCTACTATTCATGGTTTCAGGTATCCACAGTGGGATCTGGAACAGAACCCCAGCGGATACTGGGGCATGCCTGTAGTTCATTTATGTTGCCCCTTCAAATAAAACAGAAGTCTTTTACTTCTGGGTTTGACAAAACTTTATGAGAAGCATGATAAGGAACTTTTTTCTAGAGCTTTTCTCCCTAGGATCATGCCGCCTCTGGATAACCATTCAAGACCACTAGGGAATTATTAAGAACAATTAACCAGCCTCCTGCTTTATTAGCTTTGCAGAAGCCTGACCTCTCTCCTTTACCCCTGAATTCCAGCCTGCTGAATGTATAACTTAAACCAAAGAACTGGCCAGTTTGAATTCTGTCATGTAAGAGCTGTTCATTTAATATTGAAATCAAAGCTACCCAAACTCATTTCCAAACCCTATAACAATATTGTGTAGTGATACACACACACAAAAACCTAGTACAGAAAAGTCAATGGTACCATACAATTTAAAGGCAAAGGTTTTCCCATGCCTGAATGGTCTAGTTGTGACCGACTGTAGGGGGCGGTGCTCATCTCCGTTTCTAAGCCTGTAGAGCTGGCGTTTGTCCGAGGACAAGCTTCCGTGGTCATGTGGCCAACATGACTATACGCCGTAGCGCACGGAACGCCGTTACCTTCTCATCGAAGTGGACCGTATTTATCTACTTGCATTTTTAGGTGCTTTCAAACTGCTAAGTTGGCAGGAGCTGGGACAAGCAACCAGAGCTCACTCTGTTGCGCAGTCTTGAACTGCCAACTTTCTGGTCAACAAGTTCAGCAACAGCAGTTTAACCCGCTGCGCCACCACATCCCATTACTTCTAATAAACCGTACTAAACCATAATAAACTTCTAGCAAACCATACAATTTACTTTTCCTTAAAGGAACATTGAGCGTCTCTGGTTCATATAAAACCATTCAATATTATAAGAATGCTTTTGTGTACAGGATATTACCGCTTCCAGTTGTTTTACGGTTCTTAATGATATTAATGACAATGATTCTATGTATTGTTTCACATACAGTATTGGGTATTTTAGTATGTAATGTGTAAGCTGCCTTGGGCATTTGCCCTGACATAGGAAAGGCAGAGTGTAAATCTTTTAAATAAATAATAAATAAACAATAAGGAAAAAAGAACTTATCTTCATCCTAATCTTGTTATGTGAAAGCAATCCTGAGATTTACATACCCACCTCTGAGAACAGAGGGATGGTGATTTGCACTTTTTTTATATTACCCAGGGCACGAAAGGGCCTATATCAGTGGCTTCAGTAAGGGGTTCAAGGAGTCTGAGGCCTGGTGGGCAGAGGCATAGCTAAAGAAGTGCAGGGGGTGCAATTGCACCAGGCAACAAGCTTTAGGGGGGCAACAAGCTGAGCTTGACACTAGTGGCCAAAAACATGAAAATCTTGGCATGTATGAAGAATGCCATCATGTTATATACCATTCGATGCAGAATTTAATGCAGAAAGCCCAGTGTAATACCTATACTCTATCAAATACCTGGAGTGTAATACCTATACTCTATCAAATGTTATGGCCCCAAACCCAGAAAACGAAAATACAACGGTCATATAAAAATAGTGGTTTGTTAAAATCACAGATTTCAGGAATGAGTCATGTTATATATCATTCGCTGAGGAATTTCATGCAGAATGCAATGAAACAAATTGGAATGTAATATTCTTTCAAAAGTTATGGCCAAAAAAAAAGAAAAGAAAAAAGAAAATGAAAATACAACTGTGATGTCACTTCCTGTTATGATGTCACTTCTGGGGCATCATTTTGCCCTCTGTCCCTATATACTTTCATTAGTGTTTGTTTTTCAAACACTGGACTCAAAATACTGTAAGCAAGTTCAGGGTTGTAAATTACAAAGGGGACTTGCTAACAGCAGGGGAGGGCCAGGGGCAGGGCCAGAACAGGCTGCTCTGCACTGGGTGACACAAACTCTAGTGACACCACTGGCCTGTATTCTGCATTCCTGTTCAGGTCGCTGAAGGAAGGGGTCCTGTTTGCTCCAGAACAGCAGTTTCTAAGATCTGATGTCAAACACTGTGATGTGAGAGCACATCTGGTAGCCTTGGGCTAATATTGAGACCCTTCCCCACTCCCCCCCCCTCAGCAAAACCATCTCCTGGAGAAGTCAGGCTGGTAGTTTCCTCTGATCTTTTACAGGAGATAACTTTGTCATACAGAGCAGTTATCGCCCGTGTTAGCAAAGGGGTTTGTCCCTTCCAATTCCATCAGTTAATGGCTTGCAGCAGGCCCTGGGGCGGGGCTACATCACTGCACCCCCTGACGCAGCTGCCCCACCCCCGTATGTCACCCAGCCACACCTCCCCATGCCCAGAATTGTTCCATTTAGGAGTGATCTGCGGGATTGTGGGGCTGAAAGGGAGGGTGGGGGCTGAAAAGCGCATGGGTTTTTCTGCGGTGCTGTGCCCTGCCGCAGCCAGCAACCAGCGTGTTAGCCTCCTGCCATGGAACCCTCCCTACGCCTCTGAATTCCGTGTGCAGCCTCTTGAGTGTAGAAATTTTTGTCCAGTGGGCCTTTATTAGTAGGAACTTTCAAATTGGGAAGATAAGTGGCAAGATCCAGCTTGACTTGAAGACACAGAAGGGCAGTGCAATCCTAGCGTTGATGCGATGTCATTATGTGACTGCTTGTAGCGTCGGCTTTAAAGTGCGGATGGAGAGCCTCCCTTGCGCTGATCGAAGATGGTCGGCACAAGGGATTCTCTACCGAGTATTGGGACGGGGATTGGTGGGGGGGGGGGGAGGCGGGAGGCGGGACCTGGGCAGGCTAGGGAGGTGGCTGTAGGCCACATCCTAAGCCCGTCAACGAGGGTGCGCGGCCCCAATTTGGGCCGCGCAGTCTTCTTGGATCTGCGCCTGCTCTTTTGCGGGCGCAGAGCCGAGGAGCAGTAGGGGAAGCTAAAGCCTCCCCCATGGTAAGGGAGCACACACTCCCTTGCCGTGGGGAGGCTCCAGCCCTTCCTAAGCAGCATTGGATTTGGCGCTGGCTGGCCAGCCTCACTAATCCAGCGCTGTTTAGGTTTGCGCCCTGAAACTTATTCTACAGTGCCAAATGGCACTAATTGCAACGTCGAGCTGATTCATGGAGTTGTCAAGTTTCTGTGTTAAAAAAAATCAGGTCTTCTTGCATTAACTGAACCAGAGCTTTCCGACTATCGTTTCTGTATATTGATTTTGCTGCTCTCTTCTGTTCTATGCAAAGAGCAAAGGAGTTCATTCTGCATCAATTGATGAAATAATCAAGAGGACTAGAGACTGCAATGGCTACAATGAACGGGTAATGAAAAGGAAAGATTGGCAGTGCAACAGCAATCAATTTAACAAGGGGAACAGGAGTTTTCTAGTCATCTGAGCATCTTTTGCTAGGAGAACTGAAATAACAAATGAAATTGAGAATTACATGTGTACTGAACAGTGGGGTAAGGACACAGTTTGGCATGAACTGCCAAACCAGAACTCCCATTGTGCCCAACCACAGATGGGAAGAATCCTAATTATGTTTTGGCTACTTTGAGCTAACTGGTGCCTGCATCATGTTTCATTGTAGTTTTGCTTTTAAGCAGTCAAATGTTGCATTTTTCCGTTCTAATTTCTCCCCTTTCAGTCTTCATGCTGTAGCCAAAAACATAGGTTAATAATAGTTTAAATGTTTTGTAATTTGGGCTTTCTAATGAATCTTATATTGTTAAGACTGCATTCACCTGTCAAAAATTAGGAAGCATTTTCACTGGTAAATAGCTTCAACTGGTAGGTGCTATACACGACAAAGGAGCAGGTAATTACGCTCCATAAGGAGAGCCTTCAGGCGAAATCCAAAGCACCCGGTAGGCTAGCACAAGTCTCTTGTGGCGGCCTACAAGTGTCGCAGATGCTCAGCAAAATATTTGCACCACATTCTGAGGGAGATTTTTGCTGGCCTCGGGGCTCTGACTCCTGGGGCCATACACCCAGTGGCGTCTCTACAGGGAGGGCAGAGCTCTAAGTTTTGCAAGGAGCTTTACCCTGTCATGTAAATCCCTCCTCTCCCTTGCTGCTGTAGCCAGTAAGCAACACCAAGATGTTGCTGTTCCCTGCGAGGATTGGCTAAAACGGTGCAGGAGAGGAGTGATTTCCACTGCAAGGTAAGGCTTCTTGCAAAACTTAGAGCTCTGCCCTCCCTGTAGAGACGCCACTGCATACACCCAAAGGCCAGCACAGGGGCTTGGCAAGGGTGGCAGCAGGCGGAATAGGGCAGGAGGAAGGGTAGTAAAGGGAGGCAAGGAATGGGCGGGCTTGTGGGCAACACAGCCTGGGGAGGGGGTGGAGACTAGATCCAGCCTTTGGGCCAGCTCCTAACCCCCATCCCTGGCATGGGAGGCCCCAATTCTGCCACTTGGATTTGTGCCACCGATTTCAGCCCCATCTGGGCCGCCGCGTTTTTCCTTTTCCCCAGGTTGCGCAGCAGCAGATCCTATTCTCCAGGTATGGGCCAGATGTGTTGGCCTGCCAATTATGTTCCAGAATTTGGATTTTGCTCTACAAGAACTTTTTAAATTGAGTGTAGAAAATTCAGTTTAGGATTAAAAAAAAATGCTTGAAACATAAATCAGAAGAGGTAAATCATTTTCCATGATGACTTTTGACATGGCCTGAGTCCCTATATATCTTTCAATGAGTCCAAAAGAGCAATGCTGAACCTTGTACCATTATGGCAAAATGTATTTTTAATCTATGTAAAGCATGTTAAAAGTTTTCAAACTCCCCCCCCCATATTTCTCTCCTTTTTAATGCTTATGTTCTTGCACAGCCATGTCACGTGCAGTTCTTCCCAAGTCAGTATCCTTGGCAAGCAATCCTTCTGTTGTTCCCGCTCAGGTCCAAGATGTACTATGACAAAATCAGTACCCAGATAGTAATGCATTAGTGGGTGCAGTTTTGAATAGAGATCACTCAGGAAACAATATGTGAGTCATTATGCTTATAATTAAGCAGGGTATAAAGTTAAAAAAAAAACACACACCACCAGTCAACATGCTCCAGTGCAGTTTTACTAGAAGTTATGCATCTTATAGCTGGTCAGATCAATGGCATACCAAGGTCGTTTGTACCCAGGCCCATAAATTTTTGGCATTCCCCCAACGATAAAATTATTTTCAGAAATAGTCATGACATGAAATGAATAATAACAATAATGGCCACAGAAGAAGCGCAGAAAGTGAACGTTTTCTTTTATTGAACTTTGCATGTACGCATACACACCCTCACGCCCACAAACTCCGTAAGTTTGTGTATTTATATTTGTATAGTTATATATAACTTTGTATGTTTAATCATAGCAATAAGCTTACTTCTCTTGCGGGCAGCTGCAGCCAGTGCTACCCAAATTGCGGCTGCAGACAGGGCCACCTCCACCGCTGCTGCCATCTTGGGGTGGCCTCTTGAACACTTCCCTATAGCCTGGCGCTCAGGGCAAGGAGGGCCCCTGGGCCCCCTCTTCATACAGCACTGGGTCAGATGGCGGAGGCTATACATCGAACAGCCAAATAACTTGTCATTGTGTACTGTTTTGTAATGTTGCAATTTTATGGCTTTAAAACAGTTGTATCCCAATCCCAGAAGAGATGGTTCAGCCCTGAAAGACCCTGAACAAATTCATACTAGTATTACTGTTAGTTTGTTTTACTGATAAAACAGAACCCAAATAAAGATTCATTTGAAGATTATGACAAATATTTTAACTGTTTAATCTGCATGGCTTTGATCTGCAAGCATAAGGAGAGACTTTTTTTATCTCTGAAATACTGGGAGGGAGACCCATAGTCATATAACAGTACAATAAGCACTTTCAAGTTGTAAATGAGATGGGACTGGCGTGTCTGAGGGCCCAATCCTACCCAAGTTTCCAGTGCTGATGCAGCTGTGCCAATGCGGTATGTACTGTATCCTGTAATGGGGGCAGTCATGGAGACCCCCCTCAAGGTACAGCAGGGGTGTCAAACCCATTTCATACAGTTTGACTATCAGACTGCCATCAGACAGAATAGCATTTATGATGCCGATCGAGGGCTGGAAGTGATGTAATTAAGCAGGAAGTTGTCATTTAGGGCTCAATCCTAACCAGTGCTGGAACAGGCAGGCCAATAGGTATGTGCAGTATCCAGTGCAGATGCAGAGCAGGCTTGGGCTGGTTCAGGGCAGTTTTAGGACTGTACTGCTCGCAGCTCATGAACAGCAATAAGCACTTTTTTTCACGGAGGAACTCGTTAGCTGCAAATAGAAGAGAAAATACGCAAACCTTGATCATATTTTCAGGATATGTGAGAGTCCAATTATCATGCGGGCTGCTCTTTCAGCAGTGACACTTCAGCACAGCTCCGCAGCTGAGAGCAGGAGCCTCCCTGGTGCAGTTTGTGCCCTTGCAACAAGGGAAGCGCCAGCCTCCCCTATAGGTTCCTCGGATCTGCAGCTGCTAAATTGCGGCCTGAATCAGGGCCACATGGCCTGCGGCCGAGGCCTTGGATGCAACTTAATGGCTGCATGCCAAGCACATACCCCTCCCTGGGCCAGCCCACCTGACCGCCAGCCCACCCACCCCCAGCCCAGTTCCACCCACCTCCTGCCCTACCAGAATCGCTCCTGTGGCAGCCAAGTTTGGCTGGCGGAGAGGTGGCTCAGCCCACGCTCTCAGGCCAGCACTACAGCTAGCACCGGCCTTAGCACTGACATGGGGTTGCCGGTCAGTGCCCCCATGTCAACGCAACAATGTATGATTCATCCACATACTGTCTGAAAAAAATGCTCACCCTTGGCACTCATAAATGTTGTCTTCTGTTGTGCTATGATGCTTCTGTGATTTCCTATTGCAACAAAGCTTCCACTGTGCTACAGAGAATGGTAGAACGCTTGCTTTAACTGCAGAAGGTTCCGGATTGGTGCCTCTCCCTGGCATCTCCAGTGTGTATGAAGAAAGACTGTTGCCTGTGGAGAGTCCTGCCAGTCAATATAAACAATACTGAGCTAGGTGAACCAATGAACTGCTCAGTAGAAGAAGGCAGCGTGCAAGTTTGTGTGTTCCTGTTTTGAGGCAATGGAGTTTTGCGTATCGTCGTGGCACTAGGACCTTGGAGAAGTCAGGGGAGCTGTTCAAGCTAGGAAGGGGAAATGAGGCATGGCCAGAAGGGGCTGGAGTTTGGGGGGTGATGACTAGGTGCTCCTGTTACCCATCTGGAGAGGACCAAAAAGTCTGAGGAACCCCTGCACAATGCGGCAGGCTTGATGAACAAAAATAGTACTTCTTTTATATTAGGGCTGGCCTTAGGAGCTTTGGGGCCCAATGCAAAACATTTCTGCAACCCCCTGTGGCCCCCCTACCAACCAGGATGAGTGGCAGTGGCAAGGCACCCAGCCAGGTAGAGTTACTACCAACCTGTTTTTGGAATATTTTCTGATTTCAAACCAATCAAACCCAGGGGTGGGCAGAAGGGAGGGCCATTCAATGGCAATACTCTGCTTGCTGCATGCTCCTCGCGATGCCTCGGCATGGAATCTTCCATGCCAGAGCATCAGCTACAAAGTGAGATTCCAGCTGCAACTTCTCCACACTGGGAGCTGCGCAATTGGTCAAATTTTCCGGATGGTGAAAACCAGAAGGGATTGTGAAGAGCTCCAGAAGGACTTCTCCAAGTTGGGGGAATGGGTAGCAAAATGGCAGATGTGTTTCAACGTAGACAAGTGTAAAGTGATGCACATTGGGGCAAAAAGAACCCTTCACCTATAGGCTTATGAGTTCTGAGCTGTCTGTGACAGCTCAAGAGAGAGATCTTGGGGTGCTGGGGACAACTCAATGAAGGTGTCAACTCAGTGTGCAGCAGCAATTAAGAAGGCCAATTCCATGCTTGGGGTAATTAAAAAAGGGGTTGAGAAAAAAAAGCAAAAATTATTATACCATTGTACAAATCAATGGTAAGGCCACATCTAGAATATTGCATACAGTTCTGGTTGCTGCATCTCAAAAAGGACCTAGTGGAGCTGGAAAAGGTGCAGAAGAGAGCGACAAAAATGATTACAGAGCTGGGGCACCTCCCTTACAAAGAAAGAGTGCAGCGTTTGGGCCTCTTCAGTCTGGAAAAAAGTCGCCTGTGGGGGGACATGATTAGAACATATAAAATTATGCACGGGAGGGATAAAGTCAATAGAGGAATGTTCTTTTCCCTCTCTCACAATATCAGAACCAGGGGTCATCCACTGAAATTAAGCGTTGGGAGAGTTAAAACAGATAAAAGGAAATATTTTTTTACCCAGTGGGTAATTAAGCTATGGAACTCCCTGCCACAGGAGGTGGTGATGGCATCTGCCTAGATGCCTTTAAAAGGGGACTGGACAGATTTCTGGAGGAAAAGTCCATTGTGGGCTCTAGGCCATGATGGGCTGGGCAACCTCCTTACATTAATAGTAGGCTAATTCAGAATGCCAGGTGCAAGGGAGTGGCAATAGGATGCAAGCATCTTGTTGTCTACTGAACTCCCTTAGGCACCTGGTGGGCCACTGTGAGATACAGGAAGCTGGACTAGATGGGCCTTTGGCCTAATCCAGTGGGGCTCTTCTTATGTTCTTATGTTCTTAAATTGGTCACATTGCCCTAAGTCCAGCCCTGCCTTATGGGATAAATAGTGGCTGTTGGGTAGAGTTCACTATAGCGGTGATCCTTACTACTAGAATTTACTAGGGAGTAAATTCAACTGAACGTTGTGTAACTTACTTCTGAATAAGCATGTATAGGATTATACACTGCAAAACGTTAGGCCACTCTGTGTGTGTGTGTGTGTGTGTGTGTGTGTGTGTGTGTGTGTGTG
>JAJKFI010000001.1:26203891-26235207 GCA_029204185.1 Lerista edwardsae | reverse complement strand
AAGGCGGGGTAGAAATTTCTTAAATAAATAAATAAATAAATAAATAAGATTCACCCCCTTTTCTTCCCAACAACCCTGTGAAGGCAGGTTACAGTGAATGATGGAGACGGGCCAGGGGAATTGGGGTTTGAATCCCATTCTGAGTACTTTTCTCATTACACCACACACTTCCTCTCTACCATGCCTTCTTCTAGAACTCCTTCCCATGGTCCTGATCCTGACCCTGAAGCTGCTGTTTACAAAGAAGACAAATTAATATGCAGAACCAGGCTATGCATTTCACATAGCACAGTTTGGCCTTACGTGGAAGCAGCTCTCCAGTGTCTCAGAGATACCACAAATCTAATATCTCTTTGTATGCAAAGCATGTATACATCATCCCTTCCCCTCTCCCAAAGCTAATCCCAAGAAACCCATACCAAATTTAACCATATTTTAAGATCTAAATCTTTCCCACACCTTTTTTTAATGCGCCTGATCTTTGAGCCTACCTTTGGAAACTACCTCTTAATCACAGCCTATCGTCAAAATGCATCTCTTTCTGAAATAAAAAATTCAGGAGGACTTGTATACAGCCCATCTTTCATTCCAGCAGCAGGAGAGTTAAGATTTTTGGTGTTGACAAAAGTGTGTCCAAGGAACTAACAGGATTAATGGCCTGGCTGTGAATTTAACTGGCCGTATTTAGTTCAAAATTTACATATCAGTGGGAGGTGGATTAGCAACCAGACCATTAGATCACTGTGAGAAACAGCTCTTTGACTATCCACCCCAGTGAGTTCCTTGGCTCATACATAATGGGTAATAGAAACATTGAAATGTCAGAAGACTAAAATGAAGACCTCAAGACTGGGGGGATTAAAATGCAGCAATGAGCTGTTTTACACACAGTCCATGGGAAACACTATTTCCTCTTTCAAATTGGAAGCCCAGGAATTCTGTATAGCATTGCGGTATTATTCCTTCAGAAAACGCAGCATGCTAGTTGGTGCTTTTACTGCTTAATGGGGAAAGCAATGTAGCCTGATGAGAAGCAACATGTAGGTGAGAGGCCCTATAATCTCATGCTGTTATTGATTTAGTACTCTTTGTGCTATCATTTGTAAACTGTGGTCCATGGCGTCGCAAAGAGTCGGACATGACAGCGACTGAACAACTATTACTACTGTCAAATACTGGGAAAAGCAAGAGCAATAATTTACACCTTTATCGGTTTCCAGAGCAGTCTTTGGCTCTTTGGGATACATCACACCTTCTGATCACCCTATACCAGGGGTTCCCAAACTCCGTTTGTTGGGAGCCAGGGGCGTAGGTAAAGAAGTGCAGTGTGGTGCACTGGGCAACAAGCTTTAGGGGGACAACAAGCTGAGCTTGACTCTAGTGATGAAATGATGAAAACCATCCAAATGATGAAAACCATCCAAATGATGAATAATACCATCGTGTTATATATCATTGGAAAGGTAATTTAATGCAGAATGCAATGAAACAAGCCAAAGTGTAATAGCTTTACTCTATCAAAAGTTATGGCCAAAATCCAGAGAAAAACAAAAATACAACTGTGATGTCACTTCCTGTGCGTGACATCACATCTGGGACAACATTCTGCCCTCTGCTCTGGGCTACACTTCCATTAGCGTGGCTTCTATTGGGAGCCACATAAGTCCTTGTGGGGAGGGACAGCGCAAAGGCCACAACATGATCCCCAGGATTGTGCTGCTGCACTTGCCAAAGGGGTTAAGACTAACCCGTGGCAGCGCTGGCATCAGGAGTGTGTGCGATCACGTTTTAAATGCTTTCTGAGGCTTGACTCCCCAGGGCTCTGCACAAACCCTTTGGCAAGTGCAGCAGCACAATCCTGGAGATCATGTTGCTGCTTTCCCCCTCTCCCTGCCCTTTAAAGGGACAGAAGCAGTTGTTTCGCAGGGTGGTGGGTCAAGACCCACCAGTTTGGGAAGCACTACCCTATAGCCATAGATAAACTGTAAAGCAACACTAAATTAACTCATTTCATTTCCCAAACCTTTATTGGCACAAATACAACAGATAACAATGCTGACACTAAAAATACACATGTAAATTATAACTTAAGAATTAATTTGAAAATCTCTAACAGAAATCTAGCCACAGCTTCTGTGAAAAGAGGAGAGGAATCACTCAGGAAAGTTTCAGGGGTGTTCGGCTGAGAAGATAACCAGGGTTCTAAAAATACCTTGCGAATAGAAGAATTCTATTCTAAATTAACTCTGTGGAGCAGTTCTTCACTCATGATCCAGAGCTGCGGCATAGCTTAGAAGATTCTTTAGCCCGCCCACCCCCGGAAATCAAATTTAATTAAGTAAATAAATAAAAAGTTTTCTGGTTATTTGACCATAATGTTTGATATTCCACCACAGTTTTTCATTGTATTTTGCGTTAAATTACCTTTCCAATGCTGTATCACGATGGTATTATTCGTAGTACTTACCAAGGTTTTCACAATTTCCTAGATGCTGCCACCACCATGCTAGCTTCTGAAGTCAGGGGCACATAGTGGAAGACGTCCAATGGAGGATCTCAAATTCTGCTTCACTGAGAGAAGGTAGTCATTCATGTACCCATATTCCAAGCCAAACCTGCTTGGAACTGGAACATCAACTTGGGAGAATGGCCATTCGGCTACCGCTGCTCACATGGGTGGCCAGGCAGTTCTGGTTTGGGCTGTTAATCATTGCATTAAATCACAGCTGAAGCTTCCTCTGCTTCTATTCACATTTTCACCATGTCCAAATGGTTGCAGGGTTCCAGCCCAAGCTGCTTGGAATTCAAGTGTCCACTTGCGCCATCCTGGAACTGTTTATATTATCATTTGTCCTAAACTGAGAGCTTGTGAATCACTGGATCAGTGATGTAGCTAAGGGGTGTTCAGGGGGCAATTGCATTGGGCAACCAGCTTTAGGGGAGTAACAAGCTGAGCTTGACATTAGTGTCCAAAATGTACGTGAACAGATGGATACCAATTTGAACTGTCCCTAACCAGTTTTTGTGTTGCCATGGCTACAATGGATGCATTCCGTTGGGCTACCTGTTTGATCCGTGGAGGTGGAGAATATCTACCTATCTCGTTTTCCCTCCAATAACATTATCTTCTGTGTTCCCACAACCCTCCCTTTTCTTTAATCTGTACTTCCCCCAGTCTTGCCTCTTCCCATCCATCCCTTTTAACAGTTCTTGCTGGTTCATTTAACTGCTGTTTATTTTTCTTGCCTGTTTACTGAGGAAATATTACTGATGCTGTTGGTAAAACACAAAGCAACATCTCTTGTAGTCAAGGCCGTTCAAAGCTCTTGGAAAATGAAAAGGAACAATTTGTGTTTTCATTGTCCTTTAATGGCTTCCCAGTATCTCACTTGAATTATCATGTAGGTCTGGCATTCTGTCTCCAGATGCAATTGTTTAATATACCGTGCATATTTCTCAAGCGGAGCATAGGTCAAGGCAAGATATATATCCTTGGTAACCTACGGGCTATGGATTTTCAGCTTCATCTTGTAATAAATGGTTATATTGCTCCAAGTATGATTGATGATGGGTCATCTGTTACATAAATCATCCCTAAAATTATTTTAGTGATGTGGTTACTATTTATTGCAAACCTTGGGAAACCAGTGCAGACATGGCTCATAGCCCAGTCCACAGATTAACACAGAGGTTGTACTAATGCCTCTATGTGGCTAATCAATTTGTCTCATCTTCTTGCAGTTCTATAGCCAGTGACAGATTCTCCGGGACGTGGGATTTTCACACTTAAGGGTACACATGCAGGAATAGGTCCTGCAAGAAATATCCCTCACTTACTCTAGCGTCTGGACTTCTTCTTTTCTTCTCCCCTTTTTCTTGAGAGTTAGGGTGTCTTCCTTCTGCAAATGTAAGCCATTCTCCCAAGTTGATGTTCCAATTCAAAGCAGGTTTGGCTTGGAATATGGGCACAAGAATGACTACCTTCTCTCAGTGAAGCAGAATTTGAGATCCTCCATTGGACGTCTTCCACTATGTGCCCCTGACTTCAGAAGCTAGCATGGTGGTGGCAGCATCTAGGAAGCAGAACGAGCCATGGGTAGTGAACTGGGTTATGGAACCCCATTCCTTGGCTGGTATCTATTGCTTTATCAATTTAGCTGAGGCCTTTTAATTCCCCAGTGGGTGATTGGGGACTGCTGCTTTTATTGGTCTGTCCTTTTTTCAATTTTTGAAATCTGATTTTAGTTAACTAGTTGTTGCTGCTGTTGTGTCCTACCTTTATTGCACTATTATGTTTCATAACTTTTATTTCAAATTATTGTTAAGTTATCTTGGCTATTTAATGGAAAAGCCATAGTGACAATTTTAAATAAGTAGAGCTAGAGGGTGACTTACAGGAAGTTGGAGTTCCTGCTTCCAAAACTTAGTCTCTTTGTAGTGTGCCGGCTAGTTGCCTGAATGCTTGGTTCGTCAGTTAAGCAAGACTGTTAAACAAGAAGCACCTGGCTGCAAGTGCTTTTACAATAAAACAAAGATACTGTAATGTGATGGGTGTGCAAGGGGGGGGCACTATCCAAACAGGAGCCCCACCCATGCATGGTTTCTGTATCCACAGGGAGGAGTCTGGATGGAACTGCCACTGATACAAAGGCACATCTATATAGGATTACAGCCCAAGACCCACTCCGAAAGGGCCTAACTGCTGCCTTACAGCAATTGTAAAATATTCTCCAGTATTGCCTGCTGTCAGAGCGCAGGCAAAGAGGCTGGAGCAGGCTTGTGAGTGGTGATGGCTTGGGACTGGCCCACCAACCCAGGTAAGTCAGCAGGGAGATAGAATGGAGGAGGGTGGAAGGGGTTTGGGGACAGGGATGGAGAGGAGGGAGGATTGGGTCCAGGAAGGGAACAGATTTGGGATCCTTTGGTGAGACATTGGACAGTTATTGTATCACAGCTAACAATTGTCATTGCTAATACAGGCCAGCACTGACTGAGTATAGTAGATACACACTGCCTTGATTGCGAGAATTGTGCAGTTCATAGTATGTAGTTTCTTTGCAGAAATGAAGATGTTAAAGACAGTATTTCAAAAACATAAATACCCATGAAAAGGCTTTTGTTAGTTCTTCTGCTCTTAGTCGGGTCTTTTCCCATAAGGATGAGCAATTCTGAAAGTGAGACACAATTATTTCAACCAACGGAAATTGTGGTTAGTTTTTTAATTATCCTGTGAGTAAATAGTAGACGCACAAAGAAACACAGCATTGTTTTATGTTTAGAAATCATTTGCAGGACATAAAATGTTAGTGTCTCTGAACCATTTGACTGATTCCCAAGTGAGAACTTGAGAATCATGGACTTTCCCCATATTTCCAACTGCTTGGAGCCAGTGGCATCACTAGAGGGGTGCAGGGGATCAGTGACATTCCTAGAGGAGGCAAAATGCCATGTTTTTGAGGCTCCTGCACACCTGTGTAAAGAGGCCCCTCCCACTTGCCATCAGAGCCACTGGGTGACACCAACCCAAGTGATGCCATCTTTGTAGCAACTGGAATTGGTCTAATGCCCATAGTTATGAGAAGGTACATGTAAGATGAATGCAGGGATGTTGGATCCCTATGGCTGTGGCCTTCAAATTTTTTGCATTTAGTTTATACTAAGAGTACAATCCTAAGAGCACAATCCACAAGGCCAGTCGGCCAGTGCCAAATCCAACGCTGTTTAGGAGAGCCTGGAGCCTCCCCGTGGCAAGGGAGCGTTCCCTAAATAGCAGGCGCAGATCTGAGGAGACTGCGTGTTCAGAATCGAGGCTGTGCGGCCTCCTGAGTGGACTTAGGAGGCAGCCATATGGCCGCCTCCCGAGCCCGCCCACATCCCTCCCACAACCTCCCTCCTCCCCATTAATCCCCATCCCGGAGCAGGAGCAGGACAAATCTTAGATTGGGGGATCTCTGTGGCTTTGAAAGAGAGGAGTGGGGAGGAGAGGAGTGAAAGAGAGGAGTGGGGAGGAGCTTTCTGCATGCATAATTGCATGAGCATAACTTCCAGATGGTATGCAAAGCTGTTGCTGTTTATATTGCGTTGCATTTGTGGCAGTGAAGCCTCTGATACTGATTGGCTGAACTGGTGCAATGATTCCGAATATTCAGTTCCTTGTGAAAGAAAGCAGTTTGCAGTCCAGTTTCTGTGAGGGAAGAAAATGTCCATCTGGCTAAGATCAAAATTTTACATTGGACGAGCGAACACAGGCAAGAAGTAGTATGGAAGTTGTCAGAGAGCTGTTGCCTGACAAGCATTTTTATTGCTTTCTACTTAATGTGCAAAATTTTCAGGCTGCTGTTGTTGTTTGAACCATTTAGTTGTGTCCAACTCTTGGCGACTTTAGGTGAGAACTCTCCATGCTGCCCTATCAAGCACGGCTTCTTTCAGTTGTTGGGCCTTCATCTTGATACCTTGGATGGTATCAAGCCAGCCCATTCTTTGCCTGCCCATTCTTCTTCTTCTTCCACTAACAATTCCTCACATCTTTGGCTTCTGTGGGAATAATTAGTAGTGAAGGCATGGAGTTGAAGAAAAGAAAAGAGAAGCCAAGGAAACTGGAGAACAGGAGCAACACTGTTAATTGGACTTAGGAGGTGTTGTGCATTATTGGCCAAAAGAAAATGGGCAGGCAAGGAGGGTTTGGGGGGCTGAGAGCATGTGTAGGCCAGGGGCACATGGCGCACATGTGTACAGCATACAGGTTCTGACAAGGGAATTTTGCCAAAAGCAGGGTCTGTTGTCACTGCAGCAGTGTTGTCTCCAGGCAATTTGAAGGGACCAGTGAGAACCCACAAGCCATAGGAGGGGAGCTGGGTTTCACATTTTGATTTGCACTAATCAGGCAGTCCCCCGGTCACAGGCTTCCGGCTGCTGTGCCCTTTTGCAGTACTCTGAAAAGCTTTATCATCGCAATGTGTTGTGCACTTGCCAATAGAGCCATTTCATTTTGGGAAGCAGTGCCAAATGGAGCCTCAGTGGCTGCTTTCATAGAACTTGGAACACTGTATGGGAATGTGGACCTTGTCAATGAAAGGCTCCGTACTTTCTCAAAAAAATTATTAATGGAAATGGCCAACCAACGATTTCCTCAAAGAACGGAACACCAGTTTTTTTTTTGTTTCTTACTGAAGAGAGATTGCAAAATTGCAGGCCTTGCGCTGTCGACAGAAATTCTCTGCAGATGTTTTCCCTGCCCCCGTGTGGAAAGCGTGTGGCTGCTTTTTCCCCCCTAATGGACAGTTTCTCTCTTCTCCTACCGAGTTCACAGAGTTCTCTCCCAAAAGTCTGGATGAGGCTGAGGGAGAGTCACAGGAAGTGTTCGTCCATTGGAATGTCACATGCAGCGTCTGGGAGAGAGGTTCCCTCGCTTTTGACTCATCTCCTATTAAACCTAATGAGCAGTCACGGTTGCTGGCATCGTGGGAAATGCTGACCAGTCTCCCTGACTGAAAAAAATTGACCTAACTGTCAAAAAGGAGAGCAGTTTGACACAGGGGGAAATGGTGTCTGAAGTGCCACTAAAATCCCACCTTCCTATCATCTCCACTGCCTGAGCTTCCTGCTGCCATGGCAACCTCAACAGAGGTAACAATGGCACCAGAGCCTCCTCCCATCCTGCCACCACCCATGCTCTCCCTGCTGTTCCTCTCCTTCTCCATACCAGTTTGGAAGAAAACTGGAAGTTTAAAGGCCTTAAAAGGCCTTTTGAGGGCTGGGAAGTCTGCATGTGGCCTCTGGACCTCAGAATTCGTCCTTGGAGAGGCAGTGGGTGGGCCTTGGGGCTGCCCAGGTGGGGTGTGGTCACCACTCTCCCAGCCGTGCCACCTGAGATCACTTGTACCTATGTACCCGCCTAGGAACACCACTGACACCATAAGCGCCTTCATCCTGTCCCTCCCTGCCTCTGAATTGGAGGCAGGGATAGGGACAACCATGATGGAAGGAATTCTGCAGTCTCCTTCCCCCATTCCAGAGCTCTCTCCCACCCACCCCCACTTCAATTTGGAGATGGAGGAGTCTGCAAGGGGACATGACAACAGCGGTGGGGAAGCCCTAGCCACATTCATCCTGACACCAGCTTTCCCACCACTGCATGGAGCCCTTCTATATCTCCATGGTGACAGGGCTGGACTTCCATTGTGCACTTTCAGGCCACTGCCACAAATTGGCAGAGGTGTGGTGAGCACAGCAGCAGCTCCTCAATAGGTTGGAAGTAGGGGGATGATTGAGGGAGTTTGGGGCAGGAAGGGAGAGGGCAAGGGCATGTCAGGGGAAAAAGAGGGTGGATCCTCATGGCAATAGCATCCTATATGCTCTTTTCAAACCCATCCCTCCCCTTTTTGTTCCTTATGCTAGCTATATAGTGGCACAGGTCCAAGGAGATCCATATACAACCAGAAGGCCTATGGAATGGTAAGGGAAAATAGTTTTCCTGACTTCTTCCAGGGTGGCATGATCTTTATTGAAAAAGAAAGTGAATGGCATAACTTAAGCTCCCTGGCCTTGTGCCCTTCTCTGCTTCCAAGAGCCGGTAAGACAGGACAAGTGTACACTGGAACCCTCAACTTAAGTACAGGGCAGGGATACAGTACTGTGTCATTTAGTGAAAGGAAAATGGCCAAGCTTACACTGCAGTCTGGTGCGTGTATTGTCTTTAGAACCGCTTACAAATCATACACTTCTAAATTGTTAGGTGTGATTATAGTGGTTATAGTGGTCTGAACTAAAACAATGTGTGTACATCTGCATTTTATCAGTTGCTTTTTATCTTGGGCCATGTCAGGATGCGCAAAAATATTCCTGCTGAACATACTGTATCAAGGAAGTTCAAACCATCACTAGGCTTAAATCAATTTCCCCTCCCCCTCCCTAATTTTTGTTTCTCCAGACTTCCCCATAATGGGCACCAGTGGTAGAAAAAAGAACTCTCTATGGAGCCAAAAAGTGTAACTGATTTCCATCACAGAAATAAAGCTCATTCACCTTGACCTAGACTGGATCCAAACCCCTACCCGCAGCCCAGTCAGCCTTACCTGAGCCACTTGGATTTGTGCCAGCAATTTCACTGGCACAGATCCAAGTAGCTCTATTGGGATGGCTGCCGCGTGACATGGGGTAAGTGGAAGTAAATCCCCTTACTCTGAGTTGCACTGCAGCCCACTCCTACCCTGCACTGGATTTGGCACAGGCTATTGGCCTGCCTGTTCCAGGGTAGGATAGGACCAGGCTGTCAGTAGTTTTCATGGCTGGATAAGGATTTGAATTCCCAAGGATTTAATTCAGCTATGCTGCAAGTGGTTAGGAGTAAGCTTCACTGAAATCCAGGACACTCACTTCCAAATGAACACTCTTACAATCATGCTGCAAATTACTACAGCTATGATTCCGTCCTACGGACAAAACAAATATGGGAATGGCACATATTCCTTCTCATTGTCATCCTACACTGAAACTTTTAACAATGACTGAATTGAAACAAAGAGATGATATTCTGGCTGAAATACTTTAACGTGATGTCACTCACACTTGTACTAATGACAACCACATGCGCCTACTTATGTTTTGAGAATCAGCTGCAGGGGATGTTTTCTCTGCCCACTGTTAAAAGCAATTTGAGCATTTCTTGGAGACAGGATCTTTTCAGTGATGGCGCTACAATTATGGAATTCACTCCCTAGAGAAATTAGACAATTTCCTCTCGGCTGATCTTCAGATGACTGCCAAATATCTTCCTATTCTGCAAGTCTTTTCCTACTTTCTAAATTGGTTTCAATCTCTGCAACAATATTGTGTTGGGTTGTAAGATCTGTTGTGCTGTTTTAAATGGAGGTGTGATACGGGTGTGATTAGGGCAAATTGTGATCTATTTTCTCTTCTCCACCAAGATGTTTCCTTATTATGACTTACAGAGGCATCACGAGGCTGTGCGTCACTGAGAGGAATTGCTCATTGCTTCACCCCCATGATGGACCTCCTCCTCTTCCAGACCATACAGAATAAATTACAATATTATATGCACAATCTAAATGCAGTGGCATCACTAGGGTTGGTGCAATCCCCATTAACTTTATTTGTTTGTTTTAATATATAACAGTACCGGTCACCCAACAAACCAATAACCAACAAAAAACCAGTGGCCAGCTTGATGACACACAATTCATACTAACATTTTCTTGGTTCTCTGTCGCGTCATAACAACACCTCATTGGCTCTCAGAACAATCAATATCATTGGTCAGTTTTTAGTTCAGGAAATCCACTTTTTGTTACATAAGGCAATTAGAATAATAGAATCATAGAGTTGGAAGGGACCTACAAAGTCATCTAGACCAACCCCCTACCTGAAGCAGGAATTCCAAGAGCATTTCCAACAGGTGTCTGTCGAGCCTGTGCTTGAAGGTCTCCAGTGAATCCACCACTTCCCTTGGCAATCAGTTCCACTGTTGAATCGTCCTGACTGTCAAGAATTTCTTCCTGTTGTCCAACCAGAATCTCCTCTGTTGCGGTGTGTACCCTTTGGACCTAGTTCTGTCAGAGGCAGGTGAGAATTAATTTGTCCCTTCTTCCATATGACATCCCTTCAGGTATTTGAAGAGTGCTATAATTGTGTTTTCCTTTTCTGGTTATTTGGCTATAACTGTTGATAGAACAGACATATTTCAACATGATTTGTTTCATTGCATTCTGCATTAAATTGAACATTGATATATAACATGATAATATTTAAAAATACCACGATTTTCACAATTTTGGCCAGTAGTGGTATCTCTCACACACTCTTGAGTGTCACCCAGTGCAGCCCACACACCCCACATCCCCCAGGGATGCCAATGATGATTTATTCAGCCAGGGGATCTGAGGAGGGAGCCTGGTCCATCACACACAGCTGTGCTCTTTGTCACTAGAATAGGTGATGCCTGGTTTTCATCTAATGTATATTCTAAATTCAACCCTGTTTGTCCTCTGGTTCCAGGATTTCCTGCTCATCAATCAGTCCTAAACTGGGTGATCAACAATAATGGAGCTGGGATACTTTTGATGTTAGATGGGCCTTTGGTTTCTTCCTGGATAGGATGATGGTGATCAGAAAGCTGAATGATTTTGCTTGTGTAAGCCATCAATCAGAGGGTGGTAGTCTTTCTGCACAAACCTTCTAATGGTCTAATCCTACAGGGGTCTTGTGCTGCCAGAACTACTGGCTCACACTGCATCCTGCAGGGGAGTTTCAGGCCCCAGAAGTCTGGGCAAAGGAACATTTGTTCCCTTGCCCAGGAATAAGTATCTGCCACTTGCATGGGTCTACTTGGATGTGCACCAAGAAAGTGGATCGAGGTCAGGAAGGAGGTCTTGATCCATCCCCCGTCGGCCCTGTCTCTTCATAGTCCCCCACCCCTGCAATCATCATCTACCTGCCTAGTTCCAGTAGCTGGCCTCTTTTGCTGTCAGAGTTTGTGGCAATGCTCCTAAAATGGCTGCCAGTGGCACGCTTCACATATTACTGAAAACCATTTAAATAATAAATGCCTTCATGCATAGTCTCACCTCTGATAGTGTGGGGATATGTGTCCCTCAAAACCTGAGCACAGCATGAAAGAGCGCTTTCAGAGACATTGTTTCCTATGAGGAAGGAAACTGGTGCTGATTGGTCCCATGTTACCCCAGATGATCCACATGGCTACAATGGCTGTCAGTCAAATAAGTGGAAAGGGAAGTTGCTTTCTGGGAGATATTACTGTATAACTGTTGGAACTGAGGATTGTACCAGCCTAAATGAAGTGATCACTGATAAGAATTTAGGCAAAATAAAGGAGTATTTAATGAATTAGGGCCTGATTTGTACTGCTGGCTCTGAGTATTGTGAACCATGTCCTAAAGCCTGTTTCTGGCAGCCAGAGAGGAAATACCACCCATGCTGGGGCCATGCCAGTTGGGTGGTATGGGTGTCCAGCGCCCCAGCAGCATCAGCTGGCAGTAAGGACCGTGGGGGTGGGGTGAGGGTGGGGGGTGGAACTGGGCAGTGGAAGTAGGCCCAGCCAGGGAATGGGGCTGGTGGTGGCTTCCACCACCAGATTCTCAAACCCCGCATTGGGATGGGCAGCCTGACACAGGGCTTCTCCTGTCTCCCCTGGGAAAATGGCTGCAGAGACCTGCGAAGTCCCATTGTGGGGAGACATGTCAGATGCAGCAGTAGCCATTTTGGTACCGCTGCTCCTATGGGACCCACGCAGCTCGAGATTGGGCTGTCAATCATTAATGAACGAGGCAGCAATGGGAGTGGGGTGGAGAGTGAATCATAGCGGTTGCTGGGGATTAAATGCCCCTTTACTTTAAGGAGACCTCTGACAGCCAAAAATCCTCTGCAGGCACCACTGCCTCACAGCACGGGGATTTACGTAGGATTGGGCTGCCCAATGCAGAAAGTATTGACTTTAAATTGCAAACAAACAATCTGCATGTGATTTGCTGTTTCAATTATCAACACTGTGTATCCTCCTGGAAAACTCTCAGATGATTTGTACAGATTGCTGTTTCCCTCCCCCTTCCCCATGAATCTACCAAGAGACTCCATAAAGATAATGAATGGTAACATATCCTAAGAAGACAAGGAGAACCTAGCATGGCGAAACTCTTTCAGTTCACCCATGGAACGATTACATTTACTATGTGAGCTGAGCTGCTCTCTTAGGAAATGGTTGAACTCTTTTTTTATGAGCACATCTGTTCAGCATCTGACTTTCTTCATGACGTGAAATTGAATAAAGCTTAGCACTAAACCATGCCAGACCATATAGCTGGGGCCCCACCGCATTTCTGCATTCTTGAACACTTCATCTGTTGTTCACTGGAACAATGAGAATGCCAAGGAAAAGGATTTCTAGGCTATATTTCACATGCACGCACGAGTGCGCACATGCACATATGCACATGAATGCGCATGCACGCGCGCACACACACTATGTATGTATATACAGGCATGCCCCAGTATCCGCTGGGGTTCCATTTTGGTCCCCACCATGGACACCTGAAACCATGGATACTGGGGATACCTTTTGAAAGATAGGGGAACATCAGTGGTTTTGCTGCAACAAGGTAAAAAAAGAGAGATTTGTTTAATGTTCCCCTGTCTTTAATAGGCATCTCAGTATCCATGGTATCCGTGGATAATTGAAACCGTGGACACTGAATCAGTTGATACCATGCATGCCAAAAAACCAAGCTTTGCACACAAAACCTTGGAGCTCAGTTTTACAGGACTTATATAGCAGAATAGTCAAACATTCTTATAGAGATTAAATTTCATGTCTGTTTGCCTTTTGAATTAGGTAGGTTTCATCACTGAATGTTAACAGAGCAATACAGCTTGTCAATGGTGAAAAAGAGACTTGTGTCAGAACAGGCCTTCCCAATTTTGGCCCCACTAAAGGCAATTTACGCAATCACATTTGCAGAGAAAGGGGGAGAGATCTGCACAGGGTTTGGTTAGTGTGTTGAGTTTGCTACACCAGGCAGGCTGCTTGCAACTCAAGCCATATGCCTCTACAGAGCCGCCAAGATGGTTGAGTGCTAGAGAAGCAAATGTAAGCTGAGTTGTGCTTAGCTCACATTTTGAAGTAAACTCAAACTCTGCTTGTCAGCACAGAGGAGTTTTAACTATTGCAAAATTGGCTCTCAGTTGTCAAATTTCTTTCAACTGCATATATTCTTTTCATGCAATCCAAGCAAAATTGATCTTTCAGACCCGGAAACATCTCACCACCCCTTTCAAATATTTGTTCGGTGCGTGTACAGAACGGTTTGTCAGCTGCCAATTTTGCATATGCTCTGCACTTAGTGGAACAAAGTCCTGTTGTCGCAGTTATCCATAATCTTCAGGGAGGGGGTCTCATCACCTGCACCCACCTATCATCTTCCCTGGCCAGTTGCCTGCCCAGCTGCTGCCCCATCCTCTTCCGACATGCTCAGAGAGTATCCAGGATGTGGAGGAGGAGGAGGGCTTACCGCTTCTCACAGTTTCTCCAATGCTGCAATCTTTTTCTTGTCAAGGGGTGGGGTGTGAAGGAACAGAATTCTCCCCGTTAACGCTTTACAAGCAGCTGTGGAAGATTTGGTGGTGGTAGAGCTTAATTTTCTTATTCCATAGAAAAGCGATAACCAGCAAATATTTATTTATTTATTTATTATTAGATTTTTTTACCTATTAATATACGAATATTAATTCGTATATTAATATAAATATACGTATATAAATATAAATATACGAATAGCCCAGGAAAATAAGTTTTTTTTTCCTAGCTGTTGCCTACTGTGAAGTGTTTTTTTTTTAATAAATTATCTTTTTACAAAGATATATAGCTGACTCATGTGGGCCTATAAGGTTTGTGGGTTTTTGCATTTAGAACGCAATCCTACCCTGGAGTTAGGCCGGCACAGTTAGGCCAGCAAAGTTTGCCAGCACAAAGTTTGCCAGCACTGTAAAGCACTTTTGGACCACTCTCTTGAGTCAGTGAGAATGGCTCACGTCTGTGTGTTGGCCTCTCTGACTCCAAGAGTGGTCCAAACATACTTTGCGGTGTCCCTTGTGCCGGCCAAACATTGCTGGCCTAACTGTGCCGGCCTAACTTCAGGGTAGGATTGTGCTCTCAGTTGCACGGTCCCATTTGCTTGATTCAGGGTGCTCTGAGGTTCTCTTGGTCCCTTGTGACAGTCTGTTCTAGAAGATGTGAATGCTCTGCCAAGCAGATTGCTTCTTTCTGATGGCTCCATGAACTCCAGCTTCCATCCATATGTGCTTTAATTTTATCTTCGAGGTTGTGGTGACATGATGAAATCCACATTTGTTTTTTATTTGTGATTTATAATGACACCAATTCCTCCTAAATTTTAAAGGCTAAATGCAAACAGATGTATTCTGTGTGAGGCGGCATACAGGAAACCAGCCAAGGAAACACAGCACACCCAACTCTCCAACAGCCTGACAGGGTAGCCCAGGATGAATCCCGTGTGGGAAAAGACACTGCAAAAATGGTGTTCGCGAGGCTAGCAGAGATTTGCTTCCACTCCACAAGGGGACATGGTTGACAACATGACAATGAACAACACAGAACTTCTCTTGAACAGAAGAATCAAACCAGAGAACAGACTGGGGTTAAGGTTGAGGTGAAATGTATATTTTTAACCTTATTTATATCCCATTTTTTGTTCTCTCATGAAACTCAATCCAGGTTCTCAGGCAGTCACCAATCCAGGCATTGAGCTGCTTGGCTTCAGTAAGATGGCTGTAGCATGTGCCCTATGACCCAGTGAGGGAGAGATGCTTTAGTACAAAGCAAAAGAAGGCAGGTGCTTCAGGGAGTGAATTTTGAGGAAATTCCAAGAAGAAAAGGCTGAGGTGGTGACAATCTGTGTCTGTAAACCTTGTGGTGGCAATGTGGCGTATGGATTAAAGGTTACAGCAGTTCCTCAAGGATGACACTGTCTTTGAGAAGACTGAGAGAAATGTTAGCCTTTTTGCCTTGAGTGGCAAACAGTTAAAATTGGTTCATTCCGCTATGACTGGTTCTGAAATCCCCAAGGGACTGGGTTAAGAATAGGAACTATGCTTTTGAAGTGAGACCGTCATAGCACTCCTGACCCTTTGAGCCTGTTTGGAGGTCGAGGAAGTGAACGGACTTCCTTGGTGGGAATGACCCACCATTACCAATATATCATGGGGGGGGGGCAGTGGATTTTTTTTACTGTATCCCTGGCCAGCCTATCCATGAGGCCAGCTGAAGCAGTCATCTCAGGCAGCAGGTCGGAGGGGTTGCTCATCTCTTTGTCTACTTGCCTGGCATTGCCACTTGCTGAAGGGTTTTCTAGATCCTGCTCACCTCTTCTGTGAAATCATCATTCATTCATACCCACCCAAGGGTAGAGCCTGCTAACCTGGAACTAGCAAGAGCAATGATGTAATAGCTGAAATGTTCCATGGCAAGTCACCAGACAACAGAGCAAAGCAACCAAGCTGCCCTTGTGATTTTTGGCTTCAGATCTACTTTCTTATTCAATACAACTCACCCGTCACCTACAGCTACCTTTCTTTGCTTTGGACTATTACATTTCTGGTCTTTATGTCCTGTTTTGCTGCAAGTCTCTGCTCTGCTACAGTAACTGTGTTTCCTAAGAGTAAACCCCCTTAACTCTGACTTACTCTGGAAGAGAGTACACAAAATTTTCCTCATCTTTCACCCTTGCAAAGGTCAGCAATCCATCTCTCTTCCTTGAGACTTCTGTCTCTAGTCTGCCCCAGTTTCCCTTTTCTCTGAGGGGCTACAAATGAAGACGAGGGAATGCCAAACATTGAGTCAGTGTACTGATGCCTTCCGGAAACTGCTGCTGAGTCTCTGCATAAATTTAAAAGTTGAATCAACTTTGAATAAATTGGATACTTCGAATAAATAATGGAACTGAAAGCATTACACTATGGCTGGCCCTGGATTTTAAACGAGATAGGGTGGAATTTGTGTAAACAGTAAGTCCCTTCATCTCCTTGCTATCAGCCAAATGCAATGGCTTCCACAAAGGACATGTCGATGTCATGTAGCCAGTTCATTATATGACTATTCCATCCTTACTCTTAGCAACTCAGAGCGTTGGGTTCCCAGGAGATGAGAGGCTGGGTCCAGACTAGCTTAGCTGTAGAGATGGAACACTTCAGTCTGGTGGACCAAAAATGTTTGAGGTCTGAAAGGCAGCTGATGGTAACCAAGTCTTTTGCCATGTCCCATTGGAGGGTCTTATGTGTATTGACTCCATATAGATTAGCCTGCATACTCTCCAGTCACTAGCAGCACAAGTGAAGAAGCCTTGATAGCCCAATCCAACCTAGCAAACACACACCCCTGCCAATGCAGGCATGCCTAGAAAGTGAGCACTGCATCCTATGGAGGGGGGCAGTTGGAGAGGTCTCTTTGGGGTGGGTAAACTTTTTTCACTGGCCCTGGGGAAAACTCCCATTGTTACCCATTGTCCTTAGTCCTGCACTAGCTATTTTGCTGGCACAGGACTGAGGGCCCACTCCTGAACAACTTTCCAGTGCTGATGCAACTGTATCAATGGGGCATGCGCTACTCCCTGTGGTGGTGAGGGGCAGTTTTTGAACCCTCCACTAGGTAAGGGAACGTTTGATCCCTTACCTCAGGGCTCCATTGTCCCTGCATTAGCACTGTAATGTTGGATGGGATTGGGCCCTCAGTCAATAAAGGCGGCGGAAGGGGAGAAGGAGTAGATTTGGCTGCTAAACCCACTGTTTTCCTCATTCCATGCCCTCCCCACCTAAAACTCCCACCCATGTTCCTCCCGTCACCTGCCCCCACTACAATTTTATCTTTCACCAGCAGATAGTTGAGTGGCTGTCAGTCCGTACACTCAGCCCCCATTGACAGTGCTGGTGGCCTGGCTGAACTGGCCAGTGGCGCTGGAGCATGCGACACCATCAAGCCACTTCCAGCATGCACTTCCATCTGAATTCTGTTGGTTCCGCAGACGGAATGTGCATTTTGCCAGCAGGAATTTAAGTAGGCTTCTGCTGTAGCAGCCCAATCCTAGGCATGTCTACTCAGAAGTAGATCCCATTATAGACAATGGAACATACATATTCCCAGATAAGGTTGGATAAACCAACATAAGCCAAGGTTCTTTGGGGAGCAGTTAGCTTAATCCAAATTAATCTACACATTTTAAGGAGGCACATCTCACCCCACAGTAAAATATTCAGCCCCATTTCTAGGAATGAGGGCATTCTTCCCTGAGCAAATAGCAACCACGGAGCCTTCTTGACAGAGGCATAGAAAGGGAGGCAGGCAAAGCAGGCACCATTTGCAGCAGGGCGCAGAAAACACGGTGTGCTTTTTCACCCGCCTGCCCTCCTTTGCATGATTTGGATCCCTCCTAAATGGAATGATTCTGGGAATGGGGGTGTATGGCCAGGCGGTGCAGGGGGGCAGGGCAGCAGTGCTAGGGGGGTGGTGATGTCATCCTGCCCCCAGTGCCCTTTGAGTCAGCTATGGCTCTGCTCCTGAGCCAGACTGAGACCACAGTAGGGGCATGGGTTTCAAGCTACCTCCCCCCCACACTGCTGTCCCATCAGTGTGGGACACAGGGTCCTATCTTTAAACAGAAATACAAATTTCTCATTCAACCTAGTCTGTACTCTTCTGATCCGTTTTGTTTATTGGGTCATCTTTGGAATTATTCCTATGGAACACCTAGGGGTGGATAAATGTGTTACCAGAAAATCTGAAAATCCATGTTGGTTTTCTGGGAAAGGCATATGAAGAGGAATTAGCAGGATTCTAGTGAACTCATGACTCCAGTGGGTTTTCAGTTCAGACAATATGCCCATGTGTTCCCCTATGGGAATAATTCCAAAGCATTCCAATGAAAGAGAGTGTTATGGAAGAACTGGTCCAGAGTAAATGTTGCATAATCATTTCTTATCATGGCTATATCATTTCTGAGCATACTGTGCTTGACATGGGCACCATCTGGGGGGGGCAGGGCTTTAGCCATACATACATACATACATACCAGCCCCCTCGGCAACCAGCACCTACACCCAATCCATTCCAAAGCACCCACAACTAACCTGCACAGTCTTTGGGAGACAGACTAATGAAGCACACTAAGCCATTTCGACTCCTGGCACATGCGCACTATGTCTGCTCTCCTAACCGAGGGAGCACTGGAGCCCAGGTCTACCGGCGATACTTATAATGGGTAGACCTGGGCTCCGGAGGGCGTCTACGTTCCGTCAGGGGGCATGGTCACGTCAATATTGGAGGTGTGGCCACATCAACGTTGGGGGCATGGCCATGTCAACGTCGGGGACGTGGCCACGGGCACCCACGTTTATGAAAGCAAGTTGGTGCCTCTGGTGCTTGAGGTGGGCATTTTCTGTTTCTTATTCATAAGCAGATGCGCCGTAAACCCAACTGCTATTTTTAATTCCTTGGGTTTGTTATGTCAGCCACAAAGAGAACAACAATCTATCTTAATTTTTAATAATCTTTGGTCAAATGTACAGTTGAATCAGGCTGGCTCAGTTTTTCTATGTGGCAAGTTGTTTCTGTGAAGTGGCTTGCCACAAAGTCTTAGAGCACAATCCTAACCTGGAATTAGGCTGGCACAGTTAGCCCAGAAAAGTTTGGCTGGCACAAGGGCCACTGTAAAGCGAGTTTGGACCACTCCCAGAGTCAGGGAGAATGGCACACATCTATGCACTGGCCTCTCTGACTCCAAGATTGGTCCAAGCATACTTTACAGTGTCCTTTGTGCTGGCCAAACCTTGCTGGCCTAACTGTGCCAGCCTAACTCCAGGTTAGGATTGCTCTCTCAGTATTTTCTTCTTCTTCTCTGCTGTTACTTCCCAAAAAGAAACAGCATTGTTGATCAGTATTCTATTCTTGACATTCTCATTTTGAGCAGTTAAGAGTATTCATGAATATTCCGTGATACTGCAGTTTTCCTCCCAATGACAATAGGGGGGAGGGGGTGTAGAGGTCCTAGACCTTGGGTTTCAAACATCTGGCCCTCAGGCTCTCCTAGCACCACCATCAGGTGCTTTCAACTGCTGAGCTGTGCAGAGGTGTCACTGTTGAAAGGGCAGCCCACATGATTATTGGGCTCTCCCATATTTTAAAAATATGATCAAGATTTGCATATTGTCTCTTTTATTTGCAGCTAATGAGTTCCTAAGTGGGGGAAAAAGACCTGAGTTCTGTTCATGACTTGCATAATGACATCACTTCCTGCTTAATGACATCATTTCCCACCCTCGGAAGGCATCATAAATGCTATTCAGCCTGCTGTATGAATTAAGTTTGACACCCCTGTCCTAAGCAATTCATGATTATGTGTCCTATTGGCTAGATTACTTCCAGTATAAAGTGCCAAGGACTTGTACATCACTATTACCACACAATCTATATCATTCTTTAACTATAAACAGGATCCATAATTATATGTTCTTTTTCAATTTCCTTTACTTGGACCTGTAATAAACTTACATTCCTGTAACATAAACAAGAGTTTCAGCACTTCATTTCCCTTGTGAACCACACTATCTCAGAGGTTGCGAGAGGCACAACTGTTTAAAACAGTGTGCAATTTATAGCTGATAAAAACAGATATGATACATTTAGCCAAAAAGAACCCCCCAAAAACAAATGTAGTCACAAAAATAATGTTCTTACCATTCAGTGATTCTGCTGCTTACAGTTTTTAAACCATTTTGACATTTATTTTGCTGCGCAAACTGCTGTGTGAACTTTTCTTTTTGTTGAAAAGTGGTATATAAATATTCAATAATAATAATAATAATAATAATAATAATAATAATAATACAGTGGTGATTGTACATTTCTTTGCCCATTTCCAGCTGTTTTCTTCAAAGCATTACGACTGGCTTCTTTGCAATTTTGCGGAAATAACCATCAGTTTAGAATGAATCAGTAAAGCCAGTGGAATATGTTGAGCTTCATTTATGGAAACAACTGGATTGCTCTGCTTACATCACAGCACCAGGCTGTTTTGCTCCTTTTGAGAAAACAACTCGGCAGAATCCCCCAAAAAGGCACAAGAATGAGGTTCCAGTGAAAGCAGTGAAATGGTATGTCGTTCTGAGTCACAATTGCTGGATGGGCTCATGCTCTACACACTTTGTTTTGACTGCTATGGAGGAGATGCTGTAACATCCTAGGGAAGGGAAGGTGGGGGGGAGATGGAAGAGAGGATTGGAGGAGTGAAAGGATAGGTGTTAATATTACTGTTGGCCCTGGCCCCTGTGCTGCCCTAGGGCGTGTCACAAGTGCCTCCCCCCTGACCAGAAGTAATTGGGGTAACAAGATGACTTCACTGCAGTTAGTTTGGACTCACAGCCACCATTGAAGCTTTTCTGCACTGCTCTAAGAGCCACTGCCCACCTCCTCTGCTTAAAAAGATGCAGGGACAGCCCCCAGAGTGGTGTGGAAAAGCTCTGATGGAGGCAGCAAAGTCACAGGCACCATCCAACCTTTTTTTTCTGCTGCTTCGTGGGCTGCCTCCTCTGTTTTCTTAAAAGGTGGAGGAGGACGACTGATGACAGTCCCCAGAGTAGCACAGAAAAGTTCCGATGATTGGCTTTGAGCCACAGCCACCATTGGACTTTTTTCAGTGCTGCTTTGTGGACCGGTGATCACCTCCTCCACTTAAAAAAAAAAAAAGTGGAGGAGGAGGGCAGCCTCCAGAGAAAAGCACACAAAAAAGCTCCCATGGGGGCTGCCAGGGAGGGCAGGAGAACCTGTGGAAGTTGCAGGCAGTCCTCAGAATAGCACAAAACTATTTGCGGGGGGGGGCACACCACCTTCCCACCATGCCGCCTGGGAGCTCTTGCACCTGCTGACCCCTCCCCCAAGTACACAACCTTATATGCTGGAAATTATGGTGGGGTGGGGGAAATAGCAGCAGGGAACATAACACTGAATGCACTGTGATTGAAATATCTGAGAGCTGATAAAAAGGAATAAAAGGCATACATAATTTTTTTTTAAAAAAAGTAAACAAGACCTGTAAGTAAAAATGCATTTAATCAGTTTTGACCTTAAGATGGGGGGGGGGGCAGAAGGAAAGCAGGCAAGGGTAGAGGCAAAAGGGTTGAGATATGAGTAGAGAGGATTGGTTGATAGTGCTGTAAATGCCATATGCTGCTGGCAGTGGGCACTTCTGGCAGTTAGAGGAGTTCTCGGGGCAGGGGCTACAGCTAGAGCAAATGTATCAGCTTCAGATATCAGGCTCTTAATTCGTTTTACTTACTGGTAAGTAAATGACTGGTAAGAAAGACTGGCGCAGCCTGGCAGCAAGCTATAGATCTGTGGTCCTCAAACTTCTTAGCACTGGGAGCCACTTTTTAGAATGCCAGTCTGTCCAGGACCCACTGGAAGTGATGCCATGGCTGGAAGTGCCATCATTGGGACGCCAGAGCCTGCTGCTTTCCTGAGAAAGCAGCAATATGTTGGATTATTTCTCAGCCATTTTCCAATCTTGACACAAGCAAAACAACCAGACAGCCCCTTTCCATCCTCCCATCCTCCCAAATTTCCAATATGGCTGCTCTCGGTGCTTCCGAACCCACCTGAACTTGGGTCCCGACCCATGGTTTGGGAACCACTTCTATAGAGCATTGCATTTTGCGGTGCCATGACTCAGAACCCATGTTCTAGCAGCATAACCCAATGATAGGACTGAACTGTTATTTGCCTTACTGCATTGTTGTAAGGATTCCATTAACATGGGAAGGGATTTTCTCATTCAGAATTCAAGGTTTTAGATGTTAACTATCATTTATTACAAAAGTAATCCCCCAATGATGTATTGAGTCACACCAGGGTGACACAGAAATGCATACAGGAAGTAATTCACAGGGCGCAATCCTACCCAGCGCCGGAATGGCAAGGCTGGCCGGCCAGTGCCATATCTGATGCTGGGTCGAGGAGGCTGGAGCCTCCCCGCGGCAAGGGAACGTTCATTCCCTTATTGTAGGGGAGGCTCTAGCCTCTCCTATGCGCTCCTCGGATCTGCACCTGCTAAATGGCAGGCGCAGATCTGAGGAGACCGTGCGGCTCGAATTGGGGCCGGGTGGCCTCCCGAATGGGTACAGGATTCAACCTTATGGCTGAATCCTGGACCCGCCCATGTCCCACCCCCACCCCCTCCCCTCTGCCAATCCCATGTCCAGATGGACACGGGGCTCTCTCGTGCCAGCCGGCTTCGGCCGACGCAACGGAGGCGCAACATGGTCCCGCTGCCCTAGCGCTGTTGCGGAGTTGCCGATTGGTGCTCCCACGTCGGCGCTAAGTGTCGACACAACCCTGTTGCTTTGATGCTGCATGCGTTATAGGATTGCGCTGACAGTCTCTGCCAATTCGGCACTCATTTCACAGAAGACTGCCTAGTTCTTCTCTTAGTAAGTTGCTGCTCTGTCCTTGCTGCCTCCCAATCAGCCCCTGCCAGTTTTACTACTTGGTGGAACACGAGAATGTGATCCAACTCTGGGCCGTGGCTTTCATGTACTTTGGCAATAGGCAATTCAAGCAGGCTAATATCTGCGAAGCCACAGCGCTGGTCACGTGGAACAGTTACCATGTGGGAGTAGCTCAAAGCTGTTTCCACATGGTGACCATATTGCGAGAAGACACGTTTCAAGTCAAGGCCTTGCCAAGCATCGACTGGTCTGCAAGCCCAGAACATTGTTCTTATGTGTTCATTGAAAACCATATAATTGCAATGAAGGGCCCTTAGAATGCACCCCCCCCAAATGCTGCCTGTGGAGTGGCTCCACCAGAACTGCTCAGAGCCGTGGTTCTCAACCCTTTTAGCATTGGGACCCACTTTTTAGAATTACAGTCTGTAAAGGAATTGGAATCACCCACTGGAAATGATGTCATGGCCAAAAGTTGCCGTCATTGTGACGCCAGAGCCTGAGAATGCAGCAATAAGTTGGGTTATTTCTCAGCCATTTTCCAATAGCAAAGCAAAGCAGAAAGAAAAAAAAGCCTATTTACAACCTTGACACAAGCCAAACAACCACACAGCCCTCTAGCATCCCATCTTCCTTTATTTTCAATACGGATGCTCTAGGTGCTTTGCGACCCACCTAAAATTGGGTCGCAACCCACTGGTGGGTCCCAACCCACAGTTTGGGAACTGCTGACTCAGAGCATGATTCACATAGCATCACCTTCAACAGCAGTAAAGAAAGGAATTCAGAAAGGATAATAAAAATCCATTGAAAGTGTGAGAGTATTTCAAAGAACGAGGCAAAATTCTTGGAGGTATTCCAATTCTTTATTATGTTTAGTATGCTGAGAAAACAAAACTTTTTAACACACAGGAAATCAAAGCTACAGCAAATATGTCTGCCACATCCTGTTGCAAATAAAAAACAACTGACCCTCAACAAATGGCCAGCATCAGTTTGCCAATGAAATATCAACAATAGCAACTGCTGTGGCTTGACTTGAAAGCTGATATGAATATATTCAAAGCAAACTCAATATTCAACAGAGTGTGTTTGCATTTTATTTTATTTTATTTTTTGCTTTGGCTACTCTGCTGGGAACTTTGCACAGCTGACTGATGAAGGAAGCAAATATTCCTTGAAGGAAGTTTGGGAAAATGGATCTGTTTGAAAGTGAATTGAGTTTGTACATCCGGGAAAAGGTCATTTGTTTTGGTGCCATTTAAAAATGTAGCAATTGCTGGCCAAATGGCAGCCATTCACCTACATAAATTGTGCTTGTTCCATTTTTCTCACCATGAAAATCTATGGGTCACAGACACCATTAGGGGGTGTTCAGCAGGTAAGGGTCTCAACTGATTCCTGATGAGGTCAGGAAGAGGTTTTGAAAGTGCTCTACTGTAAAATTCCAGAGGAAGTCAACCTGCTGAGATTTCCAGCCTTTCTGATTCAAGTCAGATTTCCTAGGATTTCCTTGTCCTAAGCAAGGATGAAAAGAAAGAAAAATCTCATTAGGCCAAAAAGAAGCTGTTTAGCCTTTTCCTTACCAAAGAATTATGGCAAGCAATGTATAACTTGCTTTTAGTAGCCCACTTTAAAAATAATCTGACTCTTGACCAAAAAGATCTTCTGTTGAATTTATAGCAAAGTGGCAGAGAGAAATTCAGTTCAATTCAACAAGCACATCTTCCTCTGTCAAATGCTGCACTTAGGTTGGAGAACCTTGATTATTGCATGTCTGTACAGGTATTAAGGGCACAATCCAATACCCACAATCCAATACCTACATGCTGGCGTCGGCCCAACTTCACTAGCGCCAATGCAGAGGCGATGACCAGCACCCCTGTGTCGGCATTACGGCTCTTGGGACAATGCTAGCAGTAGTGTTGGCCCAAGGGTGCTGGTGCAAGGCTGCGTGCATGCTGGAGGTGACCAGTAGGATTTTCAGCCCAGTTGCAGGCACCAAAGACTAGCAGCAAGAAGGCAAAAGGCATCCTAGGTTGTGCTAAACAGTCAAAGCTTGGAATTTGACTTGCCTGAGTCCCTGTAATCCCAGAGGTCCTTGCCCTCTGCTTGATGTTTCACAGAGGTTATCGGTCTTAACACAAAGGTATTCCCCTTAGAACAAAGTGACGAGAAATGACAGCCCTCCACAAACAGTCCTAGTTTGGTATGGCTGATGTCGGTGGTAGCATATAAGAGTGTATGTAACATTTAATTCTAATTTAATTCTAGAAGAAATGGATGGGCTTTCCTTGCTCTCAATTACATAGCAGACTTTACAATGTTTCCTTGATACATAATACAGATGCTTCTAATGTGAAAAAATGGAATTATTTGCCTCTTCGGCTGCATTCTGTTAAGTGCCTGGAAAGGTGGCATAGTGCCTTGTTTTGGATGCCTTGACACTGACTGAAAAGCATCATCAGAAACTGGTGCTTTTCATTGGTGTGGTACCCGATACCTCATAGTGAGGACAGTGTAGCATAATGTTATTGAAAGGAAGTAACTTGGACAGGTTTTTTTTACTCAGACCCTCCTCTGTTTTCTACTCCCCTCTTTCCAATGAAAGCAACTGACACAAATCTCTTCCAGATCCCCTGGTGACAGATCTGACTTTTCTTTTAAACTTTTTATTTTTGACATTTCATTTCATTTTTTTTAAAAAATGCAGAAAACAAGAAAAACAACATTAACATTACCAGAGAAAACTGGGAAAGAGACTCACACTTCAAAGGAGTAACAAATGTTGGAAGTGACTGAGAGCGCAATCCTAACCTGGCGTTAGGCCAGCACAGTTTGGCCAGCACAAGGGACACCATAAAGTATGCTTAGACCACACTTGGAGTCAGAGAGGCCAGCACACAGACATGCACCATCCTCCCTGACTCTGAGAGTGGTCCAAACATGCTTTACAGTGGTCCTTGTGCCAGCCAAACTGTGCTGGCCTAACTGTGCTGGCCTAACTCCAGGCTAGGCCTGCCAATACCCTGCTAACAGCCTGCCAACAAAGGTTCACATAGTCAAAGCGATGGTTTTCCCAGTAGCAATGTATGGATGTGAGAGCTGGACCGTAAGAAAGGCAGAGCGCCGATGAATAGATGCTTTTGAATTATGGTGTTGGAGAAGACTCTTGAGAGTCCCCTGGACTGCAAGGAGATCCAATCGGTCCATCCTACAGGAAGTCAAGCCTGATTGCTCCCTGGAAGGACAAATCCTGAAGCTGAAGCTCCAATACTTTGGCCACCTCATGAGAAGAGAGGACTCTTTAGAAAAGACCCTCATTCTGGGAAAGATTGAAGGCAAAAGGAGAAGGGGGCAGCAGAGGTTGAGATGGTTAGATAGTGTCACTGAAGCGATGAACATGAAATTAGGCAAACTCCGGAAGCTAGTGGAGGACAGGGAGACCTGGCGTATTGAACAACAACAACTCCAGGTTAGGATTGCACTCTCAGTCAGGTTAGGATTGTGCTCTGAATGTGAGCTAGATTTGCACAATAACAGTGGTTGTGGGTAGAGATGTTCATCTCCATCAGTAGGGAATGATTTTATTGATAGAAGTGTCCTCCCTGAATTTGTCTAATCCCCTTTTAAAAACATCCAAGCTAGTGGCTGTCACCACATCTTGTGGTAGCAAATTCCACAGTGCTTGGTGAAGAAGCATTTCCTTTTGTCTGTTTTAAATCTCCAGCCAAAAAGTTTAATTTGACAAGAACATTTCAATCCAATCCAGTTTCTAATGAAACTGCTCATCTAATAGGCTTCCTGCATTGATGGTCTTTTGCAAGACTTCTGTTTTTCCAAGTTGTCTTCCAGAGGACCCAAGTAGACACAGGGTCAGGATCAGCCATTCCCTAAGGAAAAGTGCCTCATCTCTTGTTTCAGGTTGCACCAGCAGTGCTCTCAGTCAAATACCAATTTCTGATGCGATCTATGGAGAGAGGAGAGAGAAATCTGCTTCCTCATACCCTATTGGGATTTCTTTTTTTAACATTTTAAATCAGCCCAGGAATGCTGGACTGCATTTTTACTGCCAATTCTTTTGACAATAGAGCAAGGGACATGTCTTGTTGCACCTCATAAATTTGACACGGTCTAGCATGACTCCTCATTGCCATTCTGTTTTTCCAGATGTAAGCTGCAAACATTATGGGCACAGCTTTATATTGTTAATTTTGATTTGGTGTTTTTCACTCTGTATGCTTGGTTGCTGTCCTTTTTTTTCCTGAAATCTTTGCTGTGTTTTTTTTTTCCTGGATGTGCTTTATTTGACATTATTGGAAGTCTTGGAACAAAGTTGACGGCCATGAATGTCACATCAATAATGTTGTTTTATAGGGGTGTGAAAGTATTTTTTTTTCTATTCAGTCTGCTTTCACTGTTTAAGCCCTGATCATTTTTTTATTCATTCCTTAACAATACTGTACGTTCATTTTGAATGAATCACTCCTGTTTTCATTGCCTTGCTTTTATAGTGAAGGGGGAATGGGGGCTTCTTCCCCCACAATGCTCTGGACACTGGTGTTCTTATAAGGGGGCAAAAAGCTAAGTTTTGCAGAATCCTGAGCTCCTGTGTAAAGTTGCCACTCCCCCTCCCTCCCCCCTCCAAAGCTAGCTCAGAGGCGCTTGTTCTCTGAGCCATGTTCACCAGTGTCCAAATGCATTGTGTGCATTCCCCTTTGGGAATGCAACTGGCCCTGGATGTTACATTAGTTTAGAGAATTGTGTGGGGTGGGGAACCAGCCTCCACTACAAAAACATCATGGCTGTCACTGGGAGTTACCATGTTTTTCCCTGCATTTAGGGCCTCAGTTTATTACATTGTTAGCCCTTTTAGGATTCTCAGCTATAGATAGGAAAGTGGAGCAGGCATATCTAAATAAATGAGATGTTGCCTGTATTTATGTGGTAGTCCAGAGTTAGCAGCAGCAATAGTTGAAAAAGCTTGGATTTTCCATGGTTGTGTCCAAGTGAAATCCCGCAAGCATATTTCATCATGTCTACTGTACTAGCTTTGGGAACAAAACCTTGTATTAATAGAGCCCAGACTGAAGTGAATGAAATTCCAACAGAATACCAGTTCTGATGCCTGGGCTCAAAACGAGTGCCTGAAATATTTGAAAAAACTGTGCTTTTAGTGATGCCTTGCTTTTTTTTTTTGCTTTTTTTTTAATGTGACATAACTATGTACTTCTACATGTGTCCTTTTGATAAACACATTTAACCCTCTTACAATGTTTGGCTATAGGACTTTAAATGATCCTCTTTCTATGCTTTTCAAAGTACATGTCACGTCCCCGGGGCACGCCCGGTCCTGGGATGGCAGGCTCAAGGGGTGCAAGGGAGTGGCAACAGGATGCAAGCATCTTGTTGTCTCATGCCTCCCTGGGGCACCTGGTGGGCCGCTGTGAGATACAGGAAGCTGGACTAGATGGGCCTTTGGCCTGATCCAGCAGGGCTCTTCTTATGTTCTTATGTTCTTATGGGTTCGTACCCCACCTGGTGTGTCGGTACCTGATGACCGTCGGCAAGAGGAAGTGGAGAGCCTCAGGGAGGGAGGATGGTGGATTATATTCACAAACAAGTTACCTGCATTCATAACAACCCAGGGCCCAATCCTATCCAACTTTCCAGGGAAAAGGCAGCCATGCCAATGGGGTATGCGCTGCATGCTGCAGTGAGGAGGAGGCAGTCACGGGGGCCTGTTCCCTGTAAGGGAACAAAGTAAGGCTGATTTGCAGCTGCATCGGCACTGGAAAGTTGGACAGATTGGACATCTAACCCTGCCTCTTCCCCACCCCCTGCTGATGTAGCTGCACCAAAAAAGATTGCATTGAATCCTGCGTGGGGAAGAGCCCTGAGGGCTTACAGGAGGTAAGTACATTTATATTTACCTCCTGGTAAGCTTTGGAACTACCTATGGGTCTCTTTATGGTAAACGTTTGAGAAGAGGAAAGGGGTGGACAGTGTGTAGCTAATGAAAGTGTAGCCCGGTGCTGAGGGCAAAATTATGCCACTTCTGGGCATCCAACACACAGGAAGTACCAGCACACCCTGGCTTTTAAAAAAGGTGAAAAGGAAAGGAATCTGCATCCTCCCTCCAGCAGTATCCCCCTCCTGCTGCCCCCAAACCCATAGTCACCCCCTAACAGTGGCGTAGTTAGGTCATTTGACACTCAAGGCCCATAAATTTTTAACATGCCCCATATCACAAAATTATTCATTCATTCATTCATTCATTCATTCATTCATTCATTCAGTGAATGAATGAATTTCACATATTTATACTATCCTTCTTCCAATGAGCTCAGTGTGGTGTTCATGGTTCCTCCCTTTCTTTGTCCACTTTAATGGTCAGCTAAGCATTTTTTACATGACAGTTGTATTTTCGTTTTCAGATTTCCTTGGCCATAACTTTTGATAGAATGAAGATATTACACTCTGGTGTGTTCATTGTACTCTATGTGAAATTTCGCATCGAATGGTATATAACATCAGTATTATCACTAAAAACTGTGATTTTAGTAAACTGAAATTTTTACACAACAGTTGAATTTTTCTTTTTATTTCTTTTTTGGGCAAAACATTTGATAGAGTAAAGGTATTACACTTTGGCTTGTTTCACTGCATTCTACATTAAATAACCTTTCCAATGATATATAACACGATGATATCATTCATATATACCGAGGTTTTTACAATTTTGGGCACTAGTATCAAGCTCAGCTTGTTGCCCCCCCTAAAGCCTGTTGGCAGTGCAATTGTACTCTCCTGCAATTCTTTAGTTAGGCTCCTGGGGGCGGATAGGCTCAAAATAGAGAGCATAAGTTCTGGCATGCACATTGCCGCCAGATCAACCCCCTGTTGCTGCCTCCCCACCCTTGTTCCTCCCCTCCCCATCCAGTTACACCCAGCCCAGCCCTCTCTACCCATCCTCCATCCCCACTTACCATTAGTGATGGCTGCTCTTGACCTGCTGCCACGCCCAAGGCCTCCATGGCACTTCTAGTGGCAGGAAAAAAGAGTGCAGCTCCACACACTTCCATACGGTTGTTTGTGGCGGCCTTAAAGCACATCCTGCCACCAGCATGCTCATTCCAGCAGTGGTGAGGTGGGGGTAGGATTGGGCCATACAACAATTTAGAAATGGAATATTGAATCCTATGATGAATTTTCTAAGAGCTGGATCAAATCCATTAATAAACGAGGGTGCCATCCTTACCTGGAGTTAGGTCAGCATAAATCACTTGTGCTGGCCCAGGAGTGTTGCAAACATGCCATAAAGTGTCTGAGAAAGTAAGAGAGAGGGAAAGGAGCAAGGAATGAGGTGAGGATCTGGCACATGCCAGTATCTCTGTGATCCACACTCTCCCATTCCTACCTTCCTGCCCAGCAATTCATCCGATCCTCCAACTCCCTGCCACATTCTGCCCATGCCCTGCCATTCTCCAGCCCCCTGCTTAGGTAGCCGGCAGTAGCAGTAGGCCTCTGGCCCCACCACCATATGCAACAGTGGACCCAAAATGGCAACTAGCAGCACATTGTGCACATTGCAATATGATCATTTATTGCAGCAGAACTCTGTTCCACTGTTGTAAATGACAGCTCAGCCCTAGGTAGGATTGGACTGTGAGCCTTGTTAAAAGGAAAAAAGAGGGTTCCATTAAACCTCTCTTTCCCCAAAATTCCAAGAGTCTGAAGCTTTAGGTCCTATCAGGTATGGTGTTGGGCCTTGGAAACTGTAAATATATGACATTCTTTCTCTAGGATGTCATTGTATTAGTGGGTTAATTTAAAATTTGTGCTTTGTGTCTCAAGAATCAGGATTGATTACAGGCAAGACTTTCTTTACAGGGGGTCTTTCTCAAAAGGCTCGAGCACTGGTTTGTTGTGTTCAGGGGCGAATTTTTATGACATATACATATAGCATTCTTGACCTTTAGCGTTGACTTCAGGCCTTCCCTATATATTTCATCTTGATCAATAACAGATGTTTCTTTGTTTCACAGCATCCACTATAGAAACAGCACATACCCTTAGTAGATGTGTACTGATTTTGCATGGTGTTTCCTTTACCTAGTTAGCAGTGGGAATACATACTTCATTTATTCTTTGCTTCTGCTGTTTTATTCAAAGCCTAAATGGCATGTTATATTAATAGAGGTGTTATTTTTTGGATGAAGATGAAATAAAACACACACACACACACACACACACACACACACACACACACACACACACAC
>JAJKFI010000001.1:26174214-26198410 GCA_029204185.1 Lerista edwardsae | reverse complement strand
CTTCTTCTTCTTCTTCTTCTTCTTCTTCTTCTTCTTCTTCTTCTTCTATACTTCAATGATGCAAATCACACCAAACAAAAATGGTGTGCTTTTTGCAAATTTGCAAAAATAGTTTGCCTAAAGGCAAAAATAGGAACAAATTAAGGCCAGTTATTTACTAGGGATAAAAAACAGAAATTTGGGGATGTCCAGTGGTGGTATCTAAAGCGGGAGGAACTGGAACGTTGGGCGGGATGTACGGTTGATTGGCAGCCTGTCTGTTCTGTTCCTCCGCCTGCCCGCCCACCGCGCGGGCTGCCCCCAGTTGGCATGCCCCACTGCTGCTCGCCCAGGCACCCGGCGCGCCCCACACCTGTCCCCCCCCGGCGAGCAGGTGCCCCCTCCGAGGCCAGGGCAGCCCGCGCGGTGGGTGGGCAGGTGGCAGAACCAAACGGACGTCAATCACACGTCAGTCCCGCCCAGCGTACTGGTTCCTCCCGCTTTAGATACCACCACCGGGGATGTCCCTAATAAATAGAGGCAGTTGAAGCAGATTGTAGAGGTTATTTTTCTCTGCAAAACTAACTTAACAAACAGGATTGAATGACTAAAGCTTGATCACTATTTAAGATAACGTTTTTCTAATGTTACACATTAGAATTCACAGGCTGGGCGGCAGAAACATGGACTACAAATTCTCTCCCATAGCCTGATTAAGGAAAACAGTTCTTGCCCTGCACTCCCCAATAAACCTGATTAACCCAATAAACCCAGTAGCCTGATTAAGGAAAACATTTGTTGCCCTGCACTCCCCAATAAACGCAAGTTACTTGGAATAAAAATTAAGCCACTTTATTGAAAGCTAAGCACATACTTTAGCAATGCTGCAGTGGGCCCAGCCTCACAACTCTCCCCATCTTTAGTGTGGGCAACTAACCTAGAGGAGAAAACCAACTGATGGCTTCACTAAACACCTAGAGGCAGCAGTGGCCATTTTGGCTGGGCCTCATACTCTGATGTGATACCCAGGGCATACCATCCTCTGCATCCTACACCAATGGTTGGCTGTGGATTGGGAAGCTGCCAAAACATTAAAGGATGATAGTGGTGGGTTGCGGCATAATCTGGCCTACAAAGGAGGAGGAAGGGGGTGGCCAGATTGCAAAGCCATTGCTGTTAGGAGAACCCGAAGTGATTTCAGGATGTTGCGTGACATCATGATATCGCCTCCCTGGGCTCCAGGGCCCCTAACAACACCACTGCAGCCAACCACCTATTTCCCTTTTGGGTGTTCTCACCTTGACTCAAAGCTTCAGCCCATCAATTGATGGCCCAAGCTTCACAGAGAAAGAGAAAAACAAGCCAACTAACAGTTGAGAAAGCTGCATCCCAAGTGCACAATAAGGTGCCAGAATCTTCTCACCCTTGCTTTGCAAGGTGGCAGGGCCATGGAAGGGACACCCCCATATGAAATGGTAGTGTTGGGGCAGCAGACTTTTGCTTTTTATACAAAGAAAATGTTCTACCCAGTGATTCCCAAACTGTGGGTCAGGACACCTGTGGGTCGTGAGCCCATTTCAGGTGGGTCATGAAGCACCTAGAGCAGCCATATTGAAAATATGGGAAGATGGGATGCTGGAAAGGGGGAGGGCTGTATGGGTGCTGTGCTTGTGTCAAGCTTGTAAATGGGCCTTTTGTGTGTGTCTGATTCACTTTGCTATTGGAAAATGGCTGAGAAATAACCCAACTGATTGTTGCATTCTCAGAAAAGCAGCAGACTCTGGTGTTACAATGACAGCACTTCCTGCTATGACATCACTTCCTGTGGGTCCTGGACAAATTGTCATTTTATAAAGTGGGTCCTGGTACTAAAAAGTTTGAGAACCACTGTTCTACTCTGTTCAGTAGCGTCCCTAGAGGCAGAGGCAGATCTAAGGGAGGGCAAAGCTCTAAGTTTTGCAAGAAGCCTTACCTTGCAGTGGAAATCACTCCTCTCCTGCACCGTTCTAGCCAATCCTCACAGGGAAAAGCAACATCTTGGCGTTGCTTACTGGCTACAGCAGCAAGGGAGAGGAGGGATTTACATGACAGGGTAAGGCTTCTTGCAACACTTAGAGCTTTGCCCTCCCTGTAGATCTGCCTCTGCCTAGAGGGAGGGGCTGGGTGCTAAGGTTTGCAAGTCTTCTTACCTTGCTGTGTAAATTTCTCCTTTCCCTCGCCATTGTACCCAGTCTTTGTGGCAAAAACAATGCCTCTGCATTGCTTACTGGCTCTGAAGGCAGTTTACATAGCAAGATAAGAAGTCTTGCAAAACCTAGCGCCCTGCCCACCTCTAGGGATGCTACTGACTCTGTTTCCCTCTCCGTTCTTCAATGTTTTTCATATTGCTGCGGAAGGAGAAACTCATCTTCCAACGGCTCTTGGTATTCCTCCTCAAAAACGAAAACATCCTGCAGTCATAAAAAAAACTTGGAGAATTTTCCTATCGACTTCAGTGGATTGTAAGTTCACTTTCAAAAATGTCTCCATATAGTGGTTTGTTTTCATTTAAAAAAAAAAATAATTGTGGGTGATTTATACAGCCATTGTCCTGATTATGTATGATACGTGACAGCAGAAAAAAAATTATCTAAATTAGGTCAAAATTCATTCTTGGAAACCTACAACTTGGTTGACTTGGATTGTTTCCATAGTTATTTTTGAAGTTACATAAATAGAGCTGTCGCAGGAAGATAAGAAAGAGTAATACTGTGCTAGCACTTCATTAGAAGATATACTCTCTCCCTGCTTCTTTATCTCAGAAACAATCTCACCATTCTGCTATCAAAGAAAAGGAAATTTCCACAGTTCACTGGAGATAACTCCCCCCCCCCAATACATAGGACTAGAGCAACATGTTACCCTAATTGTAGGCCACTTAAAAGTGTGTAATGATGAAAGAAAAGACACTGTGCTGCCAGCAGTAGCATGCCGGGGTGGTGGTGGTGTGGTGGTAAGTACAACAGGTGCTGCAATGTGCTGCAGAAGCGGCCCCTCCCATTCACCATCAGAGCTACTCCAGGCAGTGATGGCAACATGCACATGGGATCATCTCTGCAGTGGTTTTACAATATTGTGCTTCCTTATGTCATGTAGTGTTTTATTCATGCTTACAACAATAGACTTGAGGAAACCATATGGCGCTCTGGACTATAGAACCCCTTACTACCAGGTCATAGGTTTTCATCTAGAAGCCTGGTACAAACTATAAAAGACAGTGGGGCAGAAGTTGACAGTGGGGCAGAGGATCTTCATGAACACAAAAATGGGGGTTCAAAAGATATAAATTGGTATGACCTGGTATAACAAAACACATCACAAAATATGTTTTAGCACATACTCTGTGTTCGTGGGAACCCTATGATTGAAGATCAACCCCATTGTCTTCTGGAGTCCTTCTACTTTGGCATCCCCCAATAAGCAGGAGAGAGACTTGGGATGATTATTGACTAAAATCACAATAAAACTTAACCTGCAGCAGGGAAAATTTCACTAAGGAACAAACCCCAAGCGTGCTGGCAGCTACTCAATCAGGGGGAAATGGCCTGGCCATTTACCTCCCCCCGACCCCAATGGGCGTGACATCCTGGCTATAGGCACCACCCAACCCAGGGTTGGGTTCGCTTATCCCAGCCAACAATTGAAGGGTCGAGGCAGCTGGCCAGCACCGACCTACCCAGGCAAAGCCTTGGGTTGACCTTTGCATAAATCAGCCAAAGGACTCTCCAGCCAGCATCTCAACCTGCTGGAAGACCAGTCCTGGCTCACCCCCTGTGACCTTGCTTACCTTAGCATGTACGCCAGCCCCCATCCTGGCTATCCAGCCAGCACACTACCTGCCAAACTAAGGGAAACCCCATCACAAACTATATCTAATCACCACAACCACATGCCAGTCTGGGGTAGGCAAAAAACAACAACCAGTAAACATGGCCAATCAGGTTACTGACAAAAAATTCCTATCCGGCCCCTCCAAATGGGTGACCAGCTAATCTCAGACTGTACTTAGGGGGGGGGGGGCTGGCCTTGCATGATCGGCGCAGACTGAAGTTGTTTGCTCACAGGAGCCCAGACAACAGCCGCACCACGCCCCTGTCAAACAAGCAGCCAATCGGCTGCATGCATTCTCCCGCCTCTGCCCAGCTTTGCAGCCATGCAAGTACTGCCAGGGTTCTAAGGCCCTAGCAGCAGTGATGTCATGCAGGGGGTACGCGGGGGTACGCGAGTACCGGTTTCTAGGATTACAGCTGGCCCCACCCATTCGCCCGCCCATTCGTCGACTCCGCCCTCTGCAACGTTTGAATTTCCTGCATGTTTCTGTTGCCTGCATGTTCTCAGAGCCAGGCAGGCAGGCAGGCAGGCAGGCAGGCAGGCAGCGAGTGGAGCCTTTCCTTTCCTTGCCACTGAAAAATGAGTTGCTCTGGGGTTTAAACATGATACCAGGCCTCCTTAACATGTTCTGGGGGTGCTGTGGAATACTGTTGCAACTGTTGGGTCAGTTTAAAATCATCTGAGGCCTCAAAAAGGGCTTTTTTCATGTCACTTCCTGCCACGACATCACTTCTGGCTTATGATGTCACTTCCGGTGGGCGGGTCCCGACACGTGCCAATCAAAAGTGAGTACCTGTTCTTAAATCATTTAGATGACACCACTGCCTAGCAGTATTTTCATCATCCTCAAGGAAAAAATTATCATCTGAAAATCTTGGACAAAAATCTAAGAGTTTGGAGTGTACTGTATCCCATAAGTTATCCATCTTGTTGTAAACAGTGGCAAATCCATCATTAGGAGTGTTGCAATTGTTTGATGTGGCAACAGTAAAAATCAAATGTGAATTTGTAACTACAAGTGCTGTTGACTGACTGGAATAGTGACGCTTGGGGGGTCCTTGGTAAATTATATATTGGGCTGTGGGTATTTTTTAAAAATGTCTTCTAGTATCACTTTCTACATTTTCCTGATCGTTAAGCCTCTCCAGCTAACAATAATGTTTGATTGATTCCTAATGTTCAATAATGTTCAAAATCTTCCAGTAAATAATAATTCTAACCATATAAATACTGTACATTAGGCAATAAAATGGCACCACTGGTGGCCTAGCCTCCCCGGATAAGAGATGCTTTTTGGCTGTCTGCCCATAGCAATGCAAGGTTAGCATAGTGCTCATATGAATCACATCAGTGGAGGCTGCCAGGACCATTTTTGCCCTGTACGCACAATGCTGAATGATTACTGAAATGCAAAGAAGCCTTTTCAAAGATGTGTAAATGAATGTGGTCCTAGAATACCATGTTGTGCTTTCTTCTATGTATTTATTGCAATATGTACAGCTCACCTTTCCATTCTTCATAATGAGGCCCCCAAGACAGGTAGCGACCACTGTAAAAACACAGATGGCAAAAAAAAAGTAGCATTAGGAACAGAAAAGGGTGCAGGAGCCCAGTACATAAGAACATAAGAAGAGCCCTGCTGGATCAGCCCAAAGGCCCATCTAGTCCAGCTTCCTGTATCTCACAGTGGCCCACCAGGTGCCCCAGGGAGGCATGAGACAACAAGATGCTTGCATCCTGTTGCCACTCCCTTGCACCCGGTACTCTGAAGTAGCCTACTACTAATGTAAGGAGGTTGCACAATCCATCATGGCCTGTAGTCCACGATGGACTTTTCTTCCAGAAATCCATCCAATCCCCTCTTAAAGGCATCTAGACCAGATGCCATCACCACCTCCGGTGGCAAAGAGTTCCACAGATTAACTACCCGCTGGGTAAAAAAGTACTTCCTTTTATCTGTTTTATCTCTCCCAACCCTCAATTTTAGCGGATGCCCCCTGGTTCTGGTGTTTTGAGAGAGGGAAAAGAACATCCCTCTATTGACTCTATCCCTTCCATGCATAATTTTGTATGTCTCAATCATGTCCCCCCTCAGGCGCCTTTTTTCTAGGCTGAAGAGCCTGTGACGTCTTCCATGGCGGGCTCAGGGGAGCCCCAGACACTGCAGTCTTTCTTCATAAGGAAGGTGCCCCAGCCCCGTAATCATTTTTGTTGCTCTCTTCTGCACCTTTTCCAGCTCCACTATGTCCTTTTTGAGGTGTGGTGACCAGAACTGTACACAATATTCCAAGTGTGGCCTTACCATCAATTTGTACAATGGCATGATAATATTGGCTGTTTTATTCTCAACCCCTTTTTTAATTACCCCAAGCATGGAATTGGCCTTATTAATTGCTGCCGCACACTGGGTCGATACCATGGAGTTATAATTTACATGGAGAAGCCATGACGTCACAGTCTTGAAGCCGTGGGTATAAACTCAGATCATTGCCGCGAAGGAGGATTGCCGCCGCGGAGTCACGAATCAAAATCTCCCTGCCCGTGTGTAAAAGTTAATCTCAACGTCTTTAATCATGCCTGCGTGCTCTGCATACGGGTGCGTGAATCGCTGGATGAAAAATGGGATTACTTTGCACAGATACTTAAAATCATTGTGATTCATTGCTACTGAAAAGTATTACTTCATAAAGTATGCAGCCCTTCACAAACTGAAGTAGATATGAAGAATAAAAATAAAAATAAAAATAAAACATTACTTCATAAAGTATGCAGCCCTTCACAAACTGAAGTAGATATGAAGAAATAAAATAAAAATAAAAATAATAATATGTAATATTTTTGAAATTCTGAACATTAACAGAATTTGTTATATGGGGTGGTGGTGAGAGTAGAAGTTTAAAAAAAATACTCTTAATAGCCTAGAAGTAAAAAAGAATTACTCTCATATTGACAACTACTTGTGTTATACATTGAGAGATTTTAATGTAATTTCCCTACATATTTATCTGATTTTTGCCCACCCTCCCTTTTTTTCTTTCCTTCCCGTTCACACTTTATTCCTGCTTGTGTAGATTTCAAAAAATAAGTCTGTCAAAGCAGTGCAATCCGAGTTTAAATAGACAGCAAGTGGCATTTCGTCCGGTGTGTTCAGTAATATAATTCTGCAGAATTAAACCTTGGAATTGCATATTGAATCATAATTAGGTTACCAATGATGTTTCTCCACGATCACACGTTGTTATTTTGGTAAGTTTTTACTTCAGGAGTAAACGATTCAGTCCTAAACATCATGCGAAAACCCATTTGAAATGCTTGGAATCAGCATTGTTTTGAGTATAATTACGTCACCGCTAAGCCCGCCCCGTAGCTTCACTTCGTTCGTATTCAGATAACAAGCAGGGCCGGGCCCTGGTCAAAACCTTCATTGAATTGTCCACCAGCACCCCAAGATCTCTCTCTTGAGCTGTCACAGACAGCTCAGAACCCATTAGCCTATAGGTAAAGTTTTGGTTTTTTGCCCCAATGTGCATCACTTTACATTTGTCTACGTTGAAACGCATCTGCCATTTGGCTGCCCATTCCCCCAACTTGGAGAGATCCTTCTGGAGCTCTTCACAATCCCTTCTGGTCTTTACCACCTGGAAAAGTTTTGTGTCATCTGCAAACTTGGCCACCTCGCTGCTTATCCCTGTCTCCAGGTCATTTATGAATAAGTTGAAAAGCACGGGCCCCAAGACAGATCCCTGGGGCACTCCACTTTTCACCTCTCTCCATTGTGAAAATTGCCCACTGACCCCCACTCTCTGTTTCCTGGCCCTCAACCAATTCTGGATCCATAAGAGGACCTGCCCTCTTATTCCCTGACTGTACAGTTTTTTCAGCAGCCTTTGGTGGGGGACTGTGTCAAACACAGTGGTCTTATCCTACTGGTACGCTGGGCGGGACGTCTGGGTGATCGGCAGCCCGCCCGTCGCGTACTGCAGTGTTACGCTGTTTGCGTAACCAGTTACGCTGCTTGCGTATGTTACGCAAACGGCATAACGCTGCGGTACGCGACGGGCAGGCTGCTGATCACCCGGACATCCCGCCCAGCGTACCGGTAGGATAACACCACTGGTCAAACACTTTCTGAAAATCCAGGTATATGATATCCACAGGTTCATCCACATCCACGTGCCTGTTGACCTTTTCAAAGAATTCCAAAAGGTTCGTGAGGCAAGACTTACCCTTACAGAAGCCATGCTCACTTTCCTTCAGTAATTCTTATTCCTCTACATGTTATAGGATTTCATCTTTGATGAGGCTTTCCACCATCTTACCCGGAACAGACATTAGGCTGAGTGGCCTGTAGTTTCCAGGGTCCCCCCTCTCCCTTTTTTAAAGATTGGCGTGACATTGGCTATCCTCCAATCCTCTGGCACCGTGGCCGTTTGAAGGGACAAGTTGCATACTCTAGTTAAGAGGTCAGCAACTTCATTCTTTAACAATACAATACAACCGTTAAGAGATGGGAATGTTTCTGTGGGCTTCCAATGAGATATAAAATTGAAGCAATTCTGGTATCAGGTTGCTGGGTCCTGCGGCAAAGAACTGACTTCTGGCTCCAGCCCTGCATTGGGAATTGAAAGCTTAATAGGTAAGTAAGTTCTCAAACTCGCCGTGTTATGGGAAGATATATTATGGCACTGTTTTCGAGTTTTCTCATAATAAATTCTCTGATGGGTCTTGGACATCTTGGCTGAACCTTTAATGATTAGACTTTGGAGAGTTGACATTTGAGACCAAGTAGGCTGTTAATCCTGGATGTTGTGTCCTGGATGTTACATTAGCAAGACCTGTTCTCAGAGCAGATGGTTGGGTAACATTGTTTAAAAGAGATCCTGTTGCAGCATGGGAATTTCTGGTGGTCTTTTATGACTGTGGTCAGCCAAGAACACTTCAGGGGAATAAACAACAGTCATACTGGCATCTCTGTGGATCACACTAAGACTTCCTCTTAAACCCAGGCCTTCCAAGAATAATTCCAAAAAAGGCTGTACCAAAAAGAGATGAGAGGAAAAAGTTGAAACTGGGAAAGATGATGTGGCAACACAAGGAAATAAGCTTTCAAGATAAAAGCCTGAGTATACAGAGATCGATTTCAAGTGAATTTTTCAATTGTACATTGCCAACAAAATTTGCTGCTGCTGGTATAGCATTAAGTGTGAGCTCCTGGCACAGTTCATTAATCTCTTCTGTGACTTCCAAGGACCCTTTTTTTTCCTCCTGCAGGCGGCTGTTGAATTGGGATGATTCCATGTGGAGGGATTGGGTCCAAGAAGAGGGCTGGCATTCAGCAGCCACCACTGCCACTGGGCCTGCCCCCTTTCTGGACTTGATCTGCCCTTCTCCCACCCCGTTGCTACTTTGTTCTGCTTTCCCTGTTCTGTCCCACCCTCCCCAGATCCTGTCCTGCTTTCCCTCCTGTCCCACCTTGGAGGGTGGCTGACAATCCTCCAGCATGTGGGAGAAGGCTTGAGCCTTCCTGTTGGAGTGTTTGCTACAACTGCCGTAAAGCAGTCCCTGCCAGCTGAATGCGCGTTCCACTGGCAGCAGGCCCAAATGGGATTGGGTTGTAAAGCTGCAATCCTATATACAAGTTCCTGGAAGTAAGCCTACTTGAACACAATGAGACTTACTTCTGAGTAGACTGGCATAGGCTTGAGCTGTAAGCAAACAGTTAGGACCTCAACATCTCTGAAGGGAACTAAGGCCACAATTCTACGCTGGATTTAGGCCGGCACAGTTAGGCCAGCAAAGTTTAGTGGGCACAAGTGCCACTATAAAGCGGGTTTGGGAACCACTGTACTAAGGTATTGGACAAAAAGACTATATGGTCTTCTCCGACTTGATGATTCTTTGAAAAATCTCCTTGAATTCACTAAGGAATCATTTATCCTGGGTATGGGAATATGTTTATAAGACTTGAAAAATAATATATAAATTGGAACCATCTTGTGTGAGATTAAAATCATGTTTTACATCAGTTTATGTTATCTGTTTTGGGAATCTGTGTCTGTTGCATCACTGCCAGGCAAAAAGAGCCATAGTTAGATTGGTTTGTTGTTGTTCAGTCGCTAAGTCGTGTCTGACTCTTCACGACCCCATGGACCACAGCACGCCAGTCCTCCCTGTCCTTCTCTAGCTTCCGGAGTTTTCCCAATGTCATGTTCATCACTTCGGTGACACTATCTAACCATCTCATCCTCTGCCGCCCCCTTCTCCTTTTGTCTTTGATCTTTCCCAGCATGAGGGTCTTTTCTAAAGAGTCCTCTCTTCTCATGAGGTGGCCAAAGTATTGGAGCTTCAGCTTCAGGATTTGTCCTTCCAGGGAGCAATCAGGCTTGACTTCCTGTAGGATTGACCAATTGGATCTTCTTGCAGTCCAGGGGACTCTCAAGAGTCTTCTCCAACACCATAATTCAAAAGCATCTATTCTTCGCCGCTCTGCCTTTCTCACAGCCATACATTGCTACTGGGAAAACCATAGCTTTGAGTAGGCGAACCTTTGTTAGCAGAGTGATATCTCGGCTTTTTAGTAAGTTGTCTAGGTTCGCCATAGCTTTCCTCCCAAGAAGAAAACGTCTTTTAATTTCATGGCTGCAATCACCATCTGTGGTGATCTTGGAGCCCCGGAAAATAAACTCTGTCACTGCTTCCATTTCTTCCCCTTCTATTTGCCAGGAAGTGATGGGAGTGGTTGCCATGATCTTAGTTTTTTTGATGTTGAGCTTCAAACCAATTTTTGCACTTTCCTCTTTCGCCCTCATCAGCAGGTTCTTTAGGTCTTCCTCACTTTCAGCCATTAGAGTGATATCGTTTGCATATCTGAGGTTGTTGATATTTCTCCCAGCAACCTTGATTCCAGCTTGTGAGTCATCCAGCCCAGCCTTCTCATTATGTACTCTGCATATAAGTTAAATAAGCAGGGTGACAGTACACAGCCTTGTCATACTCCTTTCCCAATTTTAAACCAATTGGTTGTTCCATGTCCAGTTCTAACTGTTGCTTCCTGACCCGCACACAGGTTTCTCAGAAGACAGATAATGTGGTCTGGTACTCCCATCTCTTCAAGAACTTGCCACAGTTTGTTGTGATCCACACAATCAAAGGCTTTATCGTAGTCAATGAAGCAGAAGTAGATGTTTTTCTGGAACTCTCTTGCTTTTTCCATGATCCAGCGCATGTTGACAATTTGATCTCTAGTTCCTCTGCCTCTTTGGAAACCAGCTTGTACTTCTGGCAGTTCTCGATTCACATACTGCTGAAGCCTAGCTTGTAGGATTTTGAGCATCACCTTGCTAGCATGTGAAATGAGTGCAATTGTGCTGTAGTTCGAACAATCTTTAGCATTGCTCTTCTTTGGGATTGGAATATAAACTGATCTTTTCCAGTCTTGTGGCCACTGTTGCATTTTCCAAATTGGCTGGCATGTGGAGTGCAGCACTTTGACAGCATGATCTTTTAAGATTTTGAGTAACTCAGCTGGAATGCTGTCACCTCCACTAGCTTTGTTGTTAGTGATACTTTCTAAAACCCACTTGACTTTACGCTCCAGGATGTCAGGTTCTAGCTCAGTTACTGCACCATTGTGATTATCAGTAACAGTTAGATTGGTACATCATCTTATTCTTAATTGGCATCAACCTATGAAAAAAGCGTTTGGACAATGACAGACAATGTAAATGGGCTTGCTTAATAGTCTGGCATTCCTTTCAACTGTTTGTCACTTCCAGTTCATGCTCTCACTGCAATCAGATATTAGAAGCTCTTTTTTTAAAAAAAAGTATTCAAGCTGTGATTGAAGCTTAAATTCAGTGGTCTGCAATTGCATTGAAAGCTTGATTATTTACAATGTGTGTAAACATGTAGTTTGGATGGGCCCATCAAATGCTCCTTGCTAATTATATATTATATTAATTGCCTATTGTAGGTGGCTTTGGATGTCCAGCTATGTGGAAGGAACAGGGAACAAGTAACCCATATTTCTTGCCCTCCAGGCTTTTTTGTAATATCTGAAGCAGAACTTCAGCTGTGTTCCTAGCTGTGAAGTACCAAATCCTTGCTTATTTTATTGGTTTTTTTTTTCATTTCTATTCCACCTTTCTTCCCTGACACAGCACAGAGCAGCATGAGTGAGTGACCAGCCAGCCTCCCACCTAGGCACTGTCCAGACCCTAATGTCTACCAGGTGATGGCAACTTTCACCATAGCAGTGGTCTTAGTTCATGCATCACACCATAGGGAGATGTGCAAATTCTGATCCTAAAACAGGAAAGGAGCTTAGCGAACAGGGAGCATAAATAGCAACCTCAGGAGCTTGACTCAGGGCGCCATCCTAAGGTGCCTGTTGCACTGATGCTACATCACCGCATCGGCGCAATGCTGATAGCATCCCAAAGCCGGCTGGCACGAGGAACTCTCCACGTTGGGGCAGGCACAGGATTGGTGGAGGGAGGGGAATTGGGGGCGGGGTATTCTTATAAGCTATGCTATCTTTGCCAAACCCAAATCCAAACATCCAACAGCCAAAAGAACAAAACAAAAAGTTATGTTGAGTTGATTCTAATGTACACAACCTAACAAAATTTAATTGTGACTGGCAGCCCAACCCTGTTCTTGGTGGTGCCCAGAGTAGCAGCTGCGCCAAAATGGCAACCACCACATCCAGTCGGTGCCGAGGGCACTACCAGGGTCTCCACAGGAGAAGGAAGCATTTGCTCCCTGAGTAATGTTGCTGTGGAGCCAATAGGTCTCCTTGGCTCTGTGCCTGCTATTGAGTGGATGCAGAGTTGAAGAGACCTGTGCCAGGTAGAGACTTCCTCGATCCCCACCCCCTGCACAGGCCCAACCTTCCCCTTCCCCCTCGCCCCATTCTGCCCACTCCCTTCCTCCACAGCCATCCCAATGGCACTTAACGGGGAATGGCACTGCCTGCTGCGCAAGTGTTACCCCAGCGCTAGCACTCCCTCCTTGCTGGATGCCCTAAACATGCTTCATGGCACATTTACGGCACCCTGACAGGGTACTGGGTCAGCACCAATGTTGCTGGCCTGGCTAGGATTGGGCTCTACTTCCCATTCCATTGTTTTTGATGGCATCTGCATGGGCTCACTCAGGTGTGTGCATCACTCCATTACTATACACATGCTAAGGGACAGCCAAAATCATTCCGTCATTCAATATTTATTCATTCAGTCTCCCCAAAGGGCATCCAAGGTGGCTCACAGCAAAAAAAAAAAAAGATACACTAAAATACATGAGCTGTAAAATGCACCAAAGTATAAACTACACTTTGAAAGCCAGGCAGCGACAAAAAGCTGCAGAAAAACTACTGATCATAAAAACGTTGAATACATGAATAAAAATCAGTGTGCACCAGACTGCAAACAACAAACTGAAATATGAGGAAATCAAGCCAATATGGTGATTTCTCCAGGCCCTGTGCCTTTAAGCTTAGGGGCTGTTAGAGGTTTTGTTTCCCCGATGTGCATTCCTATCCTGTTTGCATCCTAAGAATCAATGCTGTTTCGAGCCCAACTCCCCCGATCGCGGCCGGCCCGGGATCCCATTACTGTGGCTTACCAAGGAACCGTTGACTGGAAAGAATGCCTGCCAAACTTTGATGTTGCAGAAAGAGAAGTACATTTTACTCATGTGCAGGACATCAGCAAACGGACACAAGATGCAGCATGCTTCCAAGGAGATTACAGAACTTGTGCAATTTTTACAGCTGGGTTTGGTCAGTTTTACATTTGAGCATGCAAATGTGGAATTGGAACATTGGCAACTTGCTATTGGCCAACTTTGGTGAGGTGAAACATCTGATCGGTAGTTTCTCTTGCTGTCACTCCCCCTCCCCTCTGCTGTGACACCCAACTAAGGATCAGTGGGCAGGAGGGAGAAGCGATTACAAAGTCAAATGCAAACAGAGGTACATTTAGACAACAATAGGTTGGCGGCATTACTCACAGGAACAGGGCAAGCTTCCCCTCCCCAGCTTGATTAACAATGGATAAGGCAGGTATACTCTGATGGGGGAAAAACTCTTGGCTCTCGGGCAGATAAGAACTTGATTGAATTTCAGGCAGGACTTGTCATTGCATAAACCTTTTGTCAGAGACCAGATTTGCATTTCTTTAAGACTTCTAAGAGGAAAAGGGAACTTACAGATGTCTCTGGCACCAAGTGTCTGCATTACTTTGTGCTATCTCCCTTTGTGACCTTTGCCAGGGAGCAGCTTCCAAAATGGAGTCAGACCTGTACATGTGTTTGGGACAGGGAGGATGTCCACAACCTCCCCCTCCTTGATGGGGTGCCGTGACATCCTGCTCTGACCTTCCCCTTTCCAGGTCCTGCATTATGTGCAGCTGACCATTGAGCATAGCAATGCAAGTGTTCCCTGGAAGGCCAAAATTACCACAATGGGGTACAAAGCCACATCTGAGAGGCTCTTAACAATTTGACTTTAGCCAAAGCGTGATTTCCCACCAGAGTTGCTGCTTCTGTTGTTGCAAGGACCTTTATTGTTTTACTCTGGTTACTGTGCTACACTACAAGGGTGGTGTTCTGTAGTTCTTCAATGGTTCAGGCTTGCACTGTTAGGTGAAAGGAGCTTGGTGGTTTCAGCATGGCTGGCGAGCCAGGATAGAACCATGGTGGTCTTGGCGTGGCTGGGGAGCCAGGAAGGAGCGTGATGGTTTCTTGGCCCGGCTAAGGAGCCGGGGGTGAAATTGGTTCTATGGGAAACAAAGTGGGGGGTCTTTTCTCACAACAAAACTAACAGGGTTCTAAAGGCTTTTTGAAATAAAAACATCTTCAAAACTCTCCGGAAGACTAATAAACAAAGGGGCTGTTCTCAGCTCAAAGGGGAGGGCATTCCACAGAACATGTGTCACCACCTCGTATCACCAAAATCAGGGCCAGCCCCAGGAGCAGCAGGGCCCAATGGGAGCATTCCCCCAGGGCCCCCTCCCCTCCCCATGGGGCCACTCACCCACCAATAAAAACACAATGGTGCCACGTGTAGCACCTGGAAATAGTTGGTGGTGACATGATGATGTCACTGCCAGCTGCTTCCAGGAGGCCCATTTTGGGCAGTTTGGAGGCCAGGGCAGGTGGGAGGGCCCAAGGTAAAGCTGCTCTGCTCACCCCACTGACTTACAGTTCATATAAATCCCGGCTGCAGCAGTAAATGATATGGTTGCTGTGCAGGTGCGGGGGGGGCCCCCAAAGCATGGCGCCCAATGTGACGGCATTGATCACATTGGCTTAAAGCCAACCCTGACCAAAAATGAGAAATGAACTTATTAAAAGAGAGAGAGAAAAGGCTGTGTTTGAAGTGGGGTGGAGTGATGTAGCAGTTCTGCTTGTGGGATTCTATATGTGATGTGCATTCACACACATGATGTTGGAAGCATTAAAAGATGAACTAACCCTAACCTTCACTGGCTTGTGCCTTCGATATCAAGAGGGTCTGAATGTTGTTGGTGTTTCCTCAGTGCATGAGTTTGGAACTGAGACCCCTTAAAGACCAGTCAATCTAGGATGATTTGATGACGTCAATAAAGATTTTTAAAAACCTTCACAAGCTATTACATGGACCATAAATGCCAGTGAGCATGACTGAGTGGGGTTGGTGGGGGAGGAACCTCTTGTTGACTTAACTGCTCTTGCTGGGAGAATGAACAATAGTTTGGAGGTAGGGAAGAGGTCAGCTTTGGGCTGAATAAACAGAGAATTTCTCACCCAGAACACACTCCAGTGGCAGCTGTTTGGCCTACCGAGAATCAGCCCTTTGTCTATTCATGATGAAAATTGTGAAATGGCAGGTTTTTGGACAGTATTTTTCCCCTTTTTTGTTTTTGCTTTTTTTGTTTTGTTCTCTGGCAAAAATGTCAGATGTGATGCTCTGAAGTGGCAAACCAAGTCGAGGGCCAACACAGCTCTTTCATATCCATCTGTGAGGACACAATGAGTGAGACAAATAAGTCCTCCTCGAGGCTACATTCCTGTTATCAAAGGCTGCTGAATGAAACAGCATGCAGTCCATGCCTCAGGAATCCTGAAGCAGCCTTGCTCTAATTCATTGGGAACACAATTGTTCTTTCATACAATGGGGGAAAAGAAATGTTTAAAGAGGCTCTATTAGGCACAGTGGTATAAAGACCTTGCCATACGTAGAAAAAACTTAGGGGGGGGGGAGAGAGCGCGAGAGAGAGCACATCTTTATTGAATGAAGCCGCTCATTATTTGGGGGGGGGGTGTGTGAGGCACAATATGGTGGTGAGATAAAGGCTGCAGATAACATGAAGCTACCTCAGACATCTGAAGTTGTGCAGATTTTTAGGTGGAAGAATAACTACTATGGGAAACTTTTTTATTATTAAAAAAAAGTGTGAATTCTTTCAGTTTTAGTGAACCAAAACACCACACAAAAAAGTGATTGGCTTTTTTGACACCATGTATTTTGTCAGTGTGGAGCTGATAAATCTTATGCCACCTCCCCTTTACTCAAGCTCACCTAGTCAAGTCTTATTCAACCTCATCTTTAAATCTTACTCTAGTTTTTAAAATTGAGTATTTGAAAGCGAAGACTGGTCATCCATGTGTCTGGAACTGGTGCCCAGTGGTGGGGCTTCTTGAAGTGGACAAGGAGCTATCAGTGGGGTCTCCCTCAGCCTCATTTTGGCGCTGGAGTAGATGAATGAAGAAGCAAATACTTTTTTCAGAATATTTGAAGTGGTTTCTTGTGTCATTACACAACAGCAGCCAGTTCCCCAGAACACCTGAGATTTTGGGAAGGGCCTGCAAGCACTGATAACATCCAGCAGATTTGAGTCCCACTTTACGGTCGTTTCCCCACACACACACGTACCCAACAAAACAAAAGCAGAATTCCAGCAAAACAAAAGCATTCCAGCAGCAGAACTGTAGCTTACACTAAAGTGTGTATGAAAGATAATGGCAGATTTATGAGAAGCAGCAGTGAAAATTGGCAGGGCTTGGGTGCAGTAGCATCACTAGCCAGGTGCAGGGGGTGCAGACCACACCAGGTGACACCTTTAGGGACAGGTGACACCAAAACGATGCTCTGTTGACCAATGCTCTTCTGGCAATTCAAGCATGCTCCATCATCACCAATCTGGAGGCAGCCAATTATTAAGGGGTGCAGCTGGACAGGTGAGGGAGTCTCCCAGCCCCCGTCTGCCCCAAGATGACTCCCAGAAGCCTCTCCCCAACACCCTCTGCAGGAAAGCAAGCTTTGATGACTGCACAGCTTGAGAAGAAAGAGTTAGCCAGCTAGAGGCACCATGATCCCTCCCAGCACAAGTGAGGATGGCGGCAGCTGCTGAACAAACCACCACCTCTTTCTCTCCCCCCCTCCCGGAAGAATAGACCCCACAGCATCCATCAGGTTGCTGCTCCCATGTCTCCTGTGGTCTCAGGATTTTTCCCCCAATGTACATCATGTTACACTTACAGGCATAGAAGCACATTTGTCATTTAGTTGCCCAAAGTACAAGGTTTAATGTAAAAACCATGATTTTTCTAAAATTGCAGTTTTATGGAATAATGCCATCATGTTATATACCATTGGATGCAGAATTTCATGAGGAATTCAGTGAAAAATACCAGAGTTTCATATCTTTATTTTATCAAAAGCTGTGGCCAAAAAACTGAAGATACAACTTTTTATGTACAAATCGCAATTTTTTAAAAAAGCATGAGTCAGTTCTCATTTCCATGTAACAGAGCTAATACTAGAACTTTTATTAATTGTGTGAGTGTCATCAAATTGGCCATGGATTTTTTGTTGGTTACTAATTTGGTGGGTGATCTGCACTATAGATAAATAAAGTTGCTGTACGGTTTGGGAGGAGGAGATCCATCATGGGGGGTGAGGCGCTGACCTCCCGTCCCAGGTGACGCAAACTCTAGTGACGCCACTGGGTGGATGCCATCTGGATCTAGGGATATGTTAATTTTTAGTTTATCAAAACACTCTAGAATCTCATCTCTTGTCACGTGTATCTGACTTGGCTCTTCAGACTCCATCACGGAGAAGATGAATTCAGGCATGAGTGTCTGTCCTATGTCTTCTGTGCTGGAGACAGGTGCAAATAATTCATTTGGCCTCCCTGCATATCTTCTGTAAATGTTCCTTTTATTCCCTTGTTATCAAGTGGTTCAAATGCCAACTAGGCAGATCTCCTGCTTTTGATGCACTTAAATAAACTTTTAGTGTTTGCATTGATGTTTTTAGTCATGCATTCCTTCTACTCATACATTTTGTCACCCCTTTTTGCCAGTTTACATTTCTTTTGCTGGAGTTTGTGCTGTACCCTCCTCATTTGGACAAGACTCCCATTTTTGATCCAAGGAAACTGAACTGGACATACTGCAATGCATAACTCTGTAGTTCTTTTATGTTTTATCAAGACTCATGTCTGAATTCTTTTTACTGCAACACTAAATCCAGTATAAATATTGTCAGCCCTTGGAACATGCAAGTAAATTATTCCAGTATGTTTATATAAATCCAGGACTTCAGTTTCGTTATGCACTCATTAAAATGTCACCACGTCCATTTCTGGGCATCCTGCTGATGAAGAGAATGTTTGAAATGTCAGCCTGAATAATGGCTTCTTGGTACTGGCCTCTCGGTCTTGGTGTTCAGAAAGGCAGAGTATTTGATCAGTCTAACATGGCCAAGGAATAAAAAGTTGAACACGTTTGTTTTCTGCTTTCATGGAATCATAATCCAGTCTTTCTTTCATGTGAATCTTAAAGTTTTTCATTGGCACTGTAGCTATGGTGAGACTGAGTAAAACGAAATGAAGATGCCAGAGCACGTGTGTTTTGTCTGACTGCACTAGTCCAGATTTCTTCTTAGTCAAAAACCAAATTATCAAAATCTCCTGCATGGCTGTCAACATTTCCATATGTCAGTGATGATGTGCTTAATAGAATTCCAATTTACCTGGATCACTCATTATCCAGGTTCTAGTTCCATGCTTGAGGTGGTCTCCAAGCAAACAAGATAAATTCACATCTGTCGGACTGGTGGAGGTGCTTGTCCTACTTTTCTCTACCATTCTTCCTTCTCTTACTCCCTGGAGTCAAAGGAAGAGGGGTCCAGGGTGGGTGAAGATGTGGGAGGGGGCAACTGGAATGTCACCAGGTAAAAGGAGGCACATTTGATGCACCACCTTCGAAGTTGTCTTGGTCAGCCTTGGAGGTTAAGTACCTGAATACATATTAACACTTCATACATCTCTTGTACTGTAGAAGCTATATTTAGATTACATTTGACTCCCATCAAAAATGACTTCATTATTGGTAGTGACTAAGCAATAGACTGTGGCCTTCAAGTGGGGTAACACTTTGCAGAAGGTATCATTTTCTGACTGCAAATGACATCTACTGATTAGTATTAGTATCAATATCACCCAAGTAGATATGTTTTTGCATCTCATTTTCCTTTGGACACCAGTCAAAAATGTGCCCCCCCCTTTTAGGAAATGCTTCCTGGGTCAAGACACAATTTACTAGCCATGCCAGTTAGTCTTCAGTGGTGCCAGTGGAGATTCCTATGCAATGGAAGAGTTTTCTGGGGCTGTGCTGCCAGGCTGGTTCAGTTTGTCTCTGTAGTCTCCTGAAGTCCACAACAGCATCTTCAATGGCTCCTCTGAGTAGCCTGTGATTACTTTGATCAAGAGCTGACTCCTGGTATGTCCTCCATGGACCATAATCCCACCTTCAAGGGCCCCTGAGAGTGTTGCTTTGCCACCAGCTCTAAGAGTGGTGACTTCTGGCTTCTGATGCTGACTAAGTTCATGAGCATGCATGTAGATGTTCTCTCTCTTTACAATGCAGAGAGGTGGCAGTGGCGTTCCTACAAGGGGGGAAATGCTAAGTGTGGCAGGAGCCTGAGCACCTGCACAATCTGGCCCTTACCCCTCTCCCCCAGAGCGATTCGCTGCTTGGGAGAACCAGCTCGGAGCTTTGTTTTCCAGTCAGTGAATGGCAGGGGCGGATCTTCTTGAAATGGCGCCCGTGGCGCCCAATGAAAAGGCGCCACAGGGGCACGCACATCATGATGTCACGACATCATGACATCACAATATCGTGAAGTCATGACGTCGCGCCCCACCCCCTCTAAGGAGGGGGTTCTGTTTGCTGCCGCCGGCCCTTTAACACCACCGGGAGCGAACAGAACGCGGTGCCCCGGCTGCATTCTGTTTGCTCCCAGTGGCCTTAAAGGGCCAGCGGCAGCAAACAGAACACGGCGGCGCCCAGCACCCTGCCCCCCGCCGCCTTGAGAAGCGGGAGGGGGCGCCGGGCAGCAGCGCGTTCTCCGTGCTCCAGCTGGCCTTAAAGAGCCAGCCGGAGCGCGGAGAATGCCGTGCAGCGCCCCATCCCCCACTCTAAGAGGCGGGTGGGGGCGCCGGGCGGCAGCGCGTTCTCCTCGCTCCGGCTGGCTCTTTAAGGCCAGCCGGAGCAAGGAGAACGCGGCGCAGGGCCTGGGCGGGCCACAGACGCCATTTTGGGGGCGGGGCGCGTCATGGTTACGGCGCCCCCCTCCCAAGATGGCGCCCAGGGCTTGTGCCCCCTTGCCCCCCCTAGATCCGCCACTAGTGAATGGCAGTGGAGGTGCAGAGGAGGGGCCACATTACACAGGAGCTCCGGCTCCTGCAACACTTAGCATTTTGCCCCTGTGTACACCGAGATGTGGTGTATATCAGTGAGACCATGCATAGGTGCTATATGGCTTGCAGGGTTCAAGTGTGCTGAATGAGCAACTGGATTGTTAGGCGAAAAAGCCATATGATTTGCTGTTGGAGAACCTTGTACCAATAATGCACCTTGGCTTATACCACAACTGCACTTTAGCTTCTCCCTCATGTAAAGTACTAGCCATGGGGAGGATAGTAAATTTCTTCTGCACAACTGTAGCAAAGTGGGAAATCACTGTGCCACAGAGGCACAAGGTTCTAGAAAGTCCGTGCACTTAACATAAACTTTTGCTAAGTAACTTCTGATCTTTCCGGGGCTAGCCATGAGTACACCAAAACCTTATGCAAATAGGAATTCTGCTAAAATGCCTACAGTTTTCTGCAGTGTATTTGTGCACAGAGCAGCACAGTTCCACTTCAAAGCTAGTATTCAAAGGTTCAAATATGTTGAATGTGAGCCTCTGATCTCCTCCTAAAGGTTGGGGTGGACATGTCCTTTCTGTTCCTCTCTTTTTTTCTCACTGGTGCTTTTTGAGATTCTTCCTGTTTATTTTCACGAACAGATTGATTAGCATAAACATAGATTGTTTCCTCTATTTTGAGAAGCTAATTTTCAGCCCTTCCCAATCGTAATGAGAAAGAGATGTTTGGACTTGGTTAAATGCATCTAAAATAAACAGTAATAAATAGTGCGGTATTGTGACAAATTTCACCAGGATGTGGTCCATATACATATGTACAGAGAGAGAAAAAGAAGATGCTAAATCAGGTTTCATAAGCAAAATTCAAATAATCATAACGTGTAATAAAACTAGCAAGGAAAACATGTCCACATCAACTGAACGTGTTTGTCAAAAAGTCTGTGGAGAGCTGTATGCGTGTGCATGTGTGCGTGCATTTGTGAGTGTGGGGCTCTCTGTACACATGTTGATAATGTGAGTAGGATGTTACCACCCCCACCCAGAGACGAACGGAGCCCCGAGTGCACCCATGGCAGGGTGACGAAACCGCGCCCCCTGCATATCACCCCACCCCCGTGCGTCGCCCTGCCACACCTCCCTGCACCCGGAATAGCTCCATAATGGAGCGATATAGACACAAGGAAGGGCAGGAGGGCCAAAACCCGCGCAGGTTCTTCCGCACAATGGCACCTCACTGCTGCTGGTGCGGCGGCGCCCATGGCTCCCGACACCCTTGGCTACACCCTTCCTCTGCCCCTGTCCCCACCCCCAATGTGTATGAACCAATGTGATGGAGTAGTTACTCTAGTGCTAGGGGAACTTAGATTTGAATCTCTTGCTAACCTTGAAGGTCCCTGGGTGACTTTGAGCAAGACACAATCTTTCTCTGAAGCTATCTCACAGGGTTGTTGTGAGGATAGAAAGGTGTAGCTTCGGTGTCCTAAACAGAGTACCTGTGGGCACAAGTGTGCCCCATGATAGTGCCTGGTTATGTCTGCCTGCTCACCTGCTGCTGCCATTACTGCCTCATCTCTTTTCCTGCCTTTTCTACAGGCTTGCACTGTAGAGTGCAAGCATGGAAAGCAGAGGAGAATAGAAAGCAGAGCACCTTCTCCTCTCACCCCTTCTTCTTCTTCCATGACCTTCCCTCTCAAAGCACAAACATGCACTGAGCCAAGCACAGCTCCAAAGAGCAAGACACCAAGCAGGACCAGTGGAGGTGGAGTCAGGAGACAGTGACAGATGATAGGGGTGGCATAACAGCAGTGCTATGGAGGATAGTAGGGGAGATAGAAGGAAGGTGTGTGTGTGGGCCCAGATAGGAGAGTGGGTGCAACATGCATGAATATATATTGATAGATGGATTGGGGTTGTATGCAGGCACAGGACCACACTCCTTTAGCTGTCATTTTGTGCCCTGACCTGCCCCTCTTGTGGCCATTTGGTGGTGGTGCCCACCACCTTATCTATCTATATTTCCTGCTTGCAGTTCTGGGCTAGCATGCATCACAGAATAAGACCAGGACATCTTGGGGGGCCTGCATCTGTTGAAGTGACCTCATCCACACATTTTGATAATCAAATGTGGAAGAGGGAGGGGTCCAACTGAGGAACCTCTGGCCCTGAAACAGACAAAACCTAACCTTCCCAGAAAAATATGGATACATTGTTAAAATATGGTGTCTTTTACGGGGATGTGTTTGAGGGCACAATCCTAATTTGGAATTAGGCTGGCACAAGCTAGGCCAGCAAAGTTTGATTGGCACAAGGGCCACTGTTAAGCATGTTTGGACCACTCTTGAAGTCAGGGAGGATGGTGCATGTCTGTGTGCTGGCCTCTCTGACTCCAAGACTGGTCCAAACATACTTTATGGTGTCTCTTGTGTCGGCCTAACTATGCTGGCCTAATTTCAGATTGGGATTGCTCTGAGCCCAAGTCATACGTCATGAGTCAGCAACCCCATCATTCAACTTGACTCGCGAGTCATAGTGTGCATCCATTGCAACTCAAACTGTGGAAATTTTGAGTCATTTTGACATGAGTCCAGAGTCATTTTGAGAAACAAGTCATGTTCTTGAGCCCTTAAGCCTTTTTCAGCCCCTTAACCTTCACATGCCTCCTAGAACCACCTTCCTTCCTCCTGCCATGTTTGCTGCTGCAGTCAGTCTGAAGGACGGCTTCTGGATCATCCATAGGATCTTTCAGGATGACATGGAAGCCACAGGGAAAAAAAGAAGGAAGGAAGCATACACACAAGAAAGAGAGTCAGGATTTGAGTCAAATTCGAGTCATGACTCACTGGATCCAAGTCACTGGCCCCAAAACTTGAGTCGGGTCTGAAAGTACAAGACTCAGGTTAACACAAATTGCAAAAAATCAGTGTTTTCATGACTCGAGTCAAATTGCAATGACTCGAGTATCCATCCCTGTTTCTTTTGCCGTTACATTATTTGTGGGAAACAGAAAGAATTCATTAAACCTTGGTAGTACCTTGGCCTCTTAAAAATCACACAAAGAGAATGAGAAGCATTCTGCACCCCACCCCTCCAATTCCACATGCCATTCTTTTGATAGCCCACAGAAACTTTCGTAGGTATTTTTTTTGTGTAATATAAGCCTCTATAGGATGGCTGAGGCCTTTTTGGTCTCATACCAACAATGTCTCCAGCTGAGGGCAGGAAATTCAAATTGCTTTTCAGATTAAACCACAGGAAACCCCGCAACCTTTACATATCTCAAGAAAAGTTAATCGCAAACAGATGCGTTGCCTCTGCCCAGCCACTTATGTTGTATATTTATCCAGTATTCCCTCATCCTTTAGCCTCTTGGGTTCAAAATGCGTAATGCAAGGCTCTCTTATTCATTAGAACAGGGTTTTACGTAAGCCAACCATTCCAATTTCTAACCGGTGCATATCAAAATCTTTGAATTACCACATTTGCTAATGGAGTGCTAAGGATTTTTTAAAATACTGTACAACATACTTCTGATTCCTGAATCAGGGCTCCCAAAAATCATAGGTAGTCCTGCTAGTCCGTGTGTGTGTGTGTGTGTGTATCTGAGAGAGAGAGAGAGAGAGAGAGAGAGAGAGAGAGAGAGAGAGAGAG
>JAJKFI010000001.1:26163599-26174204 GCA_029204185.1 Lerista edwardsae | reverse complement strand
GAGAGAGAGAGAGAGAGAGAGAGAGAGAGAGAGAGAGAGAGAGAGAGAGAGAGAGGACCAGGTAAGAATAACCCAGGTGAGGCAGACCAGAAGAGTGAATGAAACACATGATCTTGTGACGTTATATAAAAGAAGCTTATCAACAAAGTAATTTTGAACGGCTCAGCCCTGGAGAAATAACACCATCATTGCTTTATTGCTTGTTATGGTTTAACCCTATTGTTGAAACTTCTCTCATTTCAATTGTTGCAATTGCTATCATGGCCTGAATATTTTTTGTTTCATACATGGTTTTGAATGTTCTTCTTTAAAAAAAAATAATTAAAAAATACTACTCAGGTTAGTGCAAATAGATGGATAGAAGGCAGGCTGGCAGCCCTAATTGCATATGCTTATACAGTTGTGATCCTACCATTTTGTGGGAGGTGGCAAAAGCCCCGGGTGCAGCTCTGCTGGGATGGGAGGAAGGCAGCAATGAGGTAACTCGCCTCTTGGAGAGGCAAATGGTTTTGGCCCACCCTCCCTTCCTTGCCATTTTACGGCTCCAAATGGAGCTTGGCGTGACATGGGGACAGAGCGGAGCGGCACACGGGGGCAGAGAAACAATGGAGGGGCAGGCCTCCTCCCCCTCTGTCCCTGGGTGGCCCATTGGCTGGATCCACTATGGCTCTCATATATTTTATTTAGGAGAAAACAGGAGATGATTGGTTTCTTCTGATCACCTGACTCCTTGGCGACCTAGCAGAAGTTTCTGCTGCTGGCTTGAGCTGCCTGAAGTTCCCGTTTCTGAGTCATCATCTCTGTGGTCCAGTGACTAAGGTGTTGCTGCCTCTAACCTCCCTAGCTTGAGTCTTTGAGTGCCCAACACCTGGACTAACTCCATTTCTTTCTTTGGGATTCCCTCTCGATTCTCATATGTACACATGAAAACAACCAATTGCCCTGTTGCAAAGATTGGACATTTTCCCAGAATATCCTTGTCCATAGAATCGGCCTACAATGTGTTTTCAATCTAACACACACAAACACACAGTTTCTGTAACGTTTCCACAAATGCATTCCAAGGTAGATGACAGTTTGTGTACACTTACCCTATGCAATATATAGCTAAGTTGAGAGCTAGCCAGAGTACCATATTTTTACCACTGATGAGCTCATATATTAAGCAATGACAGGAAATGAGGGCTTGGAGGAGGCTGCTGCTGCTCAAAGTCATCTCTTGCCTGTAAAGAGAAATCACAACTTTCTTAAAGGTGCAGGAACATTGTCCGATATAAGTGATCAAGCCTTTATAACCACACAGAGAAATCATTCCAGGTTTACCTCAGTTTAACCGTGAACCAAGTCTACAATACTTGACATGGGGGCAGGGCTGGTGCCAGGCTATTTTGTGCCCCCAGGCAATAAAAAGAGTATCAAAATTTTTGTAAGACTTTATAACTAATTATATTCCATAATACTGGTGGGGCATTTATCTTGAAATGCTTTAAAAATATATTAATTGTCAGTTGTAAAAATTGTCATTTTTACATGGGTTAGAAAAACTAATCTGTATAAAACTGTGCCCCTCTGAGGTCTGAGCTCTAGGCAGCTGCATAGTTGGCCTTATGATAGCACCCTCCTGACTGGGGGTGGCATAGCTCCGTGGCAGACAACGTGCTGAACAGCAAACCAGACAAGGCCCTGGTACAGTATGTGGTCTCTGGCATCTTCAGAGAGACTGGGAAAGATGCCTGCCCAGTGGTAGGATTCAAATAAATTAACAACCGGTTCTATGACATCATAGCCGGAGCCAAAAAAAAAACCCGAAGCCAGCCGAGGTAAGCGAGTGGGCGGGGCCCGGCCATTTAACAACCGGTTCTATAGAACCTGGGCAAACCCCCTGAATCCCACCACTGTGCCTGCCTCAAATCCTAGAAAGCACCTGCCAGCCAGCCTACCCAGAAGAGCCAACAATCTAATTTGGTATAATACAGCTCCATAGGGCCAACATTCAGGGTGCACTCCAACACCCTCCGTTGGGCCAATGCAATGTGTTTGCATCAGCCCAATGTCATTAGCGCTGATGCAGGGCTGCCAATTGGCACCTGTGTCGGCGTATGGCTCTTACTGGCAGTAGTGTTGGCCCAAGGGCACTGGCACAAGGCCATGCCAAGCAGCCTTTGCATCAGCCAAACTCGGCTGATGCAAGGGCAGTTCTGGGAGGAGGGAGGGCAGGTGGGAGGGAGGGAGGAAATGGATGGGGGGGCGGGCCGGTAGGCATGCCACCCCAGGAAGGGGGTGCGGCTGGGATGCAGCTGGCAGGGCTTCCTCGGCTGCACTATTTAGCAGGTGCAGATCCCCTATGGGGAGGCTGGAGGCTCCCCTGGGGGAAGGGCGTGAGTATGCCCTAGCTCTAGAGAGGCTCCCCAGTGCGCCTAAGGTGCACTGGATATGGCACAGGCCTGCCGGCCTCACCACTCCAGTGCAATTCAGGATTGCGCTCTCACTTCCATAAACTCGATCACTGGAAATAAGAGAGCACAGGTTATTTGCTGTTGAATGTCTAAAACAGTGGTATTCAAACTTTATAGACCAGGACCCACTTTTTAGAATGGCACTCATGTTGGGACCCACTAGAAGTAATGTCATTAACCTAGAGGTGATGCTGTGGCAGGAAGTGACATCATCAAGCAGAAAGTGCTGTCATTGTAACATAATAACACAACACTCCTGAAATGCAAATTGGCATTCTTGGACTGCAACAATTGTACAACCATGAAACATCCCTGACAGCAGAGGCGTACCAGGGCGAAACCACGCCCAAGGCATGCAACGTCATGACGTCACGTCACATCATGACGTCTGTCCGCCATGGTTCAGCCAACTTTGGCCAAGCCATGGCGGGGAAAAGCCAAGCCCTCACCTCCTTGTTTTGCCCGAGCGGTGCCCAGAAGACCCCGTGCGCCTCCCTGGTTCGCAGAGCCAGGGAGGCGCACAGCTTCCCTCGGCTGCCGCTTGGGCAAAACTGCTCGAGCAGCGGCCAGAAGACACCGTGCGCCTCCCCGGTTCGCAGAGCCAGGGGGCACGCAGCGTCTCCTGGCCACTACTCGGGCAAAATCCGAGTGGTGGCTGAGAGAAGCCTTGCGCCTCCCCGGCTCTGTGAGCTGGGGGGGCGCACGGCTTCCCCTCAGCTGCAGCTCAGGCGTCTTCTTGGGCACTGCATAGGGGGGGCTGAGGGCAATCAGTGCCCACGGCAAATGGCGCCCGTGGCTCTTGCCACCCCACACAATACCCTAGATACACCTTTGCCTGAGAGAAAGCAAGATGAGGACAAAATATGATGTAAAAGCACTGAACTAAAAGCAATTTTAAATAACCCTCACTTGAAAATTCAAACTGTTAACACTCACAAAAAGAATACAACAAGAGTAAGGTCTGCAGTTTCCAGGATGCCTACTCCCAGCTTTCTGCGACCCACCTGACATCAGGTCACGACCCACCAAGTGGGTCTCGACCTACAGTTTGAATAACACTGGTCTAAAATGTCTGTGAAAGCCTGGAAGGTGTAAGAGCTGTGCAGCCAGGACAATGAGTGCACCATTTAGGGAAACATCTGAAGATGCAATTCCTTTTAGCTGCTATACACCTTTGCCTCCTTGCCAGTGCCATCTTGTAGCTCTTGAATCCATCCGTGTACACAACCCTGTTGTTCTGATATTGGCTGTGATTATGGCAAGCCGTCTCACCCTTCTGTCCAACATTCCCGAAGCTCTGGTACAAGTCAGCATGCATTGTGTGCCTCTCTGGGTTCTTGAACTATGGGGTGTCCTGGTCCCCCTTCTGAGCAGTGCAAAGGCACTCAGGACCCACTTGTAGAGGTATTGTACCAGTTTAATATGCCCAGCTTCCCTGAATAGTCTTGGCAATTGTTATGAAGTTCCCAGAAGGGAAAGGATACTGCAGTAGACAGAGTCTTTTTCCCCTTCCCAGAAGTCTTCCTATATATCCCATTTGTGCAGTCTGCGCCCACCCGGCCCCTTTATCCCACAGTGACCTAGAAAGAAGAAACCCTGAAAAAAGCTGCTGCTTTGTTCATTGATCAGGCCCTGTCGAGAAGGGTTGTGGATTTTGATTGTCCCTGAAACCCACCCCCCCCTTCTGCATTTAAAATGCTAATTCTGTTACAGTACAGAAGTTCCCTTACTCCAGACAATAACACCATTCATCCTTCACCATTTCCTAATTGGATCTTCACAAGCTCTTCCTTTTGCAACATCTCAGAGGGTTTGTCAGCTCTCCGCTGGCCCGCAGCATGAGGGGAACTGAAACAGTTAACTAATAGTGACTTTTGCTCCATAAGAAAGCCGGACCACGACTCAGGGCACAATCCTAACCAACGTTCCAGCACCGGGGTAAGGGCAATGCAGCACTGAGGTAAGGGAACATTCCCTTGCCTTGAGGAGGCCTCCATGACTATTACTCCACTGCAGGATGCAGCACAGGCCCCATTGGCACAGCTATGACAGTGCTGGAAAGTTGGTTAGGGTTGCACCCTCAGATATTCAGGTGAGTTCAATCACCTCTTGCTCTGGTTAAGATCAGAGCTCAGTGGTGGAGGGCAGGCAGGAGAGCACACATTCAATCCTGGGCAAAAACTCTAGAGAGCGGCTACCAGCTGGTGACTACTGAGCAGGATGGACCAATGTCTGGCAGTTTTCTATGTACCTAGTCAAACCCTACTTGAATTCCCCTGTACCAACACAGTAGTGCTGGTGGGGGCTACCCTGCATCCCATGGAGTAATTTTGGATGCTGGAGGTCTCCCTGGAGTAAGGTGACATTGAACTATGGGTGAACTTGGACCTGCACCACCAATATTGCACAGAATTGCCGGGTGTGCATGCGTGCATGCGTGCGTGCGTGTATTAGAGTGCATCAATTGAGATTGATTGAGAGCAGTGCTCTTATGTTCTTATAAAAAGGCACCTGAGGGGGGACATGATTGAGACATACAAAATTATGCACGGGAGGGATACAGTTGATAGAAGGATGTTCTTTTCCCTCTCTCACAATACCAGAACCAGGGGGCATCCACTGAAACTGAGTATTGGCAGAGTTAAAACAGATAAAAGGAAATACTTTTTTACCCAGCGGATAATTAAGCTATGGAACTCCTTGCCATAGGAGGTGGTGGTGGCATCTGGCCTAGATGCCTTTAAAAGGGGAGTGGACAGATTTCTGGACAAAAAGTCCATCGTGGCCTATATGCTATGATGGGTGGTGCAACCTCCTTACATTAATAGTAGGCTATTTCAAATTCCAGGTGCAAGGGAGTGGCAACAGGATGCAAGCATCTTGTTGTCTACTGAGCTCCCTTAGTCACCTGGTGGGCCACTGTGAGATACAGGAAGTTGGACTAGATGGGCCCTTGGCCTGATTCGGCAGGGCTCTTCTTATGTTCTTATGATTTGATGATGGTTATTACTATGTCCATAAATAATAGATAATGCTTTTGAACAAAGAAATTCCCGAAGCAGCCTACCTAAGAAAATACACTAACATTTTGTGATATAAAGGTGCCCTCTGTAAACAATTTGCTAATGGATAGGCAGTAGGTTCAGAACAAACAAAAGGAAGGATGCCTATATGAAGCATATAGTGTATTTGTTTGCAAAGGATGTCATCACAGAGCCAAACTACAGGTTATATTAAACATGTAACCAGTGGTGTCATCTACAAACAAGGAACGGGAACGCTGGGCGGGACTTGGCGGGACTTCCACGTGATTGGCAGCCCACCCGTTTCGTTCCGCGGCTGCCCTGGCCTCGGGGGGGGGTCTGCCCCCGGTTTGCGCGCCCCGCCGCTGCTCACCTAGGCTCCGGTGCACCCCCACCCGTCTCCCCCGGCGAGCAGGCACCCCCCCCCGAGGCCAGGGCAGCCGCAGAACGGGACAGGCGGGCAGCCAATCACACAGAAGTCCCGCGGAAGTCCCGCCCAGCGTTCCCATTCCTTATTTGTAGATGACACCACTGCATGTAGCCTTTCGTTAGAATCTTACATTTACTTGCAAATAGCATCCATGTGGGCCTGTGGTTTGGCTCAGGACTTTGGTGTGAAGGTATTTAGTACTTTACCTCCATGCTGTTTTCTCCACCCAAATAGCACCTTCTGAAAATGTTTTTGTAGCAAATGGCACTTTCAGGGTTAAATAGCAGCTATGGGAGTACAATTTTCAGTGGGAAAATGGTGTGGGTTAAATATCTCCCACCCCCACGCCATGGTGCTAATCTGAACAGCAAACCTGCACAGATGCTACAAGCCACCTGGAATAATAGGTATGAGTCGATTTTCTCCCGTCTAAAAGCACTTGTCTCTTGTACAAGCGCACAACTAGTATTCTCAACCAAGAATCAGTGGCAATCCTGAGCTCCTGTGTAATGCAGCCCCTCCCCCTCACCTCCAGAGCCATTCGTAGCTCAGAGAGAAAAGCCTCCAAACCACCTCTCCAGCGGTGCTGCAGTGCAGGTGATAAGAGCTTACTGCCCACGTTGCATGTGCCTTACGGCACTTTTGCGACACCAGTGCGAGTGGTACATTCATACTGCTCATGCTGGAAGGCTCTGGACTGAGCCCTGAGTCATTAGTTGGTCCATCAACAAACATCTGTTTTCAGGCTAAAATAAAACTGACACAGACCAACTCTATAATTGGTGCAGAAACATTACATTTGGGACAGTGAAATTGATCTGCATTTTGATCTCCAAAACCCTTGCTCTGCTTTAGCAATATAGTGTCAAACTGTGATGGTACTTTTAATAGATGGATGCTAGCAATTCTTGGAGGAAACAGCTAAGAGGTCTATATAAGAGAGCAGTGCTGCGAACAAGCATCAAGAATGAACTCATTTCCTTTCTAACCTCAAAATGCAATGCTGGTAGCAATGTATTCCTTTTTAGTGAACACTAAATGACTCCCATGTAATGAAAATGGTTCATTGGTAGAAAGGGTAGTAAAATAGGCAGTTTTTCATAACACTTTATTTTTATTTTTAAAATGTCAGCTTCCCTTTTATCAAACAAAGTAGAAAACATGTTCTGTTGATCAAGTACCAAAATTACAGCAATCAAGAAATGATGGGAAAGGCAGCTAAACAATCTAGGGAAATAGATATACTGGGAAGTAGACCCAGGAGAGAAACATTCAAACATCATTATGTGAATACATATTTCTACAGTGTTGTGTTCTATGCACTACATTAAGGTGAGTATTTGCCTGGATAATAAGGGGGAACCATTGAAATTGTCTGGCCTTGTCCAGCCTGGGAACACCCAGTTCATCCATCAGTGCAAGACTCCATAAGCTTTGGGCCTTATGTTCTCCATGTTTTCCTGGGGGCAAGGGCACTTTTTTTGTACAGAATGTGCTTGTAAAAAGGATTTGTTTCTTCTGCCCTGAAGTTACTGCTTATGTCGGGGTGCGAAGGGGCCATCGGGCTCTTCAAGTGAGCTAGCAGTGAGAAACATGGATCAGTTCATACAGTGATTCAGTGCTTAGAGGCAGTATGGAGATGCCCACATAAGATAAACAGCAGGAGGCAGGTCCTCCCATCTCACATCTTAGAACAATGGGTTTCAACCTTTTTTGTGCCATGACCCAAATAAATACAATATGAGAGCATTATCCTTAACCTGGAGTTAGGCCAGCAAAGTTTGGCTGGCACACGGGCCACCATAAAGTGCATTTGGACCACTCTCAGAGTCAGGGAGGATGGCGCACATCTGTGTGTTGACCTCTCTGACTCTGAGAGCAGTCCATACATACTTTACGGTGTCCCTTGTGCCGGCCAAACTTTGCTGGTCTAACTGTGCCGGCCTAACTCTAGGTTAGAGTTGTGCTAGAGATTGGGGACCCACCATCAATTCTGCCCCCTCCCAGGACCCAATCCATTCACACTGTGATCCAAGACAGTATACAGTACTAGGGTGGAAGACTGGGTGGGGAGCAGCCCAGCAGGAAGAGTATTGCCTGAATCCACAACAGAAAACAGAAATCCATGACAGAATATCTCCTAGGTTTGTTTTCAAGGTGGCTTGAGGTGGTTTGAGCGTCACAGATGTTTTCTAAGATGATTTTTCTCTTTCTACTGCTTCAAGGTTCTACTGCTTTGAGTTTTCTTTGGCATTTTGGTTCTGTGGGCAAGGGAGAAAGAAAATCTATTCTTCCTTGAAAGAATTGAAAAAAGGATACTAGGAGTTCTGAAGCTCAAAAAAGAATCCTAGTTTCCCACAACTACTGTACCAGAAACAGACCCAAGCCATTGGCGTTCCTAGAGGGCGACAAAAGCTGCCCCTTTACAGGGGAGACCAGGCTCCTGAAACAATTTAGTGTTCCCCGCTTAGAAACACCACTGACTCAAGCAAAGAATGTGAGTTTAATTTTTTAAAAAATTTTTTTTGTTTGCATAGCACTTTGGATATTTTCAATAAACCAAATGTTAATGCAAGGTATCCATAGATGGCATTGTTGCTACAGGCAAGTAGTAAGTAGAGCCAGCACACAGCCTCAAGCACCGGAGGGGACTCACCACCATCACCATCATTGTTCCTCCTCCCTCTCCTTGGATTTAAAAAGGAAGTGGGGATGAGGAGGCGTGGAGGAGGGGACTCACCTCTCCTCCACTCTTCCCATCTATTCCATTTGTTACTTCCTTTTTTAATGTGGGTGGGGCAGAAGGAGGAGGTGTGATGGAGGCAGGATGGTGGACAAAGGCAGACATCGCCTGCCTCAGTAGAACTCACGGACAGGTTGGCCCTGATAGTAAGAATAAGGGCGCAATCCTAACAAGAAGTTAGGCTGGCACAGCTAGGCCAGCAAAGTTTGGCTGGCACAAGGGACACCATAGAATATGTTTGGACCACTCTCAGAGTGCAATCCTAACCTACTTTCCAGCACCAGGGCAAGGGCAATGCAGCTCCAAGGTAAGGAACTGCAGGATGCAGCACATGCCCCATTGACACAGCTATCAGTGCTGGAACGTTGGTTAGGATTGCATCCTCGGAGTCAGAGAGGCCAGCACACAGACGTGCTCCATCCTCCCTGACTCTGAGAGTGGTCCAAACATGCTTTACGGTGTCCCTTGTGCCGGCCAAACGTTGCTGGCCTAATTGTGCCGGCCTAACTCCAGGTTAGGATTGTGCCCTAAGAGAGGCCCAGGATTGAGGATGATTTCGCTGCACATCATTCTAATAGTGTCTTGTCTTCTGCCATGATTTATATTCAGATTATGGAAAGAACTGACAACAGACTTGCAACAGGTCATATAACTTCTGGTTATAGATTGTTACAGACTCCTAAATGTCTACACCCTGAGCTAAACTGAATGCAACCTTGGCATGTTAACTTAACAGACATATTGGCTTTCTAACACCACAGCTACTATGATGGCAACTGTTACTACTGCACTTTTAAGAGTTGCTGTCATGGCCATAGCAGTACAAGTCATAATAAAGTAGAAAAGCGCAGCTTGTGGGGTATTTCAGGCAGAAACAGAGAATGAATTTAAGAATGACATTGCCCTCTTGTGGGCAACTAGCAGAGTGAAAATTGAGAAGTCAGATGCAATCTTGCAAGAATTGGTTCACTCATACTTAAAAGGGTGCCAACTACATATCCAGGCATGGAAAGCATCAAAAGGCTCGGGTGACATATTTTGATTTCTAACATTCTTATGGAATATGACGTGCATTGGCATCTTCCAGAAGCAGCCTTCCCAATTTGTTTACAAAAAAAGTTAGGATAGCAAATAATAGCAAATAATCATCCCTGTGAGACATAGAAGGCCAGAAGTCTCCTAACAAAAACACATTTGCATTGATGAGATGTAATCCAAAAGAAAAAGGAGACTGAAAATAGAATCACTGGGCAGGAGAATACGCCTGCAAGTTTATCTTTTACCTTCGAAAACTGACATGGAATGATGTCAGATATCTTCGTTTGTCATTAGACACAAATAATTTTTTTTCTCCCCAACCATCTGTGACTAGGATTGAAGAGCTCCGCTCCAGTCGAATTGTTTTAACAGAGCTAATTAGAAACACACACCCGGCAGAGAAGGTGCAGAAGAAAGCCAGAACCCATCTATACCTCATGGAAATGATTTTGTGGAATATGTACAAGGAACAATCTGAAATGAGCATGGGTTGCTGTGTTGCTGCCATTCAAGGCAGCCTAGTTTATAAATGGGGAGGCTGAAAATTTGGATTCTGAGTGCCAACGCGACAGTTTTGACACAAAGTACCCAAATTTTAAAAATGCCGGTCATCTGGATTGTTTGAGATTCGGAGATCTTCTGAGTGGGACATGTAATTACCATTAGGAAGCTGATCTCCTCAGGTGGAAGAGTGTGACCCAGTTGTTGTGAGTCACACATGGGACCGAAAACAAAGTAACCCCTCATCTTAGGTACAGTTGACTTACACAAACTCACTTGTACTGGGCAAACCAAACACATACACACACATGAACACAGCGCGCGTGCGCGCACACACACACACACACACACACACACACACACACACAGAGAGAGAGAGAGAGAGAGAGAGAGAGAGAGAGAGAGAGAGAGAGA
>JAJKFI010000001.1:26148503-26163589 GCA_029204185.1 Lerista edwardsae | reverse complement strand
AGAGAGAGAGAGAGAGAGAGAGAGAGAGAGAGAGAGAGAGAGAGAGAGCTCTGACAGCCTCAGGGTGCCCATTATGGGGAAAAAAACTTCTGGTCAGAGGCGGATCTACAGGGAGGGCAAAGCTCTAAATGTTGCAAGAAGCCTTACCCTGTCATGTAAATCCCTCCTCTCCCTTGCTGCTGTAGCCAGTAAGCAACGCCAAGATGTTGCTTTTCCCTGTGAGGATTGGCTAAAACGGTGCAGGAGAGGAGTGATTTCCACTGCAAGGTAAGGCTTCTTGCAAAACTTAGAGCTTTGCCCTCCCTTAGATCTGCCTCTGCTTCTGGTTTTCAGAGAAACTGCAAGTGTTGTTTTTATATGCTTATAAGGCATTCTGAGGCCTGGGGAAGCTTACTCAGAATGTATTATAAAGGCATAAAAACATCACTTCCGGTTTTCTCCAAAAACTGGAAGTCACTTTTTTTTGGCCTGTAATGGGTGTTCTGAGGCCAGCAACTGGTGATTACACACAGCCTCTGAGGGCCTCAGAAACCCTCCAGATCTGACAGGAGCCCAGCTCTGATCAGTTTTGGAGTGTGGGAATGGCCCAAATCAGCGGGTTTGAATATTCACTGGTTTCAGTACCTGTAGGGGCTCCAGGAATGGAACCCGTGCTGGTAATGAGGGCCTACCAAATGCAATTTTAGCTTTTCATGATGACTCTGGAAGGTAACCCTCACATGAGACAAGGGCTGACTGTTTATGCAAATGTATCATGGTAATATCTACAGTGCATGCATTTTGGAGCTGCCCTGACTGAACTAGCCTCCAGTTGCTGGCACATAATTATAAGCAAGATAGTTTTACCTGGTGCGGAACCGAGTAGTCCCGGGTAATGCTGGCAGGTCGAAGAAGGGATTAGGATGTGGAGGAGGGCTGCTCCACTGCCCTGCCCCAACTTGCCCAATCTGCCCCTCATTCTGCCCCCCTACCCAGAAGCACCGCTTTCCTGCCTCTGCCTCCAGCTGAAAAATGGTTGGGTTGGCAGGCTGGGGCAGTGGGCATGTACAGAGTGCACACAGGGGCCAGCACGCACACACCCAACCAACTTGCACTCTCCCCAATCAACCACCACCCTGGCGGCATGAGTGAGCCAGCCTGAGAATCATGCAAGAATGCCAAATAGATGGCTTTGTGATACGAGTACACAAGATGGGATGCTCTGCCTCCTAGCCTTGAGAAGTCAAAATTGGTTACTTGGATTACTTGAAACATTCAAATGGCAAACTTAAACCAATTCTTGTCTCAACTCAGGGTGCAATCCTAACCTGGTGTTAGGCCAGCACAGTTAGGCCAGCAAAATTTGGCCGGCACCAGGGCCACTGTAAAGTGTGTTTGGACCAATCTCGGAGTCAGGAGGGATGGCACACATCTGTGTGTTGGCCTCTCTGACTCCGAGAGTGGTCCAAATTTACTTGATGGTGTGCTGGCCTAACTGTGCCGGCCTAACTCCAGGTTAGGATTGCACCCTCAGTCTCATTAGGAGAATAGAACTACAGTAAGAAAATAATCCTGACATAGTTTAAGTCTTTAAAAAGAACTTCTGAAAATGACTGGACTGCAATGCTCATGTTTGTATTTTGAAGTCATATTAAGAACACAGAATTCCTTTTCGCTCACTGATGTCCCTTTCCTTATATGCACCATATTCTTAAATTAAGGGGAAAAAGCTTCTGAAAAAGCTTTCTTTCAAGTATCATCCTTTAAAATAAGAAACCACTTTTTGCAGATTGCACTGTTTGTGCTGAAAATGGCACCATGGGGGCTAACTCAATGTTCCTGCGTGCTTGCCCCAAGAACCAAGATTCAAAGAAATGGCTTCTGTCTACAATGCAACAAAAGAGCGATACGTTGAAAGCAATTTCTGCTGCTGTTAGAAAATGGGGTTATGGAAGACTAAGCACATAATGCACCATGCAATAGTTGAAAGCCATGAAAAACCACCGATATGTCTAACAAAAATAGAATAATAAGTACTTTCAAACTAATTCATAGCTTTCAGAATTTTCTCTTCGACAAAATACTTTCTTGCTTCCTTCTTTCCTTCCTTTCATCATCCTTGTGTGGGCGATTTAAGCCAAATTTCCATCCATGCTCACCACTTTGCACATAACTGCCATTCTTTAGTCACTCAAGAGAACCCAAACAGTGCTTTTGCCAAGACATTAAGTTCCAGTATGCGTGGTCCTCCCACCTTTTCTCGTGTTTCGTTTATAGAGCTTTTCTCACTCAGAATGCAGGTATAGTGACAGTGTGGGGAAGTGAAACCCTACTGCCGTTTTGAGGTTGACTGCAGTGGTCCTCAAACTGTCAGTCATGAGACAATTTCAGGTGCACTTAGGGCAGCCATATTGAAAATACCGGAAGATGGGATGCAGGGGAGGGGAAGGTTTGTGTGGTGGTTTTGCTTGTGTCAAGAATGTAAATAGGCTTTTTTTCTTTCTGATTCACTTTGCTATTGGAAAATAACCCAACTCATTACTGCATTCTCAGGAAAGCAGCAGGCTCTGGCGTCACAATGACAGCACTTCCAGCCATGGCATCACTTCTGGTGGGTCCTGGACACATTGTGATTTCAACAGGTAGGTCCCGGTGCTAAAAAGGTTTGAGACCCACTGGTCTACTGCACTAAAGGCCAGAGCTGCCAGGGGACAGCTAACCCCGGAAATGCCAATATTGGGGTGCTTTGAGAGGTCACTGCTGGAGCCAGAGAACCCTTCCTTTTGGCCGGCCTGCATTAGCCTGGCTTGACGGTCTTTCAGGCCCCCAATCCTGCAAGCACTCACTGCCTCTGCTGTTTTGGAGCCTGCTGACAGTGGCACTACTCCCCCGCCTTGGGCACCAGTCGCCTGACAGGGCTTCTCCCTCCATCACAATGGAACCAACCTGACTGCAGCCAAGGAGGAAGGGACAGGCGCCCATGCAGCAGTGCTTGGTGCCCCACCACAGAGCTTGCCCACCACAGAGCCCACCACTTTCGTCCCTCCAGCAGCAAACTGTGGAGGGAAGCTCCCACTGGCACGCCTGGCACGCCCTCTCTTGGCAGGTCCCACTGGAGCTCTGATTGAAAACCGGAAGTGAGTTCCAATTGACCCTCTGGGAGGCTTCACGACCTCCCCCCCAGGTATATTCCCACGCCCCTGGGTCCCTGCTGCGCTGCCATCACTACTACGCAATTGGGGCACCCGTTTCTGGGCTGCTCCCCTTAAGGGGGAATGACCCTTTTTTGCCTTCAGTGATGGGGCACAACCCACCATTGGAAGAGCACTGCATTAGAGGAAAATGACTGTTAACTGAAACGAATCAAATTGTGGCGCCAGAGACACAATGGAGTTTTGAATTTTTATTATATTTTTGGGCTGAATGTCAAAAGGATTTATTTCATGCCGATCTCACTCGACTTACTCTCTTGTAAGAGCCTCTTTTGCTTATAGTTTTATATCTAGCAGTAGACCAAGATCTGATTCTGTGTTTATATTTGCAGATACTTCCCATGAAACTGCAGTTGAGGCCACTTCATACATTTCATTTTTATCCTACATGGATATTTTTCCATACATGCAGACTGCACCCAGATGTCTTGATTATTGCCCTTATTGAGTTCACGCATTGCTATACTTCTTTTAGTAAAAGACAATATTGAATACTGTAGGGCTGTCTATACATTTAAGTGAAACCCCCCACAGCATACCTGCCAGGTTTTTAAGGTAAAGGTAAAGGTTTCCCCATGACTGAATGGTCTAGTCGTGACCGAATGTAGGGAACTGTAGGGGACGGTGGCACGGTGCTCATCTCCGTTTCAAAGCCTGTAGAGCCAGCATTTGTCCGAGGACAAGCTTTCATGGTCACGTGGCCGGCATGACTATATGCCAAGGCTCACGGAACGCCGTTATCTTCCCACCGAAGTGGTACCTATTTATCTACTTGCATAAGAACATAGGGACGTAGTGGCGCAGCGGGTTAAACCGCTGCTGCTGGGCTTTCTGACCGGAAGGTTGGGAGTTCAAGACTACGTGACGGAGTGAGCGCCCGTTGCTTGTCCCAGCTCCTGCCAACCTAGCAGTTCGAAAGCACCTAAATGCAAGTAGATAAATAGAGACCACTTCGGGGGGAAGGTAACAGCGTTTCATGTGCTACGGCGTAGAGTCATGCCGGCCACATGACCATGGAAGCTTGTTCTCGGACAAAACGCCGGCTCTACAGGCTTTGAAATGGAGATGAACACTGCCCCCTACTGTTGGTCACTAGACCATTCGGTCGTGGGGAAACCTTTACCTTTATAAGAACATAAGCCCTGCTGGATCAGGCCAAAGGCCCATCTAGTCCAGCTCCCTGTATCTCACAGTGGCCCACCAGATGCCCCAGGGAGCTCAGTAGACAACAAGATGCTTGCATCCTGTTGCCACTCCCTTGCACCTGGTACTCTGAAATAGCCTACTACTAATGTAAGGAGGTTGCATAATCCATCATGGCCTATAGCCCAGGATGGACTTTTCTTCCAGAAATCCATCCAATCCCCTCTTAAAGGCATCTAGGCCAGATGTCATCACCACCTCCTGTGGCAAGGAGTTCCACTGATTAACTACCCACTGGGTAAAAAAGTATTTCCTTTTATCTGTTTTAACTCTCAGTTTTAGCGGATGTCCCCTGGTTCTGATGTTTTGAGAGAGGGAAAAGAACATCCCTCTATCAACTCTATTCCTTCCATGCATAATTTTGTATGTCTCAATCATGTTCCCCCCTCAGGCGCCTTTTTTCTAGGCTGAAGAGCCCCAAACGCTGCAGTCTTTCTTCATAAGGGAGGTGTATTTTTAGGTGCTTTCAAACTGCTAGATTGGCAGGAGCTGGGACAAGCAACGGGAGCTCACTCAGTCGTGTGGTCTCAAACTCCCAACCTTCTGGTCAGAAAGCTCAGCAGAACAGCGGTTTAACTCACAGTGCCACCGCATCCCAAGTGCCAGGTTTTTACAGTTGCCCAAAGAAAGGATGAAATCAGACTGCCTACAAATTGCATTTTTTAAAAAATTAAAATTCTGCATCAAGGGCAACTTAATTCTGCAGTCTATCCTAGTTTTGCAAAACTGCTGCATTTATTTCTCTTTTTCAAAGCCCTTTTTGCCACCAGCTCAGCTCCTCTGGCTTTAGAGATTTCACCAGATATTGTGTGTGCATTTTCAAGCCTGTCTACATGGGAATAAAGACTAACAACTTGCTTAAAACAAAACAAAAACCCTGAGATTATCGGCAGGCTGAATTTGTGTTTATTTTAAAACACTTTTATCCCATTTTTCCACCCTTAGGGGTGCTCAAGGCAGCCCTCAGCAAGGAAATAAAAATAAACAAGTGCTGTAGTAAAACAAACCCTGAAGCAACACATGAATAGGAGCCAACGAAACAAAGCCAAAAGAGGATGCATGAATCAAAAGCAAGATGAAACACAGTTTTACAGAAGACCAGCAGAGAGGGGGGGTAATTCTAAACTGCAGGGGGAGAAAATTCCAAAGAAAATGTCCTGCTGTGGAACATCAGAAAGTGACAGTACCTACAGTAGAGATGAGATGTGATGATCTCATGGCAGGGCTGCCCAGATATGAGGCCAACAATGCAGGTGATGTCAGCAGCAGTTGGTGAGTGGCAGGGGCGATCCTGGGGGGAGGTCGGTGCTGAGGACACGCCTCCAGGGATGCTGCCCATGCCTGCAGGCGCTGCCCCCCCCCCAGCGGCCTCGTGTGGCCGCAAAGGGCCTCCCCCCTCTTTGGTGGGGAGAGGAAGTTTGCCAAGGACTGAAGCTTCATCGATCCTATTCACATCGATGTGGAAGAGAACCAGTCTGAAAGAACGACGTCATCTCTTCATTCCAAGTCTTTATGAAGGAAAAGCTGGCCAAGAGACTGAGCTAGATTTGAACAGGAGGTGTCCACAATGGCAGATGAACACCATATGCCTGTAGAAAAATAATGCCATCGGGGATGGAATTTGTCTCGCCTGGGCACGAAGATGTTTTGGAAACAGATGTTGGATGAATATCTCAGAGTGGATGGGTCTGTCACCGTAACACATTTAGAGCCCGATCCTGAGTTTTGTTAGCACCGGGGCTATGCATGTACCTCCAGCTCTGGGTGTTACAGATGCGCTGTAAAGCACATCCACCGCGCCAGGGAAGAAGGGAGTGCCAGGGCTGGGTCAGGGTCAGTCAGTGCTGGGCTCGGTGGCACTCGGAGGATGCCGCAGAGCAGCTGGCATGTGGCAGTGAGGCTTTTGAGGCGGGGAGAGGTGGGGATGGGGCAGAACTGAGCAGGGGGAGGAGAGGATTGAGCCCTGGAGAGAGTGAAGATGTGGCAGCTCCCTCCACGGCTGGGCAGCCTGACATGAGCTTCCTTGGTTCTGTGCCTGCTCAATAGCAGGCGCAGAGCTGAGGAGACCCACTGGCGCTGCAGCAGAGTTACCTGGGCTATGGGAGCAAACACTCACCCTGAAGAGACCTCGGGCGGCTTCTCCGCAGCCACAGGCTCCAGGGGTAGCCGCTGGAGCCATGGGCGCCATGAACTGTAGGGCAGGGCTGTTACTCATTAGCAGTCCCATTGCCTTCAGTTCAGTTCCTTGTTTCATCTGTCTCTCATGTGCATTGCGCTCAGTGCATACAACTTGCATCCGAAATCTGCAGCTCATTGCCAGAGGCACACTTGCACTCAGCTCTGGCACAATCTGAGCTGAGCCACTCTAAAAGAAGGGGCAAAGACAAATGGAAAAATAGGGTCAAAAATAACTGGAAAAGCAGAAGGTGCATGAAGTTGTTTACGACTGCCGCACTGGTGCAGATCTTTACATTTGCTGAAGACAAACGATTGCTGTTTAGGTATCAAGCCTGCTGGGATTGATATCATTTGCTTTGTGGTGCTGGAAGGGAGAGTCTCAAGTGGGAACTCCTCAGACAAGTACTGTAACTAACGAAGAGAGTACTGTGTAATCCCTCAACAGTCAGATCGGTTCCTGACTTCTCTCACTGACATTTAGAGTTTACACATAACTGTTGCAATGCAATTGCAGTTGTTGCTCAGTTGCATAGCCAGCAGGGGGCAGTGTGGAAAGTTCAGCAGATGCCACAATGCGCCATGTAATGTCCCCTGCCTGTCACCATCAGAGCCATTTGGGGCAGGGATGGCAACATACAGCATGCTGTACTTATTGCGCTCCCCTCCTCTGGCTACACTTCCGCAGAAGTCCACTTTTTCAATGTTCATTTCATGTTTAAGACCCCACATTACTCACAGTGACTCCAACACAATTCTGTGTAGGCTTCCATGATCAACCATTTTTCTAGCCTAAAGAAAACAGAATTCAGACTCGCAGCTTTCTCTTGAGATCTAAAAATTCTTGCCTTTCTACTCCAAAGCTCTCTCATTCATTCCTCTGCGATTCCCATAAACTGGAAGAGGTCACAGTCAAGTCACAGCTAAGCTGACCGAGGAAGTTTATATAATGCTTCAAACTAATCAGAAGGCTGAACTTGGGGCCAATCAAAGTCCTTGAGATTCCTGGAAGAATAAAGATTAAAAGGTCATCTTCTGCTTCCCTTCCATGTTGGCTGCATGGTGGAGGATTCATCATGACCTCCAGAGCAAAAGAATCCTTGTTGTGTTTCTGTGGGTGCCTTGTTGAATTTGCAATCAACGGTTATTGCCATAAAGATGTGTTCAGACACATTATCTTCTTTGTGATGGTCAAAATATTTCTCGTACCCAATAACCCCTCTCCTTTCCTGCCTTCTCTATGCCTCACTTTGCCTGTTATCAGTCATGTGCAAGGTTAATAAAACTGAGCCATAATTCTAAGTACACAGTCTCATGCATGGCCTTTTTTCCTGGAATATACATGTTCAAGATTGGAGCATTAATGTTTTCACGGGTTTTGTGGAGTGGATTGCAACTTTTACTGAACAATCAAGGTCACCTCTTATTGCTTCACTGGGTCATCTAGTAGTTCTGAGAAAATGGGCACTGTCATTTGTGAGGTCCTGTGGCACACAATGGCCATTGCAGGCATACTGTACATATTGTCCTATGGTCTGCCCGACCAGCATCCTTCATCCCAGAATGGAAGGTTTGCATGTTGATTCTATTACATCAGTGGTCCTCCAAGTCCTAGTCGGATGTTGCTGTAAATGGTAGCAGGGTGGGGATTGCGGCACCATGGGAACCCAGGGGCTTTTGCCCTTACCTGGGGGGGGGGGTAGCACTGGTCTCTGGGAAGGTTGGGGAGGCCCACAATTCCCTCTGCGAGCCTCCCAGGTGTGTAAAATAGTTCTGTTTTTCAATTGGAGCCCACTTCCTGTTTTCACACCAAAACTGACCTTGACCATCCTAGAGGCCAGCATGACCCCCCCCCCCCGGGGCAGCCTGTGGCACCATGATTACTGCAGTGTCATCAGGGACTCCCTTTAAGGCAGAATGGCCCATGTAGTGCTCCCAATGGTGGGTCATGACCCACCACTTTGAGGAGCGCTGTATTACATGATTCCAACAGTCTCTTGAGGTCAGTCTTTCTTGCCTGAACCAGCCCTGCACAGTACGTGTCCATGCTGTATTCACATTGTGATGTTTCCCCTCCCGTCTTGGTTACTTCTCTTATAGCCCAATCCCACCTGCCCTTGCTGCCATTGCAGCATCTTTTTCACTGGCACTGACTGACACAAAACAGTCGTAAAAGACGCTCAAGCAGCTCAGTGCACTGTTGAAGATGCTGGCAGGAAGGCCAGAGCCTTCCAACAAGTGGCAGGAGATCAGGAGCCACCCCGCCAATCCAGGTAAGATGGTGGGGGGGGACAGAGGAGTTGGCCGGAGGATGAATCGAGGCAGTGACAGGACAAGGGGTGGAACTGGGTGGTGGTGACGGGGTGGAGATGGGCACATTCGATCCAGAAAGTGGGCATTTCAGTGGTGGCAGCAACTCTGTGTTTCAACAGATTAAGGGCCAAATCCTGTCCAACTTTCCAGGGATGTTGTAGCCTTACCACTGGGGCACGTGCTGCATCCTGCAGTGGGAGTGCAGTCACAGGGACCTCCTGATGGCAGGGGAACTTTTTTCCCCTTACCTGAGTGTTGCATTACAGCTGTATCCATGCTGGAAAGTTGGATAGGATTAGGCCCTAACGTGGCTATCTGCTGGAATGGTTTAATATTCACATTCCATAGTTTTACGTAGCCTGCTGGGCTTCAACATGGTGGGGGAACGGATCAGGATCTAGTCATCACAGAAACTTCTCCCCTTTGGATTTTATATGGCCTTCAGAAATACACCCGCTGGTTCTTTATAGCTAAAGAAAACAACCATTAACATGTTTTATGTCCAAGACATTTATTTTAACTACATTGTGAACTGAAAGGAGGAGGAAGATGACTACAATAAATCTTTCTGGGTATAGGATTCAGTCATCTGTATATTTGCCTTCATCACAGTAAACAGCAGAAGAGTCTGTAGCCACCCACACATTCCTGTATGAGGGAAACGCCTTAACTTACATGGTACAAATAGAACGAATGCTTTTTAATGCTTGCATCTGACAAGCTGCTCTGCCATGAAAAATAATAAAAGCAATGCATGCAATGTGTATTGGTGCTGGTATGCTGTCACTAACTGTTACTAGTGACAGCCAGTCTTTTTTTGGGTGGGGGGTCTGTTTGCCTTTGATATCCTCTGAGGTTTGGTTCTGGGACTCCCCACTGATACCCAAAACTGTGTTAAGTAAAAGCAGTTAAAACAAAACTAAGCAAAAAAAACACAAGTCAGGGTGCAAACCTAACCCACTTTCCAGCACTGACATAGCAGTGCCAATGGGGCATGTGCTGCGTCCAGCAGCTGGGGCGCAGGTACAGAGGTCTCCCCGAGGTAAGGGAATGTTTGTTCCCTCAGCCTGACCCTGGTGCTGGAAAGTTGTTTAGGATTGCGCCTTCAGTTAGGCAGACCATTAGAACTGCTATTTTCAGCTCGCTCTGAGAAAAGTGACCCTTCCCTTCACCCTCTCTCGCTGAAGAATAAAATGTGAACATGATTAATCACTTTTGCATTCCATTCTTCAGCGAGAGAGGGCGTCAGAACAAGCTGGAAACAGCAGTTCTAATAGTCCGACCCTCTAACTCTCTAGAAAAGCGGTTTTTAGAGCAGGGATGTGTTTTTTCTTCTCTCCAGAGATCAGAAGGGATCTTCTTATCCGCAGTGGCCATCAGTGTTGCGTTAAATTAGTGTTAAATTAGTGTATAAAAAGGTTGGACCTTTACTACTACTACTACATAGTATATGTTAATTAGCACTACCTGTACTACCGGGCAGAAGGTCTAGTCGAGAGGGTTAAAGCCGCAGTAATGCCCGAAGATAAGATCCAAAGGTCGCCAGTTTGAGACCACCGGAAGCTTCCGTGTGCGGCAGACCTCGAGAATGTGGCTGATAAGATCTGAGCTGTCTCAGCTGCCTGTGAGAGGGGAGTTGTGCTGGGCCAGCTGCTCTTTGGTGAGAGCTTATCAGCCGGCGGAAGGCAATTGTGCAGCGAGAAAGGACTGGACAATGAAAGCGTCATCTGCATGTAGTTGTTCTTGTAAGATTAGAACTTTGTTTGTGATTTGTAAAAGCCCTTGTGGTTTAGAAAATGCCTGCCTATGTAAACTGTCTTGAATTAAAGTCAAAGGAGCAATCTGATGACCAAGAAAGGCGGTATATAAATACAAAATATTATTAATTATTATTATTAATTATTAATTATTAATTATTATTATTATTATTATTATTATTATTGTGTAGTAGTAGTAGTAGTAGTAGCAACCGCAGCATTGTTCTTATACTTAACTTTAACAATGACAGAATTTCAGATCTCCCACTCTGTAATATGTGGAAAAACATACCATGTGCCCTGATCTCATCACACAGTGCGTCCCCCCATTTCTGTTCAACATCAGTGTTGATGGCTTCTGACAGGGAAGCCAAGTTGATTTCAACATTGGGGGTGCCTGGTGGGGGAGGTACCATAGCCCCTGATGTAGCCACGCCCCTGACGTAGCCATGCCCATACAACAGTAAAATGGCACCTTCAAATTAAATTACATAAATCATATGTACAATCTAAATGTATGTGCAGATTACATTTATTCTGAACACAGATAGTATCTGCATCATTTCTGTCCCCCATCTCCTTTTCCAGCCCTGAATATTATCAGTCCTTCTAGGCCAGTGATGGTGAACCTATGACACATGATATATGCCCTACGAGTATGAACCCTTCTGAGACAGAGATATTGCCAGTCTTATATTTTTGTTTAAATTTAAAAATTTAAAAATTTCTTAGCAGCCTCCAAAAACAATAAAATACAATACTTCACAAACCATTTTAAAAAGCCCCTGCTAACTGGACAAGAGGCACTTTTTCCAGTGGTGTTCCTCTTATATTTAGCAGGGGGAGAGTAACTGTCCCTCTTCACCCCTGTGCAGTCTTTCTAGTGGCTGTTGCTGGCGGTCTGCCTTTTTTTAGATTGTGAGCCCTTTTGGGACAGGGAGCCATTTAACTTTATTATTACTATTTGCCTGTAAACCGCTTTGTGAACTTCGTGTTGAAAAGTGGTATATAAGTACCTGTTGATTGATTGATTGATTGATTGATTGATTGATTGATTAAAATCCACATTGAAACCAAAACAGTTGCCAAAGTCAATTTAAACCAATTTGAATGACCTGCCTCTGCCACAAGCTTTTTTCCCCTGCCATATTGGGGCTGTGAATACAGCTAAGATGGCAGCACTCACACCAACCTCATGCCATGGATTGCACCTGCAAGTGGGGAAGTGAAGGCAAGGTGGGAACTGGGGAGGGGGTAGGCACTGAGGAGAGGGAAGAAGTGTGCCTCTGAGGATCTGCGGAGTTTATTTCCCTCCATACTCAGAAACCATGGCCAATGGGTTCTCACACATCTGGGGCTTCCACGCACCAAGATGGCATGATGTTCATTCCTGAGCCTTGCCAGAATCCAAAGGAAAAATCATCATTGAATCACATTAGAAGGAGCACAAACCCCAGCCTGCAACCTTACAACTCACTGGTGAATGGTCCCCATCCACAGCTTGCAGTCCCTAGAAATTAAGCAGTGGTTGAGATGACCTGGAAGGGGGGCTGGAAGACCATAAAAACTAGCTTACCTTTTTGATAGCAGGTTTGGGTGCTTGAATTGGATTTGGATCTCTCTCGAAATGGATTCAAGTTGGAGTTGGCTCACGCTGTCTCTGTTGCTCCCAACATCTCTTGCTCGCCCTCTGTCGCTCCCGCTCACTGTCGCTTGTCCTCTGTCGCTCCTGCCATCTCTCGCTCGCTCTCTGTCACTTCTGTCATCTCTCGCAAAGAAAACCAGCAAGCCCCGGGCCAGCCCCCCTCCTAGTCAGGGCACACAAGCAGGACTGCTTTTTCAGTGCTGCTGGCTGTCTGGCTGCGAAGTTAACAGTCTTGCCTATGTTCTCCCAACCCAATCACTTCATCCAATCAGCATGCGACAGGCAGAACCTACAAGAAATAAAAAACCAATCCAAGGCCCATATTAGCCTTGTGACCAATGAAAAGGAGCTTTGGAATGCATGCCTTCCAGGGCAGTGCAAGAAACTGGAAAGGCCAAACAGAATGTGGGTGGGTTTACCCACATGACCAGGCTGAGGGTAGCGTGGCGGGGCTGGACATTGGGAGGGCTAAGCCCCCCCAAAAAATTATTGTGGGTGCCCTCTGCCCCCTGGCACCCACAAAATTGGCACTACTGGCTTCTGGACAGTGACTACTTCTGTAACAGTAGCTGGGTAATTTATTATATGTTGCATAGGGAATGAACTTAGCACATTACTGTTGGATTGATTAGCAACATGAAGTTTATTATAATGTGTAGCTCCACTTACAGAGCACCTTATATAACAAGTTCTTTATCCAGGGATGCACAAAAGTAAGAGCATCATGTGCTTTCAGACCATTTTCTGAGGATTTAGATATTGGTCATTAAGTTATAAACACATAATGAATGCTATTGCCAAGTATTAGTATGGTTGAATATAGTTTCATTTGCAGAAGTTCAGGAGGCTGTCACTTGATGCAGCTTTGCAACAGCAGAGTGAATGTGGGTGGAGCTGTATGACAGGCACAAGGCAAAGCGGCCACATGGCCACTCACCACATTATACATCCTTCACAGATGTGCTCAGCCCACATTCTCAACATTCCAGGCTAGTCACTTGTGTTACTTTTCTTGCATTATCACAGTCTTTCTCCTTGCTGTTACTTTAGGTTGCTGATGGGAAGAAAGTTAAGATGATTGTGACACTAGAAGGTTTTGTGGTGTTCGAGGCAATTCAGGAACACAGTTTTTACACAGACCAGATCCAAAGATTCATACAACTAGTTAGGAACACAGGACTCTGCCTCATACTGAGTTAGACCATTGGTCCATCCAATGTACACTGCCTGGTAAGCAGCTCTCGAACGTCTTAGGGATGGGTATTTTCCAGCCCTTCCCAGAACTGCCTGGGACTGAACATGGAATCTATTGCAGGCAGAGCATGTGCTCCACCACCAAACCACAGTCTCTCCCTAGAACTCTATCAGCCTAAAGAGGACCTCAGAGGAATACTTTGAGATTTTGTGCTCTTCAGGCTGCATGACAAACAAGAGAATTTTAAAAAGAAGTTTACAATAAGGCATTGAGATTGGTTCATTCTTCAAAGAAAAATGGCAGATCAGAATAAACTCATTGGCAACAGGTTCTAAACAACCAAGAAGATCTGAAATCTGTTCTTCAGTATATGCAAATCCCATGAAGAATGCCAACTTTACTGTTTGTAATAAAGGGACTTTCCTGTAAGACCCACTGAAAACAAAAGGACTTACTTCTGCGTAAGTACTGTTAGTCTTGGAACATTACATGGAACTTGAAAACTGTAAACGAATATTTCTATGCAGAAACAAATTTTACGGAGCTACACTGAATATCTGGTCAACATTAGGCTTGAATGTTCATTCATGAGAAGAAATGTGAGCCTTTTGTTCCTGCAGCATGGATGGCACTTGCTAACTACAGCCACAGGTACAGCAATTAAACCTCCAGAGGTTAGCATATGCAAGAGAAAGAGGAAAATTCTTACACAGGTCTTTTATTCACCTGACACAGTTTATAGCAGGTAGTTAATGTGAATTCCTTGTTTGGACACTGACCAAGAAAGTGGGCAGATCATTACTTACTCCACTGTCAGCACTATCTTACACATGTCTGCTCAGAACTAAGTCCCACAATGGCACTTATCCCCAGGAAAATGTGTCTTGGATTGCAGTTTACATCAAAAACCACTGAAAAGAGACTGACAAAAGAAATGTTACAGACACCCATAGCCCAACCATATACTGTATTTGCAAATACCACTGTGCAGAACTTTCTTGTTGATTCTGGTGCCAAGTAGCTGGGCTCCTTTTGTTGCTGTTTTTATTTTATTTTGTTGCTGTTATTTTACACCACCAGCTCATAAAGCATGAAAAAATCAAAGGAGGGAAAAGAGGCATACGTGAAACAGCGAAGATGGAGGACAAATCAAGTTTAACAAAAGAATCAGATCCTTTCTCTGCTGCATGAGTCATTGGTCTGTGGACTGATAATTAGCCAGCCATGAAGTCCTCTGTGGTTCTTGGTCCTCTGTGCTTTGTGTCTTCTCAAATGACATGCTCAGAGATCTCAAAAGTGTTTCTAGCAATCCTCAGTTGGAACATAATAAAGATAAATACAACTTCCTTTTAAAGTGTGTTGGTATTACATTAATCAGACATCATCACACATGTTATATGATATGTGTGACATGACGTTCATATTCTGGTGAGCTTTGCTAAAGGATGCTTCATTAAAAACACTGTAAGATAGTTTGGTAAGGTATACTGAATGTGAAATAATGCACATGTCAATCTATATATATAAAGAAGAGCCTGGGTGTGTGTGTGTGTGTGTGTGTGTATGTATGTATGTATGTATGTATGTATGTATGTATGTATGTATGT